>JAJIBD010021403.1:0-296133 GCA_021461705.1 Cryptotis parvus
AAAAAAGCAAATAAATAAATAAATTTGGACCTGTGTCTAAAACCTTTCACAAAAATCAGATAAAAGTGGATTAAAGATCTCAATATCAGACCTGAATCCATAAAAGTACATTGAAGAAAATATAGGAAAAAACCCTCCACGACTTTGAAGCTAAAGGCATCTTCAAAGGTGAAACACCATTAACAAAGCAACTAGAAGAAAAGATAAACATGTAGATATGGGACTACATGAAACTAAAAGGGGCTTCTGCACCTCAAAAGAAACAGTGACTAAGATACAAAGGCAGTCCACAGAATGGGAAAGAATATTCACCCAATACCCATCTGATAAGGGGTTAATATCCAGGATATATCAGGCACTGGTACAGCTATACAAGAAGAAAACAGCCAACCCCATAAAAAATGGGAAGAGATGAACAGAAACTTTGACAAGGAAGAAATTCAAATGGCCAAAAAGGCATATGAAAAAATGCTCATCATCACTAATCGTCAGAGAGATTCAAATCAAAACAACAATGAGATGTCACCTCACACCACAGAGACTGGTCCATACCCAAAAAGGTAAAAGCAACAAGTGCTGGAGTGGATGCAGGGAAAAGGGGACTCTCATACATGGTTGGTGGAAATGTCGACTTGTACAACCTTTCTGGAAAACAATATGGACATTCCTCCAAAGACAAGAAATTGAGCTCCCTTTTGACCCAGCCATACCACTCCTGGGAATATACCCTGGGAAGACAAAACCACACAAGCGGAAACACAATCCACACTTTTATTTTCATAGCAGCACTATTCACAATAGCCAGAACCTGGAAACAACTAGTATGCTGAGAACTGATGACTGGATAAAGAAACTGTGGCACATCTACACAATGGAATACTATGCAGCTATTAGGAAAAATGAAGTTATGAAATTTGCACATAAATGGATGGACATGGGAAGGATCATGTTGAGTGAAATTAGTCAGAAGGAAAGAGAGAGATATAGAATGACTGCATTTATTTGTATGACATAAATATATCAGGTGGTCTTACCAAAAGTGGAAATTACCGCAAACGTGAGGCAGGGCGGGACGAAGGAACTGTGAATAAATGTCAAAAGGGCTGATACCAACATAGAACTGAGCATTAAAATACAGGCAAAAAATGCACATCATGGCTTCTAATTGTATTTAGTGCAATCCACAATGTGTAAGAGAAGGAAAAGAGAGAGAGAGGGAGAGAGAAAAGAGATAAAGAACCTGCCACTTAGGCAGGCTATGGGAGGGGGAGGGAATTGGGGACATTGGTGGTGGGAAATGGGCACTGGTGGAGGGCGGGGTGCTGGAACACTATGTGACTGAAACCTCCAAACATGAACAATGTTGTAATTTTATATCTCACTGTGGTATAATATAATGTTTAATTAAAAAAAAAAGAAATGAGAAGATACAAGAAATCAAAGCCCCACTCCTTATTCATTGGATTAATGTTGCAAAAATAATAATGGTACCCGAAAAACCATACATAATCCATGAGTTCCTATGAAGAGATTCATGGCTTTAAAAAAATTAAACAAAACATTGCTTAAATTCATATAGGACATTTAAAAAACACAGAAAAAAACACTGAGTTATTTGAAACATTCCTGAAGGAGAAAAAATCGGATGTTTTTATTTTTCCAACTTCAAATTATACTATAGATGCAGTAATCATGACAATATGGTACTAGAATAAAGACAGAGTCTCAGACCACTTATCACTTGCATCACTTGTCTTCCCATTATTCATTGATTTGCTCGAGTGGATGCCAGTAACATCTCATTTGTTGGGAATGAGGTCCATTATTGTTACTGTTTTTGGCATATTGAATACACCACGAGTAGCTTGCCAGGTTCTGCCGTGGCTCTGGGATCATCCCAATGGGCCCAGTGTTTTTCTATGTCAGACCATCAACCATACAGGGCCCACTGGGCAGAGTCCTGGGTGTAGACAAGCCTGTCTCCTGTCTGCCACCTGCTGGCGCACCCAGGCACTGCAGCCACACCTGCAACACCTTGAGGTGCGGGGGCAGGAGGAGGAGGGGGAAAGGTCTCAACCAATTGAATAGAATTGAGAGCCAAGAGCCAGATATGCAAGTATGTGGTCAGATAATCTTCATTAAAGAAGTTAAGGGTATAAAATAGAGCAAGAAAATCTTTAACAAATGGCATTTGAAATCTTGTTAGTCACTTGTAAAAGAAAAAAAAGAACTCAGACTCTTATTTCACATCACGCACAAAAGTCAATACAACATGGATTTAAGATATTGCTATCAGATCTCAGTTCTGTAAATTATATTGAGAAAAACATATGCAGAAACATTCATGACATTGAATTTAGAGGCATTTTCAGTAATTCAATATCATTGTCCAAGTAAAAAAAGCAAAAAATAAACAAAGGGGACTATACCAAATTAAGAAGCTTCTGCATTATGGAAGAGACATTAATCAGAATTTAAAAACAATACACAGGCCAGGAGAAAATAGTTGTTCACTGCTTTTCTGACAAAGGATTAATATTTAAGAAATAGAAAGAACTTGTAAAACTCAACAAGAACAAAAAAACCATGTAGTGGGGAGAAGAAACGAACATAAACTACCTCAAAGAGGACATATGGATGCCCAATAGGTATGTGAAAAATGCTCTCCATCTTCAGGAAAATGCAAGTCAAAGAAACAATGAGATATCACCTCATACCAGTAAGTCAGGAACACATCCTACAGAGTAAAAGTAGACAACCAGCAACCTCTGCAATGTATGCTATGGCTCAGCTGTTTCCCCACTAATCTCAGTAGCCATGCAAGGCAAATTGATAAAACTCATGGTCTTCAGCCTGAAAACTCTGGGGTTCCCTTAAGCGGGGCCAGGCCAGACCTACCCAGGAGGCCCTGGAAGCCAGACACATTCCTCCAGTCACATCAAACAATTCAGGTAGCTCAAATTCACTGCTTCATGACTAATCTCTGTAGATACCAAAACAAAAGAAAAATTCTAGGTACACCATTCTTTGACTGAGACTCTAGAGTATTCTCAGAATGGGGATAGGCAGTTTCCCTGCCTCTGTACTGCTGGAAGCCCCCACAGCCACACCCACATCTCATAGCAGCCACCATGTAAGCAACTGCCCAGCACCACAACCTCACCGCTAAGCTTAGAAGAGACGTACCATGGCTACTCATTGGTTCAGTTGTACAGATCCTGGAGCTTCTGGAGCTTATATTCGCATATGCAGCAGACAATGCCTCTAAATTTCTCAATGCTTACAGCCCAGCAGTAGCAAACCAAATTAGATGAGAAATGACTCCATTGTGAGATATAACAATTTTCACAAATTTTCCTTTACTGAAATATTTTTAATTATTCCAATTAGCCATTTAGTTTTAATAAGGAATATAAAATTATTTTGAGCCTGCTAAGAGGGAATGCTTGGGGGAATGTGTGGAAAATGAGGGACTATCACTATCTTCCCATTCATCATCTATTTGCTAGAACGGGCACCAGTTATATCTCCATATGTCCTGTCTCATGCTAGTTGAGCCAAGGGCATCATCTTGCTACAGGAACATAAAGAGCCTCAAACCATTATATTAGGTCATTCCCATGGGAATGACCTAATATAATTGTTACTGGTATTTGGCATATCAAATAAGTCACGAGCACCTTGCCAGGCTTACCATGCAAGAGGCATACTCTTGTAGTCACCTCCAAATAAAGCATTTATTGATGAACCGGCGCAGCCACTTGCAGCCGCGGTGCCAGACTGTGATGGGCTGGTCTGCTGGGTGGAGTTGTGATGAGAGGGAAGTCCGATTGTGGGAAATGGCGGCCCCCATGGAGTGGGGGTCGTCTGGCTTTTTTCCAATCCATAAGTATAGAATTTCTTTCCATTTCCTAAGGTAATCTATTTTCTCCTAATTAAATTGATTTATAATTTTTAAGGTATAGATCTCTCACAGTTATTCCTAAGATCATTTCTAGGTACTTGAAGTTTTGGGACACTATTTTAAATAGGTAGACTGTTTGATATCTTTCTCTTCTAGTTCATTATTTTCATGTATAAGTGTGACAGATTTTTATCGAAGTCCTAAATGCAATCAATTAACCATTAGAGAAAGAGATAAAGATAGGTTCTGAACTGCTAGCCTTAGTGCCCAGCATGGCGGGTTCTAGCTCTGGCCCACCACCCCAGCAGAGCCTCACCACAAGCCAGATGACCCGCCCCCACTCCATGGGGGCCGCCATTTTCCAAACGAGGGACAATGGTGAAGAATAGGTGACATTTGTGGTGGGACTAATGTTGGGAATTCAATGCTTGAAAAAACTGTATTATGAACAACACTGTAAACCATGGTTTTAAAATAAAGTAAAAAAATTATAAAGAGTAAAAGCAAACAGTGCTGGTATGGATGTAAGTAAGAAGGAATCTCAAGCCCTACTGGTGGAAATGTAAACTGGTTAAACTTTTTGACAAATAATATGGAAACTTTTCCATTCAAACTAAGGATTGAACTTGCACATGACACATCAATTCCATTTCTTGGTATCTGATCTAAGGACCCAGCAACACTACTCTGAAAAGATATGCGTACTTCTATGTTCATTGCAGCACTAACCACAACAGCCGAAATATGGAAACAAACCTTATTAGGAACAGATGATCGGATAAAGACACCTTGGAGTATATACATACACACAATAGAATACTAATTGGTTATAAGAATCGATTAAATAATGCAATTGCTACTATGTGGGCAGAACAGAGGGTATCAGGCTGAGTAGAGTTAGTTAGCAAAGGGACCGCTACAGAATAACATGTCTCATTTGTAAGCTATTTTAGTGGAATAACAAATGGTCAAAGGCAATAGAACCTGATAACTGGTATACAGAATTGGAGGCTGATGGCTCTGGTGGGCTTGAGCAGGGGGATGTGTTGGATCAATAGTGGAGGAAAATGGAAATTTAAGTGGAGGGTGTGATATTAGAAGTTTGTTTGCATGGAGTGCTATAATTAACTGTATTGTAAATCATGGTGACTGAAATTTTTAAAAATTTTAGAGAAGTCACAGGGAAATGGTATTGGGAAATGTGCATTGGTGGAGAGATGGGTGTGGGAACTCAATATGACTGAAACCCAATCACGAAGAGCTTTGCAACTGTCTATCTCATGGTGGTATAATTAAAAAAAATGTTAAAAAATAGTAATAACAAAATAAGCCACATAATAGCATAAAATCAAAACAAGAACATTGTAGGTCTTCCTGGCCACTGGGTGTTGTAAATAGAGTGTTGCCCTGAAGACATTAAAACCACACTGTAAGCATTTGTCTTCAGTGTTTCTATTTGTTTTCCTCACCAGAAGGTGGTACCAGAAAACCTGACCCATGTCTCATTTTCTTTTACACTCCTGACTTGGCATAACAATGGCATTAAACAAACATCCTGATCAATTCCACAGGCACAAAGAAATTTGAAATAAACTGAGACAGTAACACCAGGTCCAAAATTCTGACCTTTTTCTTCTCATTGCAAGTTATAACCTGCCCCTTGCCAAGCAGATCACATTGTTGAAGTGATTAATTAGGATAATAGATGCCCCTTCCCCACCGAGCCTGTATCTGCTCATTGGCATATTGTTGGATTATAATGCATAACTAATTAAAGGTGACCTCACACCAGGCTGCAAGGTCTCCTGTGTCAGGACACACCATGAAACTGGTCATCAAAATGTTCCCTCCTCCCCCCCTGCACTCTCCATTTCAGATTGTGTGTATGTGTGTGTGCTAATTTCAAATCCTTTCCCTGCATCAGTGAGCAGATGAGATCCTCAGCCAGCTTTCATCTTTCAGAAAAATGAATAGCGCAGAGAGAACATTATCAAATGAGCTGTTGAAGAAGTCAGTGAATATGTCATTGAGTGTGACTGCTTCCAGAATGAATGTAGATTTATCTCTGTTATCTTTGGACTCTCTCACCAGCGACCCTTCACCCCACCCCTTGCTAGGCTGGCCTTAGGGCAGGCAGGTGCCCACCATGAATCCTGACTGACAGCTGTCTCCCTTGCCTGAAAAGTCCAATAGGATCATGTAAGCTTGTTCTAGAATTTGATTTGTCAACATTATTAATGCACACATTGGGCAGCCTTGTTAAACACCTCAAATCTCCTGTTTCTGCAATTTCTGAGAAAATTCTTTTTCATTAGGCAGATGTGGGGGACAGGGCGAAGCTCACATGAATTATTTTATCATGTCAAGAGCTGCTGAATGGCTGTGACAACACAAGAACCAGAAAATATCTATTTTCCCTTTCTTGGACTGTTCTATTAAACTCAGGAAAGTTAGTTCTTGAGACGTTCATTCATTTGCCCAATATCTATTAAATACCTATTTATATGAGAACTCATGATGCAGACTCGTGGAGCAGATATGATTTCTATGAATGACATCAATGTTAGTTTGTTGTAATACACATAGCAAGCAATTTCAAAGACCATAGAAACTAAGAAAAAGTGTTTCTTTATAATAATATTATAATCAGAATATAAACTTTGAGGTCATGCAGGCCCATATTCCTATTCTTGGATTAAAATAAAAAGAGGGGGCCGGAGCGATAGCCCAGCAGGTAGGGCGTTTGCCTTGCACTCGGCTGGCCCATGCCGGCCGGGGTTCGATCCCGGCATCCCATATGGTACCCGAGCACTGCCAGGAGTAATTCCTGAGTGCAGAGCCAGGAGTAACCCCTGAGCATCGCCGGGTGTGACCCAAAAAGCAAAAAAAAAAAAAAAGAAAAGAAAATGAAAAAGAGGGGCCAGAGTGATAGCACAGTCGGTAGGGTCTTTGCCTTGCATGCGGCCTACCTGAGTTTGATCCCCGGTATCCCATATGGTCCCCCAAGCACCACCAGGATTAATTCCTGAGAGTGGAGCCAGAAGTAACCCTCGAGCATTGCCAGGTGTGACCCTCAACAAAAAAACCTGGAATTGATCACCTGCCAGGAGTGATCCCTGAGTGTAGAGGCAGGAAGAAGCCTTGAACACTGCTGCCTGTTGTCTAAAATGTATCATTTGTATCACTTGTCTTCCCGTTGTTCTTCAATTTGCTCCAGCGGGCACCAGTAATATCTCCATAGTCCTGTTGCAAACAAATGTACTCCAGGGGCATCTGCTTGCTCCAGGAAAGGAAAAGTCTCAAACCATTCCTTCAGGTCATGGGAATGAGGTCCGTAATTGTTACTGGTTTTTGGCATATCAAATAAAACATGGGTAGCTTGCCAGGCTCTGCCATGTAGGTGGTATACTCTCAGTAGAAGGCTCTCATCTCGAGCATTTACTGATGAAACTCAAAGGGGAAACATCAGGTTTTCTCTTGGGTGGAGCTCTGAGGAGCTGTGTAGTCTGGATGTTGAAAATGACTGACCTCATTTTCAGCATAGCACAAAGTGCTGTCTAAAATGAAAAAATATTATTGCATCCATCTAGAATAGAAGCAGAATGCTAAGAATAAGAGTGAAATCACAATAAAATAATGGAAATGGTGGAAATTTAAAGAATACAATAAGAAATATAAAAAATATTCTTAAAGAACATGAAGATAAAAGCAAGAAAAAATAAAAAAAAAAAAAAAGGTGAAAATTGGAGAAAAGATAAGGAAATTGTAGATTGAAAATAGAAGACTAGCACTACTTAAATAATATGAGTTTCAGAAAAAGAAAACAAAATAAAATAGAGAGAAAAGCATGGTTTTTAAAAATGTGTATGGAAAATGTCTGCAATTGAAGATATTTTCAGATTGTAAGGGATCTTTGAGGGTTATCTGAGAATTGAAATGAACAAAGTCCTACCCAAGGCACAGTCATTATGAAACATCAAGATGCAGGGTTCTAAAAAGCTGGAAACAATATAGGCAAGGATCAGGAAATCACATTTTACAGCTGTAAAATAATTCATTAAGTATCTTAATAGCAATATCCAAAGCTAGAGGCATGCTTTGAAAACCCTGATAAAAAGTGGCCTCAACATAGAATTTGGACCAAACCAATGGTCATCAGATATGAGAATAAAACGAGGTATTTCTGGACAAACCAGGATTAAAATAATTTGTTTATCTTATAACCCTTATAGTATGCTACAGCAATAACCCTATAGAAGCAAAGGAGAAGAGAAAAGGGAGAGAATGAGATTCCGGAAACAAAGGCTTATAAATAAATGAAACCCTAGGAACCATAGGATGCCAAAGACTTGGAGAGTGGAAATGAAATGTGTGTTTGTGTGAATGAATGTGTGTGTGTGTGTGTGCATGTGTGCATGTGTGTGGTGTGTAAGGATGGTGGAAAGCTCCAGGAGGGGTATCACATAGAGCAAACCAATCCACTTCTTAATCTGACTTTTACAAAAAAGAGGTCAAAAATTCTGTCTGTGATGAGTGAAAATTATACCATAGATGTATTCACTATTTTTTTTAAATACCTACAAACTCCCTTTTTTCTGGGACTGGTTTATAAGATCTTCCAATAAAACACATACTCAATAGTGGAACCTCTATTCCAGCAGGGCAGATGGAGTTGGCTGACTCTCCTCCATCTGCAGGAATAGTCTCTTCTCTATGTCCCAGAACTGTTACCCCTCAAAGTTAGATACTTCAGGGAAATATTATTTAGGAGAAACAGAACAAAATTCAAGAAAGTTCCTGAGATGAGGGACAAAAACGTGGTACATAGTATGGAGGCCTTCGTGCCTCCATTTTCTAATTACGGAAACACTTGTTGTTTGCTAGACTACTAGATAGCATAGTGGACTCAGCTTCATTATGTACAAATGTCTGTATGGAAAATGGAGTTCATAGAACCCAGGCAGAAAGGAGGCTTTGAAAGTAGGGTGGAAATTGGTAGCCTAGGACCTTGAATAAATTTACTCCAGCCTATATGGTCAGGGGGAGTCAAATGGAGAGGTAGAAGGAAACAGGAAATGAAGACCTAGAAGCAGGCAAACAAAGACAGTTAACAAAGAGGGGAGAGAGACATTACTGAGAAAGAGACAGAGAAAAGGATTTCGTTAGCAATGTATTCAGTGGTATAGGAGATAAAAAGGAATATCCAATTAACACACCATATAATTGCTTGCAGACATTCTTCTTTATTTAAAGATGAAATAGCTAAGAGTTCTAATCAAAACTAGGGTCACAGCCTACATATTAAATGAAAGAAATTGATTGGGTTTTTATTATGCCCTGACTACTGCCTATGCGTCTAGATCACAGATTGCCATAAATTTATACTTATAAACTACTAATTGCCCAAGTCATAATGGTAACAATGGGATAATGAAATCATCCTGATCAAGCTGAAGCCAAATTCTGCTTGACAACATGGGGGGGCTTTGTGAGGGGGACAAAAAAAAAGAATTTTGCATACAAGCCCAGGATGCTTTATAATAATAAACACTGCAGAAATAAAAAGGTACAAAGACCTTCAAAGGTCCTAACTTCTGTGTTGGGGGGTTTCTTTTCTTACAAATCACTTAAGAAGGGGGCGGTTACATTGATTCACAAGCACTTGTATCTTTTATTTGTCTTGAAAAACTAATGACTGACTTAATCACATTTGATTAAAGGAGATGTGTTGATGTAGTCATGTGTTTCTGATTGCATTAGGCTAGATTGAAAGTGGCAGGGAGTGTATGTAACAGTCTAACTGCCCCCTATATCTTGTCATTGGGGCTTGGCAGGCATGACTTGGGAGGATCCTAAGGGAATCATTGTGGTGAACAATGTCATCTTTCATTGGGGTGGGGGAGGGGAACTGAACTCCAACAAAAAAATCAGGGCTTCCAGATCAGAGCAGATAAAGGACTCAGAACTGATCTTCAAATACTGCCATTTACTGTGGACTGAAATAAATAAATAAGACACAAGCCCACATAAAAATATTTTCTGTTTAAACATGTAGCTAGTGAACGATAAGCTATGAAGTTAAAAAATACTAATCCATTCAAGAAGTGCTTTCATTTAAGAAAAAAATAAATAAAACACATTTTTAAAAAATGAATTAATTGGGAACATTAACTTGTCTTATTTCAAGGATATTTATACGGATGCCAAAAAAATATGGTTTGAAAATCCTACTATCATCTATATAGAAATTTAGACTAGGATGATTATTGAGACCTAGGGATCATAAACTCCACCGAACCCAGATTTTGGATATGGTAGGGAAGGACTATTTATAATCCTGTTTTATGCTTGAAGTTTCTGATGAGCTATGATTTTTAAACTGCAGTGGGAACCTTTTCTTTCATCTCTCACTGAGATTGATGGGCCATTTTTTCATACCACCTTCTCCCCCATAAAATGCAGTCCTTAACACTTTGAAGTCTGCAGAAGAATCAATGGGAGGCTTGTTAAAAATTACATTTTTAAGTTCCCAACTCCCAAAGTCTTGTGTTTGAGCTAGACCCTGAGAACTTGCATTTCCATCAAAGTCAAATGCAAAGTGATTCAGGGACTGAGATTCCTTTACTAAAGGAATCTTCCTGATTTGTTAATGTGAAGATTCTTCATATCTGTTCAAGTTTCTTCAGTTTTTTAAGTTGTCTACAGAGTAAAGTCTAAATACATGTTTGTCCTCTGTGCAATCAGCTTTGGAAGGAGGTAGAGTTTGGGAACAGACGACATAAAAAAAAAACAACAACCAAATCCTTGATCATGTCATTGCAAAGTTCTTCATTTGGCATAGTGAATGACAAATAACTTCTTAACTAAAATTTTAGCTTGTAGGAACTAGAGAAATGGTACAGGAGGTAGGGAACTTGCCTTGCTCATGACTGACCTAAATTCAATCCTCAGCATCCGGTGTGTTTCCCTGAGTCTCAACAAGATGGATCACTGAGCACAAAGCCAGAAACAAGCCCTGAGCACCACCAGGTGTGGCCCCCAAACAAACAAAGGAACAACATTTAGCATAAGAATAAGTACAAAAGCACATGCAGAAAGTTGACAAAATATTAGGTAAAAAAGAAGAAAACATAGTTTTCTGGGCAAGGAAACTGTCCGAAGAGACAGAGATGATCATTGTCAATGATTACTACCTGGTTTTAGGATTCTAAATGATTGTAAGAATTTTATTTGAACAGTATTTTTCGCTTGAATTTTATGAACAGAGCAGACCTATTCCATGAAAAAAGTAAGTTTTAACGGTGTCATCTACAATCCTACCGTTGCTACCAATGACTGATGTAAAATGGGAAGGAAAGAAACAACGGACTCGGAAGGAAATTCACTGCTTTCCTTGTAGCCCCTATCACCCCAGGAGTACCTAGGAGATTCAGAACAGAGTCTTTCAGGAGCACCTACACAACATGGACCTCACATCCTGCCAGATCCTTAGGCAGCATTCAAGCTGCTCCTAATATCCACTTGTTCTACGTGGCATGGGAACCGCTACCACCCAGTTTCTTGGGAACTGTAAACTCAGACTGCAGCAAGGAAACAGTCTTTGCAGGAAAGGAAAATCAATCCTGGACCTTACCCAGACCCTTTTGGATCTGCCACCTTTCTTAGAAAAGAATCTCAAAAGAAGATGCACAGTGAAGTAAAAACAGCTTCATTGAAAAAAAAAGGAAGTTAGGAGGAAGGTAAAGTAATATCTATGTTCAAAGAGAGAGAGAGAGCAAGAGCTTCTCCGGAGTGCAGAGAGTTGATAAATGTCCCAACGCTAAAGTAGGAGAATATGAAAGTACACATGTCATGATGGAAGATGAGAACGACACAAGCCCTGGCACTTGTGTGCAGGCAGCACATGCTAGGAGGTTGCCAAGGGGAGTTGGGAGCAGCTGATGGATTTCTTTTTATATTCTTTACCAGGCCTTTGCTGCAGAGTTAGAGCCTTTCTGCTCAGGGGATCCAGCCACATCTCCTCTCAGAAAGCCTCTTGTAGTTGGTCTGAAATTCTGAATCTCAATGGATTCTGAGATGGGTCCTTTGTGTCAAAGGCTTGGAGCCTTTGGGTTGGTTCAGGTTTCAGATTCTGTTTTCCCCCAAAACAGATTTCTTAGGACAATAGATCTTCATGCCTGCAACACTATCATCTAAATCAAAAAATCCAAAGCTTAATTTTTCACCCACTTTTTAAGCTTTCTTTTTATGCCAATTCGTCAACCTGAGTTTTACATGTCTTGGAATTCAACTCGACTTTACTATTCTTGCCCTTAGTTTCATCTTTCTGCCCTGAGCATCAATATTAATAATGAGTCACTGCTGATTCTACCATCCCCTGGTGAGGTCATGCCAATCCTTTGTGTTTATTTTCTGAAAATCACTGACAAATATTTTGGGCTAAGAGTTGGTATGTCCCACCCCTGACACCCCAGGACATGTTGTAACAGCAAGGGGTGTGCTCACTTCTCAAGAATAAATTTTTTTTGTTGTGTTATTTTGCTTTTTTGGGTCATACCCAGCAATGCTCAGGGGTTACTCCTGGCTCTGCACTCAGGAAGTACTCCTGGCGGTACTGGGGGACCATATGGATGCCGTCAGTGATCTAACCAGGGTTGGCAGCATGCATATAGGGCAAATGCCCTCCCTGCTGCATATTCACTCCAGTCACTGAAGAATAGATTTTTAAGCTTGATTTTATTATCTTTTCAACTGTATAACTAGTTAAAAATCTTATACTTCTATCTGGGAGTTAACAATACTTAAGCACAATCTAATGAAAGATTAAATCACAATAAATTTTTATGACCCACAAGTATTGAATAAACATCATTCTCCTGCCCCATTCTGCTTTCTCACCCACATTTTTGAGAAATTCATACTATCTCACATTCTGTTGGGATCACATGAGGTTTGGATATGACATAATGTACTTAAAAAAAACAAAAATCTTTTGGGATTCTGAATTTTGAGCCTCGCTTATCTTGAAAATAAAGTCTATGGAGGTGTGTGTTCTGGTTTCCTCTTCTTCCTCAAGTTCCCTTCCTCTGTGACTCAAAACCTGAGCAAATTCTTCTTTACAAAATAGTTGAGTGGGCTAGAGCAAGTTTCATCCTTCGGTTTCCTTTCGCACTCAACCACTCAATTATATACACAGAGATGTTGGATTTCTTTTCTGAAAGACTCCCCCTTCCTACCACAGACTAGAGCTCTTGGGATTTTAACTTCAGGTTTTATAAGCTTATGGTACTACTAGATAAACTAGTGAAAGAAAGTAGAAAATAAGATTATTTGAAAGAAGGAAAGGTGATTAGAAAGCAACATGAGGTGGGGGAGCAGTAAAGAAGAGAAACAGAATATAAAATGAAGTATTGAACCAGAGACAACAACAACCAAAAAATGTAGTTTTGCACATAAGCAAAAGAAAGAGGCATCAGGCAGCCCATCCAGAGAAAATAGACATATATTTTTCTATAAAGCTATTTTCACCCTCCCATACAATGAAGGCAGAGCCATAGTTAGAATTTTTAGTAGCTTCAAGCTAATTTAAACTTCATCGTTCTGTTTGACTAGCATTAAAATATCATATAGATTTTTCTCCAGTGGTTTGTACATCACCACATAATTGGCACCCTCGATACCTGCTATTACTCTCTCTTCCACAATAGAGATGGTCAGAAAGTTCAGAGAGAAAAAAATCCCCCTCTGCATCTACTTGATTTCACAGTGCAGAATGAATGTAAGACATGGATCTGGTTTTAAATAAATTATTAGCACCATATAATTTCTTGTCATATAATCGAGGGTACATTTCATGAGAAAAAAAGTGAGAAAATAATTTGCAAATAGGTTTCAGCATGAAAACATGCAAGAATAATACCTAAAACAGAACTTTGGTGATGAGAAATGTTTTAGAAAATATGCATTTGCTTGCTTCTTCTTGTCATATCAAAATTTTCTTTCTAGTTTTTTTTTTAGAAGAAAATCATTTAGACCATATCACTTCTCTTTGTACTAGTTATTGTTGCCTCTCCTTGCTTAGGGATTCCACAGTATAATCATTTCAGTTTCACTTTGCTGCTTGAGAATCTGTGATCTTTGGAGTTAGGATAACAATGTGGGTTAATCTGAACTGATGCCCTTTCTCATACTAAATCGCTTCACAGCTTCCCAGGCAGGATACTCACATTGCTCAGTAGGAGAGAAGCACCAGGCTGAGATAGAGACAGCCTCAGCTTGCGATCTGGAGTTGAGCTTGAATCCTGGATCTATCATTCACCTGGTGTGTGACCATAGGCAAGTCATTTAAACCATGAGAGCACTGCAAGGCTTATCAATTAAACACCGAGAGCACTGCAAGTGGAGATAATGTTCTAACCCATAGAGTATGCAAGAAGTTTCCAAGAGCATGTGACTATTAGATCCTTGTTTAGTGCCTGAAATGCAATAAGTGCTTGATAAAAGTGACTAAGTCACTTGTATTGATAAAAGAGATAAGAGTCTCCTCTGCAAGATGATACAGATACTCTTGCCTTTAACAGATCCCACATTCTTTAATTAATCTAAGAATGAAATAAAATCTGTCCCCAGGGCATTTATGCTCAAAGTTTGGGAGAAAAATATTTTTTAAGGAACACACAGAAAAATGCTTAACTCAGCTTCTTCCGTGTGACAGAAATAGTCAGACAAACAGTCTGTTCCTTTGACTCTTCTCACCTCACTTATCATCCCAAATGATAATGGAGTGAACACACTGGAGAGCAGAGATCATAAGCCTGCCAGAAAATCGTATCTAAAAGTTCATTTTAGATGTGCCCAGGCCAGAGCAATAGTCCAGCGGGTAGGAAGCTTGCCTTGCACACGGCCACCACGGGTTCGATTCCCTGGCATCCCATATATTCCCCAAGCACTGCCAGGAGTAATTCCTGAGTGGAGAGCCAGGAGTAGCTCCTGAGCATTGCTGAGTGTGACGTAAAAAAAACTGCCACTGTCACTGTCACTGTCTTCCTGTTCATCGTTGATTTGCTCGAGCGGGCACCAGTAACATCTCCATATGACCTGTCTCATGCAAGTAGAGCCCAAGGGCACCTGCTTGCTCCTGGAACATAAAGAGCCTCAAACCATTCCAGCAAAGAAAAAAATAAAAATTCATGTGTATAAAAATCGACCTCTTTTATCTAATATAGAAGCCTCTTGATGGGCTGGGCTGCAAAGATATATTGAGCAAGTACGTTTAACTTCACAGACCCAGTCTAGTGAGTGTAATCGAAACTTGAAGTCACAAGAAGTATTGAGTTCCCTATCCAACCACATTTCTCTTGTTTCTGTAACTGCTTTATCCTTCAAGCATCTGCTACTAATGAATTATACAACATACCTAAAGAAAAACAACTAAGTTATACAGAGACTTCTTTAAACGGTTTAATAAATAAAGTATTAAGCAAATGTTTATAAACAATAAATTCATTTTTGGTCTGATCACAGGAGAAAATAATCTGGAAGATTACTGGTGGTAAAAGGATGGGGATAAATGGTCACTTTTACTGATAATTTTATTGATAATTCTTCAGTTTCTCAGGGCTCAGGGGATCTTTGGTGGTTTTTTTTTTGGTGCCTAAATTTTTTTTATTTTTTTTATTTTTTTTATTATACCACCATGAGATATACAATTACAAAGATGCTCAAGTTTGGGTTTCAGTCATACAGTGTTCCAGCACCCATTCCTCCACAAGTGCCCATTTCCCACCACCAATGTCCCCTGATTCCCTCCTCCCTCCCCCCAGCCTGCCTCATAGCAGGCACTTTTCCCTCTTCTCTCTCTCTCTCTCTCTCTCTCTCTCTCTCTCTCTCTCTCTCTCTCTCTCTCTCTCTCTCTCTCTCTAGTCCTTCTCTGTATGTATTGCAAGCCACACATTGTGGCTTGCAGTACATACATTTAGACGTTATCATGTTTATCCCTTTGCCTACATTCAATGCTCAATTCTAGGATGGTATTATCATTTCTAACAAATATTAGTACACTGCCCTTTATCTGTCTTACCTAACCTCTGACTTCCACACATTTGCTGTAGAATCCACCCACTGACAAGACCTCCTGATCCATATTTGTCTGGCCTTGGATATTGGTGTCATGCTAACCCTATCCTGCAAATAAATGCAGTGATTCTATATCTGTCCTTTGCCCTCTGGTTAATTACACTCAGCATGATCGTTTCCATGTCCATCCATTTGTAGGCAAATTTCATATCTTCATTTTTTTTTTTTTTCATTTTAAATATTTTATTATACCACCATGAGATATACAATTACAAAGATGTTCATAAGATGTTCTATTTGGGTTTCGGTCATACAGTGTTCCAGCACCCATCCCTCCACCAGTGCCTATTTACCACCACTAATGTCCCTGATTCCCTCCCCACCCAGCCTGCCTCTATGGCAGGTTCTTTATCTCTCTCTCTCTCTGTCTTTCTCTCTTCCCTCCCTTACACATTGTAGATTACAATATATTTATTAAGAGGTTGTCATGTGTATCTTTTTTGCCTTATTTAATGATCAGTTCTAGGTTGGTATTAGCACTTTCTACAATTATTAGCACACTGTTCTGTCGCACCTAGCCTCTGACTCACACACGTTTGTGATAATTTCCACCTTTGACAAGACCTCCTGATTCGTGTTTCCCCTGACCTTGGATATTGGTATCATAATATGTACACACACACACACACACACATATGCCATACAAATAAATGCAGTCATTCTATATCTGCCTTTTTCCTTCTAGCTAACTTCACTCAACATGATCCTCTCCATGTCCATCATTCGTAGGCAAATTTCATAACTTCACTTTTCTTAACAGCCGCATAATATTCCATTGTATAGATGTGCCAAAGTTTCTTTATCCAGTCATCAGTTCTAGGGCACACTGGTTGTTTCCAGATTCTGGCTATTGTGATTAGTGCTGCTGTATCACTGTATCACTGTCTTCCAGTCCATCATTGATTTGCTTGAGCGGGCACCAGTAACGTCTCAATACGTCCTGTCACATGCGAGATAGTCCAAGGGCACCTGCCAGCTCCAGGAACATAAAGAGCCTCAAACCATTCCATCAAGTCATGGGAATGAGGTCTATAATTGTTACTGGTATTTGGCATGTCAAATATGACACGGGTAGCTTGCCAGGCTCTGCCCTGTGGGTGGGATTATATAGTGCCGCTATTAAAATTAAAGTGCAGATGGTGTTTCCGCTGTGTGGTTTTGGCTTTCCAGCATATATCCCAAGGAGTGGTATGGCTGGGTCAAATGGGAGCTCAATTTCTAGTCTTTGGAAGAATGTCCATATTGTTGTCCAGAAAGGCTGTGCCAGTCGACATTCCCACCAACAATGGATGAGATTCCACTGTGTAGATGTACCACAGTTTCTTTACCCAGTCATCAGTTCTCGGGCACTCTGGTTGTTTTCAGTTTCTGGCTATTATGAATAGTGCTGCTATGAACATAGAAGTGTAGATGGTGTTTCCATTGTGTGTTTTTGGCCTCCCAGGGTATATATACAGGAGGATCTTTGATCTGCTTCATTATAAAAGAAGATTCACCTCCATGTCAACTTGAGAATTTTGTCTCACTCAGATCTCTCTTGACTTCTCTAATCCATAGTGACAGTTTCTCCTCAGACCCCAAGCATTGACTTCTAAATGAAGAGCCGTCTCCTGCAGACAGTAACCCTGCCGCCAGGGTCAGTCTCCTGGACTCCTGCTAGTTGACAGAATTGCAAGAGAGTAGTTTTGTTTTTTTGCTGTTTTGTTTAGTATCCAAGTGTGTCATTTTATATTTAAAATTCTGTGGTAGACCCTGAAGACCTCATAGATAAAATACAACTTTACAGTCCTGCGTCCCATCCCTTTAGGATCTAATTCCAGTGGAGAATTTTCCTTTCAAATTCGCCCTGGGCTTGTCTTGACTCTATATTGTTCATGCCATTAGGAAAAAAAAAAAAGCTCTCTTCTCTGTTTTGATAGTTTCTTTCTTTTTTACACCTCCCAGTTCACTTGTCTTCTTTTAGGAAATTCTTCATGATTTCTATGGTAAAATTCTCCATGGTTCCTCAACCCTGGGTACAGCCTTCTGTATTAGAATTTAAAGCACCACAAAATGGGAGTGACTCTCTTCCTTTTGACCAAGAATTCTCAGATGGAAAAATTATATTTCTTTTCATCTTTGTTGCTATCCCTGCTTATCATGCTGCCAAGTTTTTTGTCTGTATGTTTGATTGGTTGGTTTTTGAGCCACATCCAATGGTGCTGAGGCTTACTCCTTATTCTGCACTCAGACATCAATCCTGCAGTGCTCAGGGACCACATGGGGCCTTGGAGATAGAATCTGGGTCTGACACATATAAGTAAATGCACTACCCACCATCTACAGAACTGCTCTGGCTCTCCCTGTGCCCAGCCACTCACGAGGAGCCCAGGAGGGATGGCGGTTTCTAGCCCTGGCACGCCACCCCAGCAGAGCCTCGCAACAAGTCAGACGACTCCCCACTCCATGATGGCCTCCATTTTCCACATCCGGACTTCCCCCTCATCAGAACTCCACCTAGCAGACCAGCCTTTCACAGCCTGGCTCATGGAGATCCACCCTGCAGCAGTTTTTTTTAAATCCGGCCCAGGTATGCTGATCCAGAGACTCACAGACATGGGGCAGAGCTGCCCTGCCTCTCCCTGTGCCCAGTCGCTCACGAGGCGCCCAGGAGGGATGGCGGTTTCTAGCCCTGGCCAGCCACCCCAGCAGAGACTCGCAACAAGCCAGATGACAGCCCACTCCATGAGGGCCTCCATTTTCCACATCTGGACTTCCCCCTCGTTAGAATTCCACCCAGCAGACCAGCCTATCACAGCCCGGCTCCGCCACGGCGATTCATCAATAAATGCTGGATTTATAAATGACTACAAGAGTATGTTACCCGCACTGCAGAGCCTGGCAAGCTACCCATGTTGTATTTGATATATATGCCAAATACCAGTAACAATTATAGACCTCATTCCCATGACCTGACAGAATGGTTTGAGGCTCTTTATGTTCCTGGAGCAAGCAGGTGCCCTTGGGCTCTACTTGCATAGACAGGACATATGGAGATGTTACTGGTGCCCGCTCGAGCAAATCAATGATGACAGGAAGACAGTGATACAGTGATACAGTGATACTACCCACCATAGTCTATCTCTATCTTCTCCATTTTGTTTTATTACTGCTAGATAACCAAGGGTTTATTTTACGTATCATAAAAGTGAGAAGTAGCAAAATGGAGATTTTATTTATAGAACATCTGTCCAGGAATACACAGTATTTGATGCTTTAGATTCATGTTGTCATTTAGGTTGTTCTAAGTCCACAAGTGATGTTTTATGACTAAATTACCCATGGACCCAGGTAGGAAGAGAGGTGAGATATTCATGTTAATGAGAGGATGGGTGGTGTACTACACTCAAGATCCCTGAAGTGCTAAGTTCTCTGCCTTTGTGAGGAATACAAAGGCAGAGAACTTATCATTTCAAATAATTCATTTGGCTAGATTCTCTTTTTTCCTAGACTTTTCATTATTTTTTTTCTTCTTCCTTTCTCATTTCCCTTCTCCATTGTTTCTTTTTAGTCTTTCTGTCTTTCACTTTTGTCTTCAGCTTCCATTCCATCTTTCCGTCCAACTCCTGTTTCCATTCCTGTCAATTTGTCTTACCTTTGCCAGCCAGTAGTATTTCCTTAAAAATTTTGACTTAATTTACTTTCAGACCTTTCTTACATTGCCCTATATATCCCCCATTCTCATTTCCTTGGTTGTGAGTGTTCTTTTGTCACTGTGTCCTTAATCCAATATCCATTTCCAGTACATACATACTACTGCTGAGATCTCAGGGGCCTGTTGTTTGGAGGACAACTCTCAGTCCACACAATAAGGACACTCCATTGAGAAAAATCAAGATCACAGATGATGTGGTTGATTGGACCAACTCTCTTTCCCTCTGACAAGACTTCATCTGATGCATCTAGGTAAAGAGACTTGAAACTGAAAGTTTGCTTTAAGAGTGAGAAATATCAACAGAGTAGAGAATAAAATTGGCAAACACTGAGTGAACAGCTGATATCACCTAAGTCTCAGATCAAAGTATAGAACAAGGGTTCTACAGTCCAGATAACTGCTGATTTACAAAGATGAGAAAGAAATGCTGCTTTTAAAATTTGTTAAATTGTACAAACTTTTCTTCTAGAAAACCTTTCAAAACACATTTTAAACAGTCTCATTCCATGGTCTTTGAAATAAATACGAGAGTCATAAAATGACATGGGGGGTAGGGAGCTTTGATTATTTGATTACAAACAATTTTGTTAATTTAACTATTCATTAACATAAAAAGATAGAAAATTCTTGGAACATTTTGCATAGATTCAGATCTTATAAAATTTAATCAAAAGTAAATATAACCTTGAGAGATTAAGCAATTAAATATTAGGAAACTAAATACTAGACATGTATTATTAATACTTGTAGCATTTTTTTTTGGGGAGTGTACCTCTTGTGGGAGAAGTCCTGGTGATCAACACCATATAGAATCACTAGGGACATAGCCTCAAAAGGACTCAGCTCCAAGTATCATAGAGCTGAAAAAAAGCAAAAGACTTGTACTAAGGATTCTGGCTGAGATATCTTAAAGGCAAAAAGATTTCTAGAGACAAGCGGGCTCTCGGAAAATTAGAATTATTCCTTGGAACATAGATCATTACTTCTTTCAGATCATTCTTTCTAACTTTGTGTGTTGAGACTGTTCTAAATTCTTTACATGTGTTAAATTGTTTAATTTTCATAATGTGCTGAAGACTTAGACAATCGTAATATTGCTAGTTTAAGAGGAAGACATTAAAGCCCAGAATTAAGCAATTTTTTTTTTTGGCTTTTTGGGTCACACCCGGCAATGCTCAGGGGTTTCTCCTGGTTCTGCACTCAGGAATTACTCCTGGCGGTGCTCAGGGGACCATATGGGATGCCGGGGATCGAACTCCGGCTGGCACAGGCTGGCTGCAGGCAAGGAAGGCGCCCTACCTGCTGGACTACCGTTCTGGCCCCTGAGAATTAAGCAATTTGTTCCAAGCATTGCAGGTACAAGGGGTTCACCTTGAATTTCTACCTACACACTCTAATTTTAGTGCTCACACTCTGGATGATATATGGGGGTCTATAATCAAAATACAAAACATTCATAAGCAATGTCCCCTTAGTTCCTTGCAGGAGGAAAGGAAGTTACAGACACTCTTATTAGGACAAGAGACTTTCTGGAGTAATCTTTTTAAGCTTTTTATTCTTGCAACCCCTTCTGCTTCGAAATTTTATTAAGCCCTGGTGAAATATGTATGAGAATATAAGTATGCGATATAAGTGTGTAAAAACACGATACAAATCAAACATTCAATGATAACAAGTCATAAATTTATTTCAAGCCTTTATTTTTGTTTGTGGATCATAGCCAGTGGTGCTCAAGGTTTATTATTGGTTATGCTCTCAAGGATCACTCTTGTTAGAACTGGGGGACTGTATGGAATGCTGGGGATGAAAATAGGCTGTCTGCATGCAAGAAAAGTGCCCTGACCACTGTATTGTCTTTCTGACCCTTTAAAATAGTTTCAAAATTATGATTAAAAATTAGAATTTGCCTTGTTTTGTGTAAGAAAACCAACAAATTTAATCTCACTTGTTCTTCTGACCTATGTGATAGTTTTTTTTTTTTTTTTTATAAAATTGAGACTCAATAAGGTAAAGGACTTTTCAATGTTACACACCTAGGACTAGCAGAATCAATGTTCTCTTCATTACGCAAGCTTCCATTGTCATATAAAGACTATTTCCTAGATTTTCCTTGATCAGGAGGCATAGTTCCACCTTCTTCCCTCTGTCTCTTTGTAACCGAGAGATTCCCAGTTGATGTCCTTATTCTCTGAAACTTTCTCAAGACAGAACAGTGCAATAAAGGGCAAGGAAATATTGCTTCACTGTAAAGAAAAAGTTCAGTTAACCGAACTGCCCTGCACACTAAGTTAGCTGCTTAGAAATTTAAAAAAGCGATTCTAAGGGAAGAAAGTGGCCTAGATGCTACAGAGCATGTAAGAAATGTACCCTACCCATCTGGTTGTTCTTGGGTTGGTCAAGCAATCAAATTAACATCACACAGATAAGTAAGAGAAAGGAACAAATTCATTTAGATATATAGGGAAAGTTGACATGCTTGTAGATTCTAAAGTAAATGAAGCAAGTTCTGAATTCATATTTTTTACAAGCAGTTGCCCAGTTTTCCCAGCGCCACTTGCTGAAGTGGTTTTCTCTGCCCCACTTCATTTTTCTTGCTCCTTTATGAAAGATTAAATGATCATATATTTGAGGGTGTGTGTTGGGATATTCAACTCTATTGCACTGATCTGCTGGTCTGCCTTTATTCCCATATAATGCTATTTTAATTACTACCTCTTTAGTACAATTTGAGGTTGGAGAAGGTGATGAACTCAGACCTCTGTCTAATACTATGAACAAAAATTAGATCAAAATGAATTAAATATCTTAACATCAGACCTGAATAAATAAGTAACATGGTGAAAAATATAGTCCGAGCCCTCAATGATGTTGAAGCTAAAATCATCTTCAAAAATTAAACACCACTGACCAGGCAACTGGACTCAAAGATAAACAAATGGACTACATTAAACTAAGAAACTTTAAGAAGGCTTCAACTAAGAAGGCTCAAAGAAATAGTAACCAAGATACAAAGACAACCCATAAAATGGGTAAATTTGTTTATCTAATATCCAACTGATAAGGGGTTAATATCCAAGATATATAAGGAACTGGTAGAACTTTAAGATATCTTTTGTTCCTATAGATATATTTCCCTGATAGATAGGTTATTTATACAGAAATTCTTAAATCTTCGTGACACCAAAAATTGGCACTCTTCTCAGAAGTTAAGGGGATGGTCAAACAGTTTCTTTGAAATTTATAGGATCTTGGTTGACCTTTTTTTTATTTTTAACTTTATTTACCCCCCCCCCCCCCCCGAACACCATGATTTACAAAGTACAAAGATTTTCACAATACAGTTGTTAG
Organism: Cryptotis parvus; assembly: GCA_021461705.1. Classification (NCBI taxonomy): domain Eukaryota; kingdom Metazoa; phylum Chordata; class Mammalia; order Eulipotyphla; family Soricidae; genus Cryptotis; species Cryptotis parvus. The sequence continues at coordinate 23,082 of JAJIBD010021403.1, forward strand.
AAAGACTCATCGTTCAACACAATCCCACCACCAATGTGCCCCACCATCAGAGGCCTTCATTTCCTACCACCCCCTCCCCCATCCCCATGCCTGTTCCCGTAGCCAGCACTAATTATATTGACCATTACAGTCCATTTAAGGGAATGGTATTGATAAATTTGTGACTTTGTTGTGTTGTTATGGGCAAATCTGGCCGATTTCTGTTCTTGCATTCACTTTCTAAGTTTGTAGAATAGTGGGTTTCTACTAGTCAACCCCAGACCCAACACCACTGCACCGATAGACAACAATTATTTTGAAATTTTCTCAACCACTGTTTGAACTTGTCCTATGTATTTACTGAATAATCTATTCTATATTGCTTGTTGGAGAGAATTCTCTAAATACAGTTGACGAATATATTCTTAAGCGAAAAGCCAAGAGATTATTAAATCTTACTTGTCACTTCTTGTCACTTGTCTTCCCATTGTTCATCCATTTGCTCAAGTGAGTGCCAGTAACGTCTCCATTCGTTGGGAATGAGGTCCATTATTGTTACTGTTTTTGGCATATCAAATACACCATGGGTAGCTTGCCCGGCTCTGCCGTGGCTCTGGGTTCATCCCAGGGGACACAGTCTTTTACCATGTCAGACCATCAACTATCCAGGGGCAGAGCCCTAGGTGTGGACAAACCTGTCATCTGTCTTCCACCTACTAACACAGCCAGGCACTGCAGCCACACCTGCAACACCTCGAGGGGCAGGAAATCTTACTTAATTCTATGAAATGCAATGGAATGTATGGTACATCAGTATATAAGGGTTCAATTGTTCAATTTCCACTGAAGAAGTTCCCAAGATGAACTTTAAACTCCATTCTCTTCAATGACTTGCTCTCCATTTTCAGTAATTACACCTTGGCCTTGGAAAGACTTTATTGAGCTGATTGATTGATCCCAGTCACTTGACCATTTTATAACATGTGAACATGGTTCAGCTAGTCTGACTCACAACTTTTACTTGAGATGTGAGTCTAAGAAGAAGCAAGTGCTGTGGTGAGTTTGTAGAGTCTGTGTTCCAGACCTTTGCATTTTTTTTTGTTTTTCAACAATCTTTAAATTAAATCCCTGCTGGGTTAGGCCACTTTACTTTCTCATACAATTGCAAATTTTCAGGATAACTTTTGTTCTTCCAGGGCAATAGAGAGGTCAGTGTCCTGCTGAAGCCCCACACAGATTTTGTCCAGGTTCTGATCATCATGTACCACACAAATAGGGTTTTTTTAAAAATGTATTTAGAGATTGGTGATTGGGGCAATGCTCAGGTGTCACTCCTGGCTGTACTTTGATGAACATATGTGGAGTAAAGGATGGAACCAGAGTTGGCTGAATGTTAGGCAAGTGCTTAACCCTGTACTATCTCTCCAAAATGAGTACTTCCACTAAAGGGAATGGGAAAGTAGGGATGGGTGGGTGTCGGTGGGCAGAGAGAGAGAGAGGAATAAAAAAGAGAGGGAGAGATGTCATGCCAGTGACAGAGACAGTGCCATAGTTCCTTTAAGTCCAAGATCTGAAAAGAGGTGAAGGGAAGTATTCGTCAGATTATGTGGCTGACTGACAGTATTAGGTACAGAACCAGTTCAGAGGCTCTAAATTCCCTTTAATACTCTCTTCAAACTATCTCCAAGCTCTTCCCTTAGGTAAGCTCAGTCACCCCTTCTCTCTGTTCCTTTAACTCTCTATCTTGCCAGGTTCTCTGCTCCTTCAACTCACTCCTGCCAGCCTGGGTGGAAACCCAGTCTCAACTGACTCCTCAACTGTTTTTTCCAACTGTTATATACCCAGTAATTTGGATATTGGCCACCCCTTTAAGAGATAAAAGCTATCACTTTAAATCTTAAAGGGGCCGTAAAAGTACTAATGCCCTTCAATGTGAGGAGACAATTGCAGCAGTTGAAGGTTGTCTTGGTAGAGGACCTGACCTATGCAGGCTCTGGCTTTCACTCTCAGAGTTCCTCTCTGCATATATTCATTCACAAAGCCCATTTTCTTTCCCTGCTTGCTAGTATTTAGTATAGGAATCCACTCCTTCTATGTATAGCATTTTTAGTTTAGACAACTCATGAAGTTCAAAAACAAGGATAAAGAACAACATCCAGGAGAAAGTGGGCAGGAGGAATCATAATTTTCTGTCGCAGCACATAGCCCCCCTAAGCACTGCTGAAAGCAAGCTAGAAGCACCATGTCAGGAATAAAATCTGAACACTGCCAAGTGTGGCTCAAAAATACTTCCTTATAGGACTAGAGGGATAGTACAAGGGCAAATACCTTTCCTGCAGAAGAATCTGATTCGTTCCCCAACACGACAATATGGTTTCCCAAACACCTCTATAAATAATTCCTGAGTAGAGAACCAGGAATAAACTAAGCACAGCCATATGTACCGTATCCTCCCTGCCCCCACCAAGTATCAACTTTAAAAAAATGAACTAAAAAGAGCACTAAGGATATTTTTAAAGTTCTAGAGCACATACTTTACATTTGTGAAGTTCTACATCTAATCCTTGACATGAATGACTTCTCAAGAACCACCAGAGGTGTCCCTAGTAGTTCTTCGCACCATGGAACTCAGACATGCAAATTGCTATGGTTCACACATAAGATTATTCTTGTCCTTCTGTAAGACTAAAGATGATGCCATTGGTGGCCTCTAGGTTCTTTGTACTCAACAATAGAATTAAAAACCCATGAGTTAGTGGGGTCTCTCTTCATTGTAGGGTATATATCTCTACTGGTAAGTATTTGGCAATAACAATGACCCTAAACTAGTTTCTGGTTCTGGTCAAAATTTTGTTTCTAACTCCATGGAACTGGGGCACATTATTTCACTTCTATAGAATTCAGTGTTTTCATCTGCAATGCTAGAATAATTACATCAGCCTTGATTAATTCCCAGAGTAGTTAGAAAGATTCAAAGATATGTGAATATATTTAAAAAAAATTATAAAGTAACATACAAATGCATGATGTTCATATTATTAAATTTAAAGCTAATCAAAGCAATGGCTAAGAACTAAAACGAGGCAGAGAAATGAATGATTTTAATTATTTGTCAGATATTAACACAGCCAGTTAATATATACATTTCTGACTTTGTGAAAATTTGTTGGGAACACTGGCATATGTGAGTCACAATAAAGGTTTTAGAAAAAATATCTAAGTAGATATTCAAGAAATAGGAAATCAATATTTGTTTCTTATGTTTTTTTCTTATTTACTGGTTTCACTTGATCACTTGATCACTTGACATCCTGTTATTCATCTATTTGCTCAAGCGGACACCAGTAACATTTCCATTTGACCCTATCACATGCCAGTGTAGCCCAATGGCATCTGGTTGCTTCAGGAATACGAAGAGCCTCAAACCGTTCGTTCAGAGTCTTGATGAAGAAGTCTAACCATCTTGTAGGTGGGCGGCCACATGATCTTTTGACACCTCGTGGGATCCAGTTGGTAACAGCTCTAGTCCAGCAGTCATCTCCAAATCGCATGCTTAACAAACATCCCAGGAATTATAAATGGAGTTCTTTTTTAGGGATCTATGACACTGTAAAGCAGCATTTTCCAAATTTTTCATAATACCACTTGTATTCCTACTAATCCATGGATCATTGATTTTCACCTTTCCCACACCTATGAACTAACCCTGGTTCATGAATGAATGGGTGAGAATCACTGCAATAATTTCTAAGGTACCCATGAGAAGAGCTTACAAGGGGTGGTAAATTCTAGAAAGAATAAGAACATGGCAAGATGTTAGAGAAATAAAATATAACACATGTTTTTCTGTAAAATGAAAGGATTTTTTGTTTGTTTTGCACTCAGATACTCCAAGAGCCTAGAACTATGTATAATATACAACACATTGATCAATATCTACTAATATTTAATAAAATACATTAGTTTATTTAGTGTAAACGTGAATATCAATATTTAGTATATAGATGAATATAATTTAGAAAATTAAATGTTCTTATTCATTTATGTGTTTATTCATTGAAATGGTTAATGCCTACAGCAGATGTTCCAATTCAACAATATGCTGGTCCTTTTCACACCTCTGTAATCCTTATGAAATTGTTAATGAAATTTGTAGACAAACATACCACAGTTCAGTTCAAAACTGAGCTTTTCAGTCCCTTTGGTTCATTTCCTCCCAAATTCATGAATTCAGGAAGAGCTTGTCAACTCTCTGAACGAGATGACTGTGGCAAAACAAATTTATGAATCCAATCAGTGGAATCAGAAGTTATTCCACTGGTTTGATGGATGTGCCTCAACAACTCCCTGCCTCCCCCTGAAGATTGGGGGTTGGAGAAAGTTTGAATCGAAGACTTGAGGAATCTATTTATGATGCAATATGAATCCCGGGTGAATCAATCTGTAGGTAGGGAAGGCAGTAGACTGCATCCATCAGCATCGCCAACATCTGTCCACTCTTCTAGTCATTCCACTGAGACCCACTGACCACAGTCTGTCACTAAATATAGTGTTCAGACATTCTAGTTGAGCAGAATCTCATAACACTAGTAGTAGAGTGAGCTAAATATTAGCAGGGATCTGAGCATTAGAGGGGGAAATGTTACTGGGGCTGGCAAGGGTATAGGGCAAAGCTAGCAAACTACCCCCGTGATGACCACCAGATTTTTACAGAACTCAGCAGTCCCGAGCACTGGATTTCTTACTATTAACCACCTCATGCCTACTCCAGACTTTCCATGGTCAGAAATTGCATTGATGTGTGCCTGATTCCATTGTCTACCAACTTGTCCCACCATAATCCCTGCCTTTCAATATGAAACCAATTCTTTTTTTTTTCTTTTTGTGTCACATCTGGCAATGCTCAGGGGTTACTCCTGGCTCTTCACTTAGGAATGACTCCAGGCGGTGCTTGGGGGACCATATGGGATGCCAGGGATCGAATCAGGGTCGGCCCCTTCAAGGAAAATGCCCTACCCACTGTGCTATCGCTCCAGCCCCCCCCAAAACCAATTCTCAGAAATACTTTGTTTTTTAAAATATTTTATTATACCACCATGAGATATATAATTACAAAGATGTCCATGTTTGGGGGTTTTGGTCACACAGTGCTCCAGCATCCATCCCTCCACCAGTGCCCATTTCCCACCACCAATGTCCCCGACTCTCTCCTCCCTCCCCATCCACCTCTATGGCAGGTTATTTATTTCTTTTCTTTCTTTCTTTCTTTCTCTCTCTCTTTCTTTCTCTCTTTCTCTCTTCCTTTTCTTACATATTGTGGATTATAATACATACACTTAGAGGTTATCATGTGTATCTTTTTGACTTCTCAGATGAAACAGAATTCTCAGAAATCTTAACTTCAGCTGATATTCTGGAACTTCCTGTGTTCTGGATTCTGTTTGAATCATGATACTTTTGAATCCTCATGTTTCAATAGAAATCCTCACATATGTTTCACAAGAGGCAAAGCTGATGCACAAAGAAGTTAAATAACTTGTTCAGTTTATATATATGGTAAGATGTGCCACTGAGATTCTTAATTCTCCAAAACTTGAACCTCTACCTACCATGAATTATCATTGTTTGGGCTTGCGTAACTGTGGGAAAATTTCATCCTTAACCCACATTCTACAAGTTTGACCTTTCAACACCTCTTTCCAATTCTCAGCCTCCCTTATTGCACCGTAATGATGCACTCAGATTGTACTTTTTGGTCAGTTTCTTCTGTCCTAAATTTAGTACTTACTGCTTAGCTGCCCCATGACCCACCGCTACAGTCACTGATAGTTTGGGGCTTCTGGAAATGATTTTTATAGTTACAGTTTTTTTATGCAACTCCTGTTATTTCTGTACATGGAAAAGCAAAGGGGAGAGAGAGAATTTTCTTTTTTTTTTTTTTTACTTATTGGATCATACCCAGCAATGCTCAGGGGTTACTCCTGGCTCTTCGCTCAGGAATTACTCCTAGAGGTGCTCAGAGAACCATATGGGATGCTGGGGATTGAACCCAGGTCAGCCGCGTGCAAGGCAAATGCCCTACCCACTGTGCTATCACTCTGGCCCCAAGAGAGGATTCTTTGGTATTGAACTCCACCTTAGCAAAATGAGAAAAATTATTCCCATAAGTCAGAACACTAATTTTTTTTTCTTTTTGGGTCACACCCGGCAATGCTCAGGGGTTCTTCGTGGCTCTGCACTCAGAAATTACTCCTGGCTGTGCTCGGAGGATCATATGGGATGCCGGGGATCGAACCCTGGCGGCACAGGCCAGCCCCGTGCAAGGCAAACGCCCTACCTGCTATCACTATCACTCCGGCCCTCAGAACACTGAATTTCTGTATAGTTAAGTGTGTTGTACACATGGTCCATAGCCTTTAGGTAGAGATTCATTAACATTGTTTCCTTTAATTCACATTATGTGAGACCTGATTTCTGGAAAGTTCCATACCGAGGAATAGTCCTAACGAATGTGAAACTGATTATTTTCTGCTAGAATTCCCCAGGATGCAACTCTCCAAATGGCAACTTCTCCATCCTTCACCTGAGTCACAGGTGTGCCAAGACCATGGAGATTACTGAGTTTTGGAAAAACCCATGTTTAGGGACCATTGTAGAGAATGGAGCTTTCTTCGGAATGCTCTCAAGAGCTGCAATTCTGAATTCTCCCGTAGAAAGACACAGATATATCTTACTGCTACAACTGCCAGATTAGGATGTCTGGCATTCCTTATATTGACCTAGCTCTGTGATCCAGAGAAGAGTCTCTTGGCTTCTTCCTCATAAACAATGAGAGGCCAGGGGAGGGAGTTCTAAAGTGTACCTAACATAGTACCCTGTTAGTAACAGCACTGTAAAACACAGATCCTGCCCCCCACAAAAACATGCCTACCACACAGGTAGGCAGGGTTTTGGAGGAAAACTGGGGACAATGGTGGAGGGAAGAGGGCACTGGTGAAAGGATTGGTGTTGGAACATTGCATACCTGCAACTCAATCATGAGTAACTTTCTAAATCAAGGTGGCTCAATAAAAACTTTAAGAATTAATAAAAAAGGGTCCTATCCATTGTATTATTATTATGGCCCTGTTTTTTTAATTGCCTGCATTATCCACAAAAGCCAAAACAAAGGAGTTTTGAAATTACTGTCTTCCTCCACCCCCTAGAGCTTGAAACTTAGATACTTTAAGTGACTTGCTAGTTACACAGGCTTTTTAAAAAAGTATTTTATTATACCACTGTGAGATATACAATTACAAAGATATACAATTAAAAAGTTCATATTTGGATTTTGGTCATACAGTGTTCCAGCACCCATCCCTCCACCAGTGCCCATCTCCCACCACCAATGTCCCAAGTTCCCTCCTCCCTCCTCCAGCCCCTCCTCCATGGCAGGTTCTTTATTTCTTTCCCTTTCTCTCTATCTCTTTCTCTTTTCCTTCCCTTCCAGACTATGGATTACAGAACATACATTAAAGGGTTGTCATGTGTATCTTTTTGCCTGTATTTAGTGCTCAGTTCTAGGTTGAAGTTAGATCTTCCCACTAGTAAGATTTTTGCTTTCACTCTTACCAAGCTGCTCACAGTTGTGCAAGCCGAGTCCAGACACTCTGAATGTCAGATGCATGTCCTAGATCCCCCCCCCCTCCTTTGCTCTGAGTCTTTCTTCCCTCCTGCCAAGATTTCAAGAAAACAATTGTCAGGTGAGACTTAGACACCTGGTATCTTGTGCATTGGAACCAAGGAAGGTCATCTCATAATTAACTTTGTGCACAATTCACTGGAATGAGAAGGGTATTCTTCAATTGTTTTGTGGTGCAGAACAAACGCCTCATTAATCAGAAACACATCAACCTGAGCCCAAGCACTAATAATGTGAGAGAGAGTATAATGAGTTGACATCACCTGGGACACAACAGCAGCCACATGTTCATTCTTCAAAAGGAGACCACGGTGCTTGGACATGTAAGACAGTCACAGGAGGGCTTGGAGGCCAGGCAGGGCAAGGGGAGAACACAGATGCAAAGGTGACGGCAAGAGGCGTCTAGCAGCCCTACTGCCAAGATGCTGGGGAAAATGGCAAGATGCAGAACTTTGAGAGCCATTATCCCAAGTCTATGAAGCAGAGTCAGAACTCAAATTGCTTGGCATATAAAGCAATCTTCAAGAAACAAATACATAAATAAAAAGTTAATTTACAGAGCTATCCAATTATGGTCTTTAGGTTCCCCATACAAGCACTAGGCCACTGAGACTTATCCTCTGAGACTTAGGATTACTCTATATTTTTCCTGTAGAAATGCATCTTTTATTTAGATAGCTATTTCACTATATTAATACGAATATATCTGTAGGTTTTAACATATTGAGTGAACATTTTAAGAATTTAAAAGTTATTTTCTTTTTTTAAATTGCAAGAAGTTTGTTGATGTAAATTCAGAGATTAAACTTGCTTCAGGCCTCAGCCCACAAGTTTTATATATGCAGCAGAAAGTTCTTATGTGTGTGCTCTGTACCTGTGTGTGTGTGTGTGTGTGTGTGTGTGTGTGTGTGTGTGTGGGGAGAGTTTTTACTGAAATGATGGGTAGGTTTGGACAGATGGAAGACACTTAGTTGTGTGTTTAACCCTAAAGGGATTCTTAGCTCAGTGATGAAATAGTATAAGCATTGGCTAACTTTGCATTTAGCCTCGCCTTGAAACTAACTTTATTTTGAGATGCAGGGATTATGAGCAGATCAAATCTATTCAGCACTGCTCAGTCCTCAGATCCACACAATTGTGTGAGGTGCTAGACAGGAGCAGGAGGCTAAAGGGAGGGATGTTGGAGTCCTTGGGGTGGGGAGTAGGTAAACAGGTAATGAATATGGTATTGGGAGGTGTATGAGAAACCATTATTAACAATATTGTAAATCACAGTACCTCAATCAATAAAGATTAGGTATATATTTTTCTGTATTCTTTCAATGTTATTTAAATAGTGCTTTATATATGTATGTATGTATGTATATATATATATATATATATATATATATATATATATATATATATATACACATATATTCTTGAGGTTTCCAAAACCCCACCTTTTCCTTATTCTCTTCCTTCAAGACATTTCCATACTCATCCTTCCTGATCTTTAGGTATAATTTATCAAGTCTCTCTCCATCTCCTGAATTTGCATTTTTTTTTTTTTTTTTGCTTTTTTGGGTCACACCCGGCAATGCTCAGGGGTTTCTCCTGGCTCTGCACTCAGGAATTACTCCTGGTGGTTCTCAGAGTACCATGGGATGCGGAGATCAAACCCGGGCCGGTATGGGCAGGCTGCGTGCAAGACAAATGTCCTACCCCGCTGGGCTATGGCTCCGGCCCTCTGAATTTGCATTCTTAAAATGGAATTTTTCTACGTGGTCAGTTTCCTGTATGTTTTAGGTTCATAACTGTTCTTCTCTCTCCCCACAGTCTCCTTTTCATTTCTTGCACCCATACTCTTTCACAGACAAGCTAGGTTTCTACATGAGAAAACCAAGGCTTAAAAGGAAGCCTTGGTTTATCTGAGATCACATGCCTCTTTAGAGGAAGTCAAAATTCTTTGGACTCTCTTACCTTTACCTAGTTTCTCCCTGTAGACAATAACATCGTAGAACGTAGAATAGAACTATTTCATTAATTAGGCTGTCATCCAACAGGGTAAGATATTGGATGAGGGGTCCTCCCAGGTCCTTATTATGTCCATGATACTTCATCTAGCGAACAAAATGAATGAAAACTGTACCTGACTCTAGACTGCCCTAGGGAAGAGAAAGACTCATTGGCGCCACCTATTGAGTCTCCATTACCTCACTGTAACCCCAGGGTAGGGCGAAGGGTATTCCCAGGTGGGGGAGGATGGAGTCCATCAAGTACCAGAATGACTACCCCTTTATCCCCATTGTCTTCCTCTGCTCCGCCTCCTACTTTAAAAAAAATCCCTCCCCTCCTCCATTTACTTCCACCTCTTTCTTGCCTTTCTTCTACCTCTTTATCTTCATCCAAAAAAAAAAAAAAAAAAAAAACAAAACTGACTCCCTTTTTCCTTTGAACAGGCCTTAGCAGTGTCTTGGCGCCCCTAAGCCCACTTGGTTATTATGGTTATTATGGCCCAAGACCTTCGTGGTGGTAGCAGGAACTGCTTCAACAGCAGAAGGCCTGAAGGCGGAGCTGTCCCAAGTGCGCATGGCCAAAGGCGCAGCTATTAAACTCTCCCTAATCCGAATGGTGCGAAATCCCTCTCCCATGTTCTCATCCTCGTTGACCAGACTCTGAAAGAGAACTTAGAAAAAAAAGTCCACAGGGGCAAAGAGCACAAGCCCCTCTATTTAAGGCTCGAGGAGATTCCACCATGCACCACTGACTCAACAAACATGAGGAGAGCCTGAAGACTAAGGATCATCAACGGATCGGCTGCACCCACAGTGCGAGTCCACAGTCAGGGCACCGATTGGGGGGAAAAAAGCAACTTTTGGCCAACATTTTAGAAACTTGATTTTCTTTTGTTCATACTCCCTGCTTACTCCCATTGGTACTGATCATCCCACACAGGCGTTCAGCAGCAGCCCCGTCTTTGATCTCTGCTTTATACTTTGCTACTGTCTGGATCAACCTCGAATGAATAACGTGCGGTTCTAAGAAGCTAAGGTCAGGGCAGTGAGGTCTCACTGGGGATTGCTTAGTCAGGGTGTAGGAAACCTCAGTCAAGTCTCTTCACTAGTAAAATCTTTCACCGACTGATCTTACGGTTTGGATTACTGAGATCCCTTTTCTGAATGTGGCGTAGATTCCACTCGAGGCCTATGCGAGCATTTCCAGGTTCCCTCTCCCAAGCACCTCGTTGCTCAACCTCACTGTTGTCTCTTTGAGCTCTGAGCTCACTCCCAAATGCCTTATTTGTAAGCAGCTGTGTCAGTCAGCTCAGTCAAAAGCCCAGCATCTTCCCTGACAGTACATTCCTCACTCTGTAGTGAAGGCTTTTCTCATCAATTAGGTTCAAGCACAGATGGGGCAAGAATTTTCCTCTCAAATTCTGACACTAACAGCTCTGAGCAGAGAGGAGAAACTCAGTGCTTGATTAACTAGAATATAAGAGCGCTCTGGATTTTCTGCTTGGTTCTAGGTGCCTGTGCATTCAGAGATTGAGAGCTATGGGCTGTATTCATTCTCATCAGTATTTCTCTGCAGAAAGAAAACGTGGTGAAGGGAAACATTACAGGATCAGAACAGCCGTGGGGCCCCAACTCTACCACAAATTGTATAATCTTAGTCATGCTACCTTTTCCCTCTCTATCCACTGTGCTTTAAACTATAAAATGGGAATATTCACAGCACCCATCTCAGAGGATTTTGAAGATAGAATATGATAATAATTATTATGTTCTTCCAAAAAAAGCAGTAGATTATGTTTATCTCTACCATTCACTGATTCTTCTAAATGAACCCTTCATCTCGGTGCTCTTCCACCATCTTCTGTCAAACTAGAGAACAAAGAGGTCTTTACTACACATTGTCTTGAGAAGTGAAAGTTGTATTCAGAAAGAAAATAATCTTTCCGTTCATTTATTTAGAGTGTTTTTTTGTATTTTTTTTTCTTTTTTGGCACAAGCTCTCTCTTCCCCATGTTCCCTTATCAAGACATAGGCCCAGGTGAGTCCATCATGATATGCCACGGGTGGCCCATCCCACATCAAAAGAGCCTTAGCAGAATGCCCACTTTTATGCCAGGGAAAACAGTGCTGAGACCAAAGGCAGCTGCTGGTGAATGCCAACTCAATACAATTGAGAGATGGACAGAGTAGCTCTGGTAAAAGGCCCAGACTATAGGTGCAAGCCAAAAAACAGCAGGTGTCAAAGCAGGTCTGACTTCACAAGAGAAAAGCAGACTGAGCAACAGAACCATTGATCAAAGCAAGTAGGGTCACTGACCGCTCCTAGTGCCCACAATGGGTAGGATAATGTCATTCCTAGGAACTAACATCAAAATCTTTGTGCCCCAAATTGCAGTTCTAGCTAGGTGTTTAAAATTTATTAGATTAGCTTTGTGAGAAGGAGATAGGACTTCTTACTTGAACAGCTGCTAGATGCTTGACATATATTTTAGTCAATCCTTAAGAGAAACACTGTGAAATCACCCCCCACTTATTTTGGCTCTGCCTTCATCTGCATTTTGCCTGCCCCACCTCAATGTCTCCACACCCCTTCTTAACCACACTAGTCATCCCTGCACTTCATTACCATCTCAATCCCACCTCAGGACTTCTACACTTGTCCATTCCTTTGCTTGAAGCAGTTTGTTCAAGTGACTCATTGACTTGCTCTCTTCCTCGTTCTTGTCCTTTAACCATATCTGTAAATATATATGCAAATATGCAAAACTGTTTGCATGTCCTTATATACACCAACATGTAAGCATTATATAATATATATACATATATATTAACTCCACACATAAATAAATACACAGATAGAACAACATTTAGTACATTGAAAGTAATCAATAAATGCTGTTGAAAGATTATGGGGCCAGAGCGATAGCACAGCGGGTAGGGCATTTGCCTTGCACACGGCCAACTTGGGTTTCATCCCATATGGTCCCCAGAGCACTGCCAGGAGTAATTTCTGAGTGAAGATCCAGGAGTAACCCCTGAGCATTGCCAGGTGTGACCCAAAAAAAAAGAAAGATTATATGGTTAGTGATTTTTTTCTGTCATTTTACCAATGAGGAGACTGAGTTTTAGAGAAATTAAATTTTCTGTTGTGTGACCATTCAGCCTGAGAAATCCTAAGCTAGAATAAAAACAAAATCAAACCATCCTTATAGCAGCCCTATTGTACCTCTCTCCTCTCCACACCCTTTAACCCAGAGCAATGAAGAGGAGCAAACAGGACATGGGATTTTATTGGTCTGAGGTGAACAAAAAGGGAGGTGAGAAACTACTGACACAAGATTGAAGAACTAGAAGTCACTGCCTCTAAACCCTAAAGACTGTCTTGGGAGGAAAAACTGAGCCATCTAAAGCTACTGTTTTTTAACCCAAACATCAGGTTATGTGAGGTTATGGTTTCTTGATTCTACTTCACCCTCCATGTGAATTCAGTATAATCACTATTCGCTTTATTTTAGAGGACAGTGAGCCAATGCTCAGAGCAGGCAAAAATATATGACCAAAGTCACACAGACCTGATACTGAGACCCTTAACTCCTGCCACAGTTGTGTCTCCCTCCCTTCCTTCACTTTCCCTGATGTTGGATCCCTGTGGAGGAAGCAGGGCTCAGGATGCCCCCTACATGGCAAGGGCTGACCCATAGCCAGGATTATAAATTCACCCTAACATGAACAGTGTTCTAGGCCGTGAGCATGCTACCAGCTCTATCAGCTGTGTCTCTGGCAGTCACTCAGCCTATTTCCCTCAGAAAATGGAGACAGAGGACTTACCCTAATAAGAAACTGTGGCATGGCATTTTATACAAGGAAAAATCATAACAGGTCATGATTCAATTCCTCCCCTCCATGAGTACACAGAATTGCCCTGACATTCTTGTTTATTTGTGTCAAGGTGAGAGGAGCATGTTGGGGATGAGGTTGTGAATATTACTTGACCTCTACTAGGGATCTGGAAAAGGCATCATCTGGTCCTATATAAGAATCTACTGATTATAGGGATTGGGTAACTGAGAAATTGCAATAAATTCAATAGAGTCTGAATGAAAGTCTATGCTAGATGCAAAGAAAGTGTTTACGAAGCTAACAAGCAATATAAACAAGAACTGGAGGGGAATGCTACTGCTTCCAAGTGTGCTTGATATGCTAATTAAAAATTATGCTTATCTTTTTGTATTAAAGCAAGTCCCCTCAGGAATTTGTGTATTAGCTAGTTCCTAGCAGTGCATGAACAGTTTTAGATGTGATTTCTTTTTAAAATATGTTATAATTTAGCTAAGAGTTTACAACTATTTACTCATTTATCCATTTCTTCAATAAATATTTACTAAACTCTTATTCTGTGACAGGGATGGTGTGGCATTTTAGTGGTATACAAAATGAAGGAAATAGAGAATGTCCCTGTCCTCAGCAGAGTCTAGTCCACTGGGGAAAGGTGTTCTCATTACACTGAAATGGCATAGGCAACCAGTTTAGAAGCAAGAGAAGATGCTTAAGAAGCACATAAAAATCCAGTCTTCATGCTCAGGTAGACTGTATTCTCTGTATATTAATTTCCTGGCCCTTATATGCCTTTCTTGTGTTACCCAAGAGATCTAAGTTAAAATGCTACACCTGTGTGTGCACCCTGTCCACCACCTCTAGGCCTGGAGAGGAGGTTGGAACACTCAATCCAAAAGATCAACAAAACCAAGAGCTGGTTCTTTTAAAAACTAAAAAAGATTAGCAAACCACTAGCAAGGAAGGAAAAGAGACCCCATATAAATAAGATCAGAAATTATAAAGGGAACATCAAAATAAAATCCACAGAAATCCAAAAGATCATCAGAGATTACTTTGAGAGACTGTATGCCACAAAACAAGAAACCTAGAATAAAGGGACAAATTCCTAAATTCCTATAGCCTCCCAAGTCTGCAATAAGAAGATTAGGAATACCTCAACAAACCTATCACAATTGAGGAGATAGAATCAGTTATCAAAAGTCTGCATAAACAGAAAAGCCCAGGTCTAGATGGATTCACCAGTGAATTACACCAAACCTTTAAAGAGGACATACTCCCAGTTCTTTTCAAGCTCTTCCAGGGAATTAAAGAAACAGAAACACTCCCAAATAGCTTCTGCAAAGCCTATATCACCCTGATACCCAGAGCAGACAGAGATGTCACGGAAAAGGAAAACTACAGACCAATATCCCTGATGAACACAGATACTAAGATCTTCAATAAAATATTAGCAAACAGAATCCAAAGAGTCATCAAAAAGATTATACAACATGGCCAAGTAGGATTCATCCTGGGAATGCAAGGGTGGTTCAACATCTGCAAGTCAATCAATATAATACATCATATCGCTAAGAGGAAATATAAAAGCCATATGATCATGTCACTACATGAAGAGAAAGCATTAACAAGATAAAACACCAGTTCATGATAAAAACTATCCATAAATGGGAATTGAAGGAACATTCCTCAATATAATCAAAGCCATCTACTACAAGACCACAGTGAACATCATTCTCAATGGGGCAAAACTTAAAGCCTTCCCCCCTAAGATCGGAGACAAGTCTGCCCACTCTCATCACTTCTGTTCAATATAGTACTGGAAGTACTTGCCATATCAATCAGGGAAGAAAAGAACATTAATGGCATCTGGATAGGAAAGGAAGAAGTCAGGCTGTCACCATTCTCAGATTAAATGGTATTATACCAAGAGAACCCTAAATTCTCTGCCAAAAAGGTCATAGAAATATAGATTCATAGAGAAGAGTGTCAGGGTACAAAATCAATACTCAAAAGTCAATGACTTTCATATATGCAAATGACAAAATAGAAGAAAGGGATATTAAGAAAATGATTTCATTCACAATTGTGCAACAGAAAATCAAATGCCTAGGAATCAGTTTGACTAAGAATGGGAAGGATCTCTAAAAAGAAAACTACAAAACTCTGCTTCAAGAAATAAAAGAGGACCTGAGGATATAGAGACACATTCTCTGCTCATGGATTGGGAGAATTAACATTGTCAAAATGGTAAAAATACCTAGAGCTTTATAAAATTCAGTACAGACCGTATAAGGATACCCATGACATTCTTCAAAAAAATTGACTAAACACTCCCGAAATTTGTATAGAATACTAAATCCCCACGAATAGCTAAAGGAATTCTTGGGAAAAGAAGATGGGAAGTATCACTTTCCCCCAACTTCAAACTCTACTACAATGCAGTTGTAATTAGAATGGCATGGTATTGGTATAGAGACAGATCTGTAGACCTATGGAATAGATTATCCTGAAACACACTTTAAAATATATGATCACCTTTGATAAAGGAGCAAAAATATTAAGTGGAGAAAAGACAGCCTCTTCAACAAATGGTGCTGGGAAAACTGGGAAGCATAGTGCAAAAAAAATGAACTTGACCTCCCTCTAATGCCATGCACAAAAGTCATATCAAAATGGATTAAATATCTCAACAACAGACATAAATCTATAAGGTACATTGAAGGAAACAAGGGAAAGCACTCTACAACAATGAAACTAAAGGCATCTTCAATGACAAAACACCCTGACAAAGCAAACGGAAGCAAAGATAAACTAATGGGATTATATGAAACTAAAAAATTTTCTGCACCTTAAAAGAAACTGACCAATATATAGAAACAGTCCACACACTGGGAAAGAATATTCACCCAAAGCCCATATGATAAGGGGTTAATATCCATGATATATCAGGCACTGGTAGAACTTTACAAGAAGAAAACAGCCAACCCCATCAAAATATGGGAAGAAGAAATAAACAGAAACTTCCAAAAAGAAGAAATTTGAATGGCCAAAAGGCATATGAAAAAGTGCTCTTCATCACTAATCATCAGGGAGATGCAAATCAAAATAACAATGAGGTATCAGCTCAGAACACAGAGACTGACACACATCCAAAAGAGTAAGAAAAATCGGTGCTGGATGGATGCAGGAGAAAGGGGACTCTCATACATTGTTGGTGGGAGTGCCGACTGGTCCAGCCCTTTTGAAAAAAATATGGACATTCTCCAAAAACTAAAAATTGAGCTCCCATTTGACCAGCAATACCAATCCTTGGAATATACCCAGGAGACCCATAAGCACACAGCAGAAACACTGTCTGCACTTTTTTGTTGATGTTTTATTATATATGCAATTACAAAGATGTTCATATGATGTTCATATTTGGGTTTTGGCCATACAGTGTTCCAGCACCCATCCCTCTACCAGTACCCATTTCCCACCACCAATGTCCCCGATTCCCTCTCCCTCCCTAGCCTGCCTCTATGGCAGGTTATTTACTTTCTCTTTTCTTCTCTCTCTCTTTCTGTTTTCCTTCCCTTCCACATTGTGGATTACAATACATACATTAAGAGGTTGTCATGTGTATCTTTTTGCCTGTATTTAATGCTTAGTTCTAGGTTGGTATCAGCACTTTCAACAATTATTAGCACACTGTTCCATTCTCTATCTTACCTAGTCTGTGACTCCCACACATTTGTGATAATTTCCACCTCTGACAAGACCTCCTGATCCATGTTTCACCTGACCTTGGATATTGGTATCTTAATATGTACATATAATATATATATAAAATATAATGTATATATATGCCATGCAAATAAATGCAGTCATTCTGTATCTGTCTCCTTCTGGCTAATTTCACTCAACATGATCCTCTCCATGTCCATCAATTTGTAGGCAAATTTCATAACTTCATTTTTTCCTGAAAGATGCATAGTATTCCATTGTGTAGATGTACCAAAGTTTCTTTAATCAGTCATCTATTTTTGGGCACTCTGGTTGTTTCCAGATTCTGGCTATTGTGAATAGTGCTGCTATGAACATAAATGTGGGGATGGTGTTTCTGCTGTGTATTTTTGGCTTCCCAGGGTATATTCCCAGGAGTGGTATGGCTGGGTCAAATGGGAGCTCAATTTCTAGTCTTTGGAGGAATGTCCATATTGTTTTCCAAAAAGGCTGTACTAGTTGACATTCCCACCAACAATGGATGAGAGTCCCCTTTTCCCGCATCCATGCCAGCACTTGTTGTTCTTGTTCTTTTGTCTGCACTTCTATATTCATTGCTGCTCTATTCACAATACCCAGAATCTGGAAATAACCAGAGAGCCTGAAAACAGATGACTGGATAACAGATTTCTTTATCTCACTGTTTGCAGATAAAGAAACTGTTTTACATCTACGCAATGAAATACTAAGCAGTGTCAGAAAAGTCGGAGTCATGAAATTTACCTGCAGATGGATGGGCAGGAAGATTATCATGCTGAATGACATTAGTCAGAAGGAAAAGGATGAATATAGATTGACTGCATTTATTAATTGAATATAAATATATATCAGTGTTCTACTAATTGTGGGAAATGGTAACATCGGACTATAACTCAGCTTTGAATATACAGAAAGATACCTACATGATAAATTCTAAATGTCTGTAGGGCAAGACACAATGTGTAAGAGAAGAGAGGGGGGGAGGGAAGGAGGGGACATTGTTCTTGGGAATGGGGCACTGGTGGAGGGATGTGTGCTGGAACACTGTGTGACTGAAATCCAACTATGAACATCTTTATAATTGTATATCTCATATTGGTATAATAAAAAAGATCACCTGTATCACCTGTCTTCCCATTGTTCATCGATTTGCTCTAGCGGGCACCAATAATGACTCCATTCATTGGGAATGAGGTCTATTATTGTCACTGTTTTGGCATATCGAATACACCATGGATAGCTTGCCAGTCTCTGACGTGGCACTGGGTTCATCTCTGGGGGTCCAGTCTTTTTCTATGTCAGACGATCAACCATCCAGGGCCCACAGGGCAGAGCCCTGAGGGGTGTAGACAAGCCTGTCTCCTGTCTGTCACCTGCTGACACAGCTGGGCACTGCAGCCACACCTACAACATCTTGAGGGACAGGACAAAAAGATAAAAAAAGAAATTAAAAAAAAAATTCTGGACTTTCTAGAGAACACGTTTATAGCTACACAATATCCCAATCTCTACAAAAGCTATAAACCAATAGTAGCACACCAGTTTGGATGGGGTGTAACATAGAAGGCAATCAAGTTTTATTAATAAAAAAAATAAACATAGAAGGTTTAACCTGTAATAACATCTTAATAACCTCTCATACCAACCTCTTAATGTATGTATTGTAATCCACAAAGTAGAAGGGAAGGAAAAGAGAAAGAGAGAGAGAAAGAGAAAGAAAGTAAGAACATTTTGTTAGCAAAATTATTAAAAATTAGCAATATAAAATCAATTATTGAGGCCTTCATGGAGGCAGATTAAGGGACAGTTGGGAAAATTGGAAACAGCACTGTAGAGAAGATGTAATGGTGGTAGGATTGCTGTTGAGATATTAAGCTTCTATAACAAATGATCATAAACAACTTTGTAAACTAGTGTTTGTTATTATAAGATGTGGGGCAAAATTTACATATGAGGCCTTACCTATCTCATATTAATTCCAAAATATATAAGCTACAATTACTTTAAAAAGTTTGTTAAGGGGGCCGGAGCCATAGTCTAGTGGGTAGGGCATTTGCCTTGCATGAGGCTGGCCCATGCCAGCCTGGATTCGATCCCGGCATCCCATGTGGTTCCCCGAGCACCACCAGGAGTAATTCCTGAGTGCCGAGCCAGGAGAAACCCCTGAGTATTGCCGGGCATGACCCAAAAAAGAAAAAATAAAGTTTGTTAATGACAGGTGAAACATGATTATTACTAAAATAAAATCCAAGTATAAAATAAAATTGAATGCAACATACTTTAGATTCCAGGGCTGAAAACTATATACAAATGAGAATAGGCATTTTATTATGTTATATTAAAAGCTTTTAGTTTTCTTATTTACTTAGGTCAAAATCATATAGTAATCACAAATTGGCTCTTACTTATTTTTCTGATCACTCTATTTGCCTTTTCTTAAAATTTTGTAGGAATAAGCAATATAAAATAAATTTGCTATGTGACTAAGGGGACAGATTGTGATTGGAAGGGAAACTGGGGATATTGGTAGAGGGAAGGTCACAGCATTGATGTGGAACACTAAACAACTTGAAAACAACTTAAAGCTTGAAACAACTGTATAATGAACAAGTTGTAAATCACTTTTTTAAAAATAAGACCTGGTGGGCTAGAAGAAAATGGTGTCATTTAATAAAAAATCATAATAATGTTAACACCTCACCAACAGAACCAACAACATACCTCACCAACTGAACTCTTATTCATGAATTAGCAAGAGCTTAATGGACTAGCAACACATCAGGAACTGCATAGTATTGGTACCAACTTTGCAAGAGCCATTGAAGGGTCTTGGTTTGGGAGCATACCTGGTGGTGAATAAGTCTTACTTACTCCTGCCTCAGTGATCAGGTGTCACTCCGGGCAGGTTCAGGAGATTGAACAGATAGAGTACCGGGTGGGTTTACTAGGGAGTTCTTCTAAACTTTTAAAGAACTACCCCCAATCCTTTCAGGTTTTTTTAAAAACTGGTAGGAATTTTTTCAAGAACTGGTAGGAATCCTACCAGTTCTTATCAGACAAATATCACCCTGATACCAAATGCAGACAGGAAAAAAAGTTTTAAAGGTAAAACCTATAGACACACTCTCATAAACCTTGGATGCAAATGTCTTCAACAAAATAATAGCAAACTGAATCAATTAATACATCAAAAAGATCATGCACCATGACCATGTAAGATTTATTCTTGGCATGCAAGTATGGTTTACTTTTTATATGTCAATCAATATTAGTACAAGGAAAAGTGAAAAAATCAAATTATCTTATAAAGATGTGAAAATAAATTTTTTAAACAAGAGCCAACAACCATTTATGCTGAAAAAATATGCTCAAAATAAAACGATGGTTGAAGGAACTTTCCTCACCTTAGTTAAAACTATTTGCCCCAAGTCCACAGCCAACATCGTGCTCAGTGGTAACAAGGTAAAAGCTTTCCCTCTAAGATGAGGCATAAGACAATGTTGCCTATTCTTATGACTATTCTCACTACTCTTAGGACATATTAATGGAAATTCTTGCCATATCAATTAGTCAAGAAAGATATTTTAAGGGCACCCTGGTGAAAAAAGAAAAGATCAGACTTTCACTGTCTGCAGATGACAGTGCACTGCATTAAGAAAACCCGAAAGACTGCCACTAAAAAACCCTAAAACAATAGATTTTCGCAGGAAGTTTGCAGACTATAAAATCAACGTGTACAAATCCATAGCTTTTCTATATAGTGTGAGTAGGATAGTGACAATAGTGTTAAAGTGTATGACATTGATGCAAAAAGTTACTGAATCCCACCACTAGCAAAGTGTCTACAACTCTCCACTGATACTCCAGGGTCTTATTGTTTGACACTGTCTGTTCCTGTGTTTTGTCTCTTTAATTCACAGAAGAGTGCGATTACTTGATATCTGTTCTACCTCTGATTTCTTTCATTTAACATGACACCCTCCAAGGATACACATCAACTTTTCACTTAACATGATCTCCTTCATTCAAATTCTAGCAAACTGTGTTTTCACCTTTTCTTACAGCTTCATAGTATTCCATTGTGTGTATATGTATTATATATTATATTTAACATTATTTTTATCCAATCACCTATCCTTGACAATAGGGTGTTACCATTTCCTGTCTATTGTACTAAACACTGTAATGAAGGTTGTTCACACATATATTTTTGAACTAACTTTTCTGTGTTTGAGGGGTAGATGGCAAGGAGTGGAACTGCTGGGACTCCTATTGCTACTCCTTTTCTTTCCTTCCAGAAATTGCCATAGTTCTCTCCATAGAGACTGGCAAAATTATCTTTAATCTTCCTCCAGCTTCCAAACACAAAATTCTCCAGAGTAAGTCACTTTAAGATCTTCTTTGTTTCTTTCCTATTGGGCTTTTCCTCACTTTTGCTTATATTTGTTCATTTCATTATTTTTTTCCTAGTTCACTACTTTTCTCACCTTATCATTATAACTCTCTTGTAAGGAGTCATTGCACAGAAGATCATGCTATCACTGAAAGCCTAGAGTTCCAGTTGACTCAAAGCTGGACTTTCTACTCCTTCTTTTCAAATTCTGGCTCCTGCTTCCCACCTGGGATTACTCACTCTTTCCCTCTCAACTTTAAGTAGAGAGGCATACCCTGAGGAATTTGTCAGTTTACTTATTGTTCCCTATCATTTGCCTCCCATCAAATGTTTCCCTTCATTTCAACATGTAACAGGCTTCTCCAGAATATTTGTAGTCAAATAGGGAATTTACATGCAGATTGAATGCACTTGCACTCATGTGTGATCCCAGAGAACCTCTTGACTGCTTTTTCCTGTTTCGCTCTTGTCCCTTTAGCAAAAATTCTTTCCCAACACAAATTCACATCTTTGATGAAAAACACGGGGAACTTTGCTACTTCTCTGATATATGTTTTCCATTGTTTATTAAATATTTACCCTCAGCGTCTCACAGCTTCTTCCAGAAGTTAAAAGGAGATTGACATGACAGTGAATGAACCTAGGTGGCTAATGGGCAATTTGGGTCCAATTCAATGTGAAAACAAGTTATTAGGATCTTCTCAAATACGGATCATTCATAACTCTGGAGATGTTCTGGTTGTCCTTCATACCACGTAGATTTGGATTATGCAAAAAAAAATAAAAAGCACACATCTCCTTTCATGTGAGGCATAATGTAATTTTTACAATAAATGTACCTAGTACCTGGGGTGGTGTTCCACTCCTATATCTCAGGAAGAGGTTAGCTATTGGAATCAGAGGGCAAAAAAGAAAGATGACTAGAATCCTTGGCATGGCACAGAGACAAAAAGAAACTGACTTACTAACTGTCTTACTAACTTTGATTCTCCGTGCAGATATCCATCTTGCCAGGGGTTGAATATCAGTGAATAAAACATGTGAATCCAGATAATACTAATAATCAAAGGAGGGCTATAGAAATTAAACACAATAGTGCTCTAGCAATTTCTTCAAGTACAGTCGTGATAGATTCCGAGAGATAAAAATTTAACTGCATGGAAATGTAGGCTAAAAAGTCTTGGCCTAGTGAGAATTTTGGTAAGGAGAAGGGGGGTATTACTTATAGAAATTTTGTTAAGTGTGTAACATTAAAAATTAAGACTGAAAGGGTAAATAGGAGTTAGCCTGATGAGGTGAGGAGAACAGTCCAGGAAGGGGAAGTATCACACCTGCAAAGATCCTCATGTCCTAGGAGTCTTGGTCCAAGTATGAAGAGAACAGAAGTTGAGATGGTTGGAATATGGTGAACAGAACCAGGGTAAGTGGATGGAACTAGTGACAGAGCCAAGAGCTGATTGTTGGAGTCCTTGAAAAATACTTGGACACCTTCACAGTTTAATCCTGCCCTTTTTTGTGCTGTAGCCATATCTTTTGTGGAAGTGACACACAGCCATTATCAGAGTAATGAATGATCATTTAGACACACAGGTTCCTCAAGACCTCTTCCCGAAGAGATAGATTTTACTATAGATTTAGGGGAGCTATCTTGAAAGAATTCACTCAAAAAGATATAAAAAAGACAAAGGCAGGCAATGTTTTGTTTACATTTTGTATTCTAAGTAATATGCTTAAAATTCAGATTGTGGCCCTCAGCCCGTGCTTGAACTTAACTTACTTGTGATTAATGTAGTAGCAGTGCTTTTTAGCTCATATGAATGAAAGTATAAACATTTGTATTGGCATTTGGTCTTGTGTGAAATTATTTCCCTCAAATGACTGATCAAATTTTTCTCTGTGTCAGAAAAGCCACATTCACATTCTATGTACCAGCTTCTCCATCTATTTGTAGAAATGGACTTCTTAAAGGATTTTTTGTGATCTCAGAAACTCCATCAATAGGCATGGTTATAAAGAACAAATTATTTCCAACTTAGTTTAAACCCTAATAATAACAACATACTTGTAGTACAACTTAAGTTCTCATATCTCTGATCAAGATGATATAATTGTCACTGAAGTCTTTAACTTGATTTAGTTCACAATGATAAAGAAATTGAAGTATTTGTAACGAAGCTTTGGCAACTTGTGCATGTGAAAATTAATCCTTCAGAACATTGCTCAATATAGTCAAAGCCATCTGCCAAATGTCCACAGCGAGCATCATTCTCAATGGGGAAAAACTGAAAGCATTCCCTCTAAGATCAGGGGCAAAAACAAGGTTGCCCACTCTCACCACTTCTATTAAATACAGTACTGGAAGTGCTTGTCATAGCAATCAGGGAAGAAAAGAAAATCAAGGGAATCCAGATAGGCAAGGAAGAACTCAAGCTACCACTATTTACAGATGAAATATTATATCTAGAAAACCCTAAACTCTACCAAAAGCACTCCTAGAAACAATAGATACCTATAGTGGAGCTGCAGGGTACAAAATCAATACCCAAAAGTCAATGACTTTCCTATATATAAATAACAAAAGAGAAGAAAGCGATATTAAGAAAATGATCCCATTCACAATTGTGCCACCGAAAATAAAATACCTACGAATCAACTTAACTAAGAAAGTAAAGGACCTGTACAAAGCAAACTATAACTCCTGCTTCAATAAATAAAAGAGGACACGAGGAAGTGGAAACACATTCCCTGCTCATGGATTGGGAGAATTAACATTGTCAAAATGGTAATACTCTCTAGAGCTTTATACAGATTCAATGTGGTCCCTATAACGATAGCCATGACATTCTTCCAAGAAGTTCACCAAACACTCCTGGAGTTTGTATGGGATAATGAACCCCTAAAGATAGCTAAAGCAATCCTTGGGAAAAAGAAGATGTGGGCATCACCTTTCCCAACTACAAACTGTACCACAAAGTGGTAGTAATTAAAACAGCATGGTATTGGAGTAAATACTGACCTGTAGAACCTGTCGAGTAGAGTTGAGTACTCTGACACTCATCCTCAAATAAATGTTAATTTAATCTTCGATAAAGGTACAAAAAGTATGAAATGAAGCAAGGAAAGCCTCCTCAACAAGTAGTGCTGGGAAAACTAGGCAGCTACATGTGAAAAACTGAATTTGGACCTCTGTCTAACATCATGCACAAAATGTCATATAAAAATGTATTAAAGATCTCTATCAGACCTGAATCCATAAAGTACATTGAAGAAGACATAGGAAAAACCCTCCACAACATCGAAGCTAAAGGCATCTTCAAAGGTGAAACACCACCAACAAAGCAATTGGTAGCAAAGATAAACATATGTACTACATGAAACTAAAGGCTTCTTCATCTCAAACCACAGAGACTGGCACATATCCAAAGAGCAAGAGCAACCAGTGCTGGTACAGATGGTGGGAGAAAGGGACTCATCCATTGTTGGTGGTAATGTCTACCACTTCAATTTTTTTATCATTGTAAACTAAATCAAGTTAAAAACTTCAGTAAAAATGTATACAACCATTTTGGAAAACAATATGGACATTCCTCCAAAAACTAGAAATTGTGCTCCCATTTGACCCAGCCATACCACTCCTGGGAATAAACCCTGGGAGTCCAAAACATACAGTAGAAACACAATCTGTACTTTTATGTTGATAGCAGCACTATTTACAATAGCCAGAATCTAGAAACACCCAGAGTGCCTGACAACAGACGACTGGATAAAGAAAATTTGATACATCTACACAATGGAATGCTATGCAGCTGTTAGGAAAAACGAAATTTGCCTATTAATGGATGGACATGGAGAGGCTCATGCTGAGTGAAATTATCCAGAAGGAAAAGGACTGATATAGAATGCTGCACTTATTTGCGGGATATAATATATACAATATATGTATATATCACTCATAATATATATTAAATATTATATATATATTATGATACCAATATCCAAGGCCAGTCAAAACTTGGTCTATGAGGTCTTGTCAATAGGTGGAATCAACCACAAGTGTGTGGGAGCCAGAGATTAGGTAAGACAGAGAAGGGAACAGTGTGCTAATAATCGTTGAAAATGATAATACCAGCCTAGAACTGAGAATTGAATATAGGCAAACAGATATACATGATAACCTCTAAATGTATGTATTGCTAGCCACAGTGTGTAAAATAAGGAATAGATAGATAGAGAGAGAGAGAAGGAGAGAAAAGAGGTAAAAAGCCTGCCATAGAGGCAGGCTGGAGAGGGAGGAGAGAATTGGGGCCACTGGTGGTGGTAAATGGGCACCAGTGAAGGGATGAGTGCTGGAACACTATATGACTGAAAACCAAACATGAACATCTTTGTAATTGTATATCTTATCTCACAGTGGTATAATAAAATATTTTTTTTAAAAAGAAAATTAATCCTTCAAGGATGAAGGATTCCACAGCAGAGCCTGGCAAGTTACCCATGGTATATTTGCTATGCCAAGAAACAGTAACAATAATGGACCTCATTCCCAACAAATAGAGACATTACTGGTGCCTGCTTGAGCAAATTGATGAACAATGGGAAGACAAGTGACAAGTGGCAAGTGAATTCTTCAAATTCATATTATTTGTCTAAATTATAAATGATAGAGATTAAGCCTAAAGAAGTTAATAAAGAGTTTTAAGGAATTTGTTCTCTACAAAAGTCTGTAGGTTCTTTGGAAGTTATGCAATTGACTTTTCCTTTGCTTTTATTTATTTATTTACCTATCTATTTATTTATTTTTTACTAGCTATTTATTTATTTGTTTGTTTGTTTATTCATTTATTTATTTTTGCTTTTTTGGGTCACATCCGGCAATGCTTAGGGGTTACTCATGGCCTTTTGCTCAGGAATTACTACTGGAGGTGCTTGGGGGACCAAATGGGATGCTGAGGATTGAACCCTGGTAGGCTGTGTGCAAGGCAAACGCTCTACCCACTATGCTATCGCTCTGGCTCCCTCCTTTGCTTTTTTTTTTTTTTTTTTTTGCTTTTTTGGGTCACACCCGGCATTACTTAAGGGTTTCTCCTGGCTCTGCACTCAGGAATTACTCCTTGGCAGTGCTCGGGGGACCATATGGGATGCCGGGGATTGAACCCAGACCAGCACAGGCTGACCGTGTGCAAGGCAAACACCCTACCCGCTAGGCTATCGCTCTGGCCCCCTCCTCCTTTGCTTTTTAATGCAGACTCTGAGAAGACTGTTGGAGTCAGTGACAAACCTTAGACTACTAAACCCACACAGCCTCTAGTCATCTCCTTGAGCTCCAAATTCTCAGGCAATTAAGTTTTATATAATCAGCAAAAATGAGGCTTTCGACACAATCAAGTGATTGTAGAAGACACCTTAAAACAACAAAGGTTGATCTATACTCACTCATCAGCAATAGTTCCAAATCCCAGGTCACTGGGAATTATCATAATTTAGAATTGATAACCATCATATAGTTATAGGGAGAGCAAAACATGATTGTTTAGACAAAAGTAGACCTCAATTTCTTGCACTGCTAATGATACAGTCCTTGAAATTTATAGTAAATTCAAATTATTGGTTAATTGTTTTAAGTAAATACATTTAGGTTGTTTAGAGTTACTGATTCAAATAGGGAATGAGTCCAGCAAACTCTTTCTACAAACTCTTCTTCCTATTCCAAATGATTACCTTTTTCACAGCCTTCTATCTTCATATCTGACTTTTCCCCCTGTCTACAAGTCAGAGAAAAGATGGCATAATCAGAGTAGGATATTTGATAATAGAGTTTACCAAAATGTAAGCATTTTTAGGATGTGGTCAGAGCATGGAAAAATCCACAAAAACTAATGTAATTGTTGTAATAATATATTTTGTAATGACATAGGAACTTTACTAGTCCAAGGAGAAGGGAATAGCACTCAAGTAGGAATTGTATCTACCATAGAAGTACCAAGTCACCCTTGGTGTCTTTATTCATGAAAACTGAAATAAATATCATTATCTTGTCCTACTTCACTTCCTTATCTCCCAGTGCTTCCTGTTAATCAAACCAAGATGCAAGTCAGCGAGCAGAGAAAAACACTAAAATGATTCAGAGTATTCTAGAGAAGAGTGGTGGTGAAAGGATAGAAAATGAAGTTCAAGAATGTGAGACAAGGGTTGGAGTGATAGTCAGCTAGTAGAGGACTTGCCTTCAATGCAGCCAACCCAGGCAGGGTCAATCCTCAGCATCCTATGTCCATGAGCACTTGCCAAGAGTGATTCCTGAGGGCAGAGCCAAGAGTTTTATCCTTGAACATAGCAGGATGTGGCACCCCCCCAAAAAAATTTTGAGATTCCACCTGCTACCAATGTCTGGCATAGGTGAATAGAGCATTTTGAGTACAAAATGCTTATGTGGGATTTGGGCGTGGCTAGGGTATGTATATCTGGATTCTATAATCCAGGTTCCACAACCCATTCCCAGCAAGTAAAAGAATTTAAATTTTAGGTAAATGGAAGGGTATTTGTGGTGGCAAATGACTGAATGATTAAATGACTGAATGAGTAAGCAAATAACTGACTGAATGAAGATAGGATAACAAGGTTTCTCCCCCCCCACTGGAACTCTTAGATGATCTGCTCTGGTAACTACGAGGGAACAATTTGTAATTAACACATCGAATTCTTCTAAAGGCCTTGAAACTCTTTGTCTCCTCTGCTGCTTAAGCTCTCTGCGCAGAAGTTTGCATCCAGGATAAAATTGCTTCCTTCACAGCAGAGATAAAGTACCTCCTACCTTAGGTTCCAAAGACCTCAAATTCTGAATTAAGAGAGACATGAATTAATGAGCTCTTCGTGTAATAAGAAAACCCTTTTTTAATAACTAAGAGTTAAACAGAGTTTGGATCCCTGCTGATCTTATTGGCAAAATTAAATAAAAGTGACATTCTGCTGGCCCAAGCAAATTAGCAGCCAGCTTGTGTAAAGGCTCAGTTAACCCAAGACATTGTGTGATGTATTACCCATTGTTTGACGTACTTTCATAAGAGCAAGACGAAGTGTCCCATCCTTTCGACTCTGGTAATGTGCTTCATTGTTAAATTCAATAGGAAAAGCGATTCATACTGTGGTATGATTGAAAAGAAAATTGAATCCTTTTGATGTTATAAATGTGTCTATTACTGCGTGTGCACACAAATTTTCCATGGAAATTATGGTGAAAGTAGTGATTCTCCTCGAAAAATGCATTAGTGTTGACACGTCCAATTTTATCTGCATCAGAATATAAATACCCTTTAACCATGGTCAAATTGTGCGGAATGTATATACCACATATGCATAAGTCACTTGTCTATCCATCTATCAGGATAAAAATAATATCAACATCAAGCTCTGAAAGCTATCCTGGTTCTCCATTTGCATTTTCTGAAATATATATATTCTTTAAAGCATTGGTGCAGTATTTGTGTGAAGGTATTTATATAATTAAAAAAAGAAAAGTTTTATAAGACAAAGTTCTATAATTTTATGCTATAAAGAGGAATGTTTCGTGAAAATGGGGTCTTTCTAGCACTAGCCACCAGGTCATTACTTGGTCATTCATTTACTGAATGGTTGTGGAAACTTCATATAAGGAAGTAGATGTTAGGGACATACTACTTAGCCTGGTTACAAGGTTCCAAATCCCTTTGCTTATAAGTCAAATGATGATAGCACAATGTCCATAACCTCTTGCCATATTCCCCCAAAGTTTGTGCCTTTTCTCGTCTGATTTTGGTATACAATTCTGTATAAGTTCTGGTATACAATTCCATAAAAAGGAAAATCCCGGACTTAGGTTCCTGGCTGGGCCCCTGCGAGTTGTAGGTTCAGAACCCTAGGCCAAGATGGCCGCCACCACGTGTTAAGGCCCAACAGGGAGAGAATGGAGAGGAGGAGACGAGATCAAAGAGAAGCAAAAATGACTAAAAACTGCTTCCATCATTTTATATTCAGGATCTTTTAAGTCATAAGCAAATTTCAATACAAATTGCCTTGGGAAAAATGAGAATTTGCTTGTACTCCAGATCTACCACCACCACACCCTACCCTAACCTGGCCAAAAAAGTGATCAGAGGCTATTTATGGCTCTGTGCTCAGGAGTGACCCACAGCCTTCCATCAGCGATCCTGTGCAGTACTGGAAATTGATCCAATACTGGCTGCATGCAACTGTCCAGCTAACTCTGGGCTTTCCCAGAATTATAGCTTGGTGAAGGCTTGGTGCCTTCACAAAGCTTATAGGTCCTGGGTGATTTTGCAGGTGGTACAGAGAAGAAACAGAAGTTAAATTAGAGGAGTGGTCACAGTTCACTGTTCAAGAACAGGTGTGATTAAGACTGGAGAGCTAGGACAGCTGGTAGAGCACTTGCCTTTCAAGTGGCCAAACTGAGTTCAATTTCCAGCACCCTGTGAGGTCCCCTGAATCTTGCTAGGAGTCCCTTAGTGAAGAGACCGGATTAAGCCCTGAAAACCACCAGATGTGGTTCAAATACCAAAACAAAACACAAACCAAAACAGCTGTGGTGAGCCAGAGTTCTGACTTTAATCTATGACCAAGCTGCTTACTACCTCTGTAGTACTGAACAGTTACTTACCCGAGCTCTATTTTTCTCTTCTGATTAATGAAAGCAGCTATATTTATTTTGTATTAGAGTGAAAATAAGTCTAGTGTGGCACAAATATTTCCCATAATGAGTAGAACACTAGTATATATTTTACTATATATATATATATATATATATATATATATATATATATATATATATAATTTCTATACCACTAATGAATCCAGTCATTCTGCATCTGTCCTTTACTTTCTGACTAATTTCACTCAGCATGATACTCTCCATATCCAACCATTTGCATGTAAATTCCATGACCTGGTCTTTTTTTACAGTTTCATAGTATTCCATTGTGTAGATGTACCACAGTTTCTTTAGCCAGTCTTCTGTTCTTGGGCATTCAGGTTGTTTCCAGATTCTGGCTATTGTAAATAGCGCTGCAATGAACATAGAATTGCAGATAGTGTTTCTTCTGTATGTTTTTTGGTCTCCAGGGTATATTCCAGGGAGTGGTATTGCTGGGTTAAATGGGAGCTCAATATCTAGTTTTTGAAGGAGTGTCAATATTGTTTTCCAAAAGGGCTGGACCAGTCAGCACTCCCACCAACAGTGAATGAGAGTCCCTTTCTCCCTGCATCGACACTAGCACCGGCTGTTCTTGCTCTTTTGGATGTGTGCCAGTCTCTGGTGTGAGATGATATGTCATTGTTTTTGATTTGCATCTCCCTTATGACTAGTGATGAAGAGCACCCTTTTATATACCTTTTGGCCATTGAATTTCTCCTTTTTTGGAAGTTTCTTTTCATTTTTTCTCCCCATTTTTTGATGCAGCTGGCTGTTTTCTTGTAGAGTTCTACTAGTGCCTGATATATCCTGGATATTACCCTTATTGGATGGGATTTAAGTGAATATTCTTTCCCAGTCTGTGGGCTGTCTCTGTATTTTGGTCATTGTTTCTTTTGAGGTGCAAAAGCTTTTTTGTTTTATATAATCCCGTTTGTTTATCTTTGCTTCCATTTGCTTTGTCAGTGCTGTTTCATCTTTGAAGATGCCTTTAGATTCGATGTTGTAAAGCATTTTAACTATGTTTTCTTCTATGTACCTTATGGATATATAAGGGTTCCCTCACATGTACAGGGAAGGGGCCAAGCTGGCAAGACTTGGAGAAGGGATTTGGGCTCCTCCACCCTTTCCTCCACCTCCATCTCAGCTACCCTGGAAGACAGACACATCAGACCCACAGCTCCGTCGGCAGACCTGGCAGATCTGCAGAGCGGCTGCACAACACTCTTAGATAGTACTAGATATTTGGATCAGGTCCTTCCCAGGATCTTTCACATTTATACAGTGTATACAGTTTTAGGCAGGTTTTAGCTGTGACCCGTCATCCCAGTGAGCCTAGAAGGAAACCAGAGCAACCCCCACACCATGAGGTCAGTCATTTTCAACATCCAGACTCCACAGCTCCTCAGAGCTCCACCCAAGAGAAAACTTTATCCTTTCCCTTTTGAGTTTCATTAGTAAATACTCAAGATGAGAGCCTTCTACTGAGAGTATACCACATACATGGCAGAGCCTGGGAAGCTACCCATGTTTTATTTGATCACTTTATCACTTGACATCCGGTTATTGGTCAATTTGCTCAAGCGGGCACCAGTAACATTTCCATATGACCCGATCACGTGCCAGTGTAGCCCAATGGCATCTAGTTGCTTCAGGAATACAAAGAGCCCCAAACTGTTCATTCAGGGTCTTGAGAAGAAGTCTGACAATCTTGTAGATGGGTAGCCATGTGATATTTTGACATCCCGTGGGATTCAGTTGGTAATGGCTCTAGTCCAGCGGTCATCTCCAAATTGCATTACATGTCCAGCCCATCTGATTTTCGATGCCTTGGCAAACGAGACAGCGTCCCTGACTCTGGAACAGAGATGGAGGTCAGAGCTCCGGATTCCTTCTTTCACTTGAGTGAGGAGTGATATTTCAAGCATAGCTCTTACAATTCCTCTCTGGGAGACCCGGATAGCACTCTCATTCTGCTTTCGTAGGGCCCAGGTCTCTGAGGCATATGTTAGTGCAGGAAGAATGGTGGTTCTATGTTTTATTTGATATGCCAAAACCCAGTAACAATCATGGTCCTCATTCCCATGACCTGAAGGAATGGTTTGAGGCTCTTCCTGTTCCTGGAGCAAGCAGATGCCCCTGGGGTATACTTGCTTGCAATAGGACGTATGGAGATGTTGCTGGTGCCTGCTTGAGCAAATCGATGAACAACGGGAAGACAAGTGATACAACTGAAGACAAGTGATTAGAGTGACAAATAAATGGTGAGATATAAAAAATCTTCCTCACTAAATAGTTACTGATACTATAGTGGAAATTTCTTGCAAATCCTCTTAGAGCCATAAATCTGGGCATGGTTGGATTTCCAGTTACCTGGGTTTGGGTTGTTCCTTTCTACCTTATTTCAGCTCTATTTAGAGCTGACTTCACTCTAAAACTCTGTTTAGCGTCATCATATTTATTTGGACATGGACTCTAGCTCCAGGACACTCCTCTCTGGGGATCAATCTGATAATTTACTTTTTTTTTTTGTCTACACTGGTTCCACCCTGTCATGCTCACTCTTACTCCACTGTCCTGGCTGGAACCAGCAAGACTTGGAGGAGAGCCTTAGCAGAATCATGCCACGTTATTCCTTAGCCAGAAAACAGTTTATTTAGTGCTACATTTGTAGCATAATTCTTCCTTGGTTACCCTCAAATAGGGATGTTTTCTTGAGTTTATTTCCACAATAAAAGTGACTAAGACAATGTTATTTTTCATATGTAAAATCTTCTTTTGCCATTTTTCCCACTTCTTAGTCCTTCCTCCCACCTCCCTCTCCATTTAAAAGAGTTTGCCTCTCTCCCCTTGCCTCATATGAGCATTGCCTGGAAAATTGTTCAGAATCCAAGTCTGGGTGGGATATTTACCCAAAGCGAATTATGGCTGGATGCATTCCTATGTCAACATGTGCCACACTCATTTCTTATAAAGTAGTTCATTATTCTGTGGGGCATAAATAGTATTACCAGATTGATATGATTAAAGCTAGTGAGTCATTAATTAGCATCTAATTAAAAGAGATGAGTTACATACCCATGTACAGTAGCTAATGTGATGTTTTCCTTAAAAAGAAATGATTAAGTGTACAGCAATTGTGTTTTTAAGAAAACCACACCAAACCATATGTGCAGTTCTCTTGGGATGCAGGGACAATGTTTGCCTTCAGGCACCAGAAAATTGAGTTTGCTACTCCCCAAAGACATCAGTGCCAAAACGGGTTAGAATCTTTGTTCACAAGAAGCTGACTTGTGCTCTGCATGGTATCCAGAAATATCAACGGGAAGGAATGCAGATGATTTCTTGGGGCTCAAGACCAAACTCCAATGCAGTGTCTTTTATTTATCCTTTTTCCATGATTATCGTCTTACACTGCCAAATAGTTCTCATCCTTTATCTGATTTAGTGTTCAGAGAATTGGTATCCTTATTTTATAAAATGAAAGAAGTAAACCACCGATAGAACTTGGTTGTAGCAGATTGGATAAGGGCAGAGAATTTCTGAAGTAGAAGCAGGACACATCACAACCACATAAACTAGACATTCAAGACCTTCTGATTTTAATATCTCTATGAAGCTTCCTCTCTCCTATAACTCATACTTTTTACTTCATATGTATGTTCTTGTCATGTTTTGCATAACTTTATCATTCTGCTCATAGCTGACCAAGTTACCATATGGGATGTCAGGGGTGGCACCTATAAGGCTTCATGTTAGATAAGTGCTTTACTGGCTGTCCTTTCTCCCTGGTCCTAGACTACTTTGATAGTGCTTTTCGAAATTGTATTCCTATTTGTCTACCATTTCAATTAGTGACTATTGTAAGGAAGCTACAATTTTCTAGAATAAATTGTGGATTTTGATATGTATATGTGGTTATGTTTTTATAAATTTTCAAGTTGTATAAATTAAAAAAAAAAGATGGTAGGACTTCCCTGACAGAAGACGCTTTTTTTGTTTTTGCTTGTTTTGGGGCCACACCAAGAAGTGCTCAGAACTTACTCCTTGCTCTGCACTAAGAGGTATCTCTTGGTGGGCCTAGGGACCATATGCATTGTCGAGATTGGACCACGTGCAAGGCAAATACCCTATCCACTGTACTATCCCTATGCCCTCAGGTGGAGGATACTTTAATATGCAAAAAGGTGCCTCTTTATGTCTAACAATTATTCTTTGTCTTAATATCAGCTTTGCATGTTATAAATATGGCTGCTTTCATTTTTTGTGGTATAGCGGTATAATATAAAAGGTTTTTAATGGTATACGATCTATCATGTCTTACAGGCCATATATTTTATATTAGAACTATATCTTTTCATGTTGCTTTCATAGCCAACCTTCCAATTTTTGACTTTTACTTGGATAGTAATGTCATTGAACTTAACATAGTTATTAATATTGTTGCATTTAATGTATTTTTCATTTTTTTCCCAATTTTTCATGTTTTGACAATTTTTTCTTTTCATCTTTTTAAACTAATTCAGAGATGTTTAAAAATTTCTACATCATTATCTCTTTTGCTTTTTAACTAAAACCTTTACATTATTATTGTTAGCTTTTTTGAAAATGATTCAGCACAATCGACCATATCCACACTGTAACCAAGTTCAATGAGTTTTGTAAGAAGTTCAAGATGCCACTTTGTCTAGCATTCATTGATTTAAAGAAAGCCTTTTATTCTGTTGAGAATGAAGCAATTATCAAAGACCTAGCCAAACAGGACATTCAAACCCAATACATCAAGATCCTTCATGAGCTCTATTACGGATTCACCACCAAGATCTCACCATTCTACATGGAAGTGATCAATGATGTAAAAAGGGGGGTTTGGCAGGGTAATACCATTTCACCAAAACTCTTCAGTGCTACCCTCGAGAACATCATATTACAATTAGAATGGGAAGGAATGGGAGTGAAGATTGATGGTCAGCAACTACACCACCTCCACTTCACTGGAGACATCGTTCTAATAAACCAAACATTAGCCAAGCAGCACAATTGCTGGCTGACTTTGACCGTGAATGTGGAAAGATAGGTATACAGCTGAATCTCAGCAAAACAAAGTTCATGAAAAGAAAACTAGTTCCAGATGCTCCATTCACTCTCAATGGAACAAATATCTCTGAATGCAGCAGTTATGTGTACCTAGGTTGAGAAGTGAACATGATGAACTACCTAAAACCTGAGCTGTGCAGGAGGAAGAGAGCGGCATGGAACACCTTCAAAAGCATCGAAGAAATAACTAAAAGGACAAAGAACCTCCGGCTCCAGGCACATCTCTTTGACTCCACTGTTCTCCCTGCATTAACATACGCTTCAGAGACCTGAGGGCCATATGAAAGCAGGATAAGTTATGAGAGAGAGAGAGAGAGAGAGAGAGAGAGTTTGATAGAGGGAGAGAGAAAGACTTCTATCTTTTCAATTGTTTTTAAATAATGATCTACAGAACCTCTGGAATCTGTGTGCCCATTGTCATGTAATATTTCTAGTGCTTTCTAATATTATTTTAAGATTGCTTCCTTCAAGTTTTTTCGATTTTATATTAGACCTTTTCCCACTTAGAGTTTGTACTGTGTCTTAAATTTCATTTCTGTCTCCTCTCTGAGCTACATTCTGTATATTTTATATGCATCTTCTGATTCATGAATCTTATAAGTTTTGATTCTATTTAATAGTATGTTATGAAGTCACCTGAGTTTATATTTTTGATATCATTTCACTTCTAAATTTTCTTTAATGGTCTTTTATAGTAAGTATATATATATATTTATTTATATATATATATGTACATATATATTAGTAAGTATATAAATCATGTGATTAAAATTGCATGGGAGATAACTCAAAATAGCTAGATCATTATGGGTTTGTATTTAAAGTCTTTTATCTTTTAATTCTTAGCTATTTGGCTCTGTTTTCCTAAAATAATAATACTTGATTTTTAATTGATATTAGACATTTAGGGAGAATAGTAGAGGCTTTATCTTCCTCCATGCACTAAAAAACTTGGAATTCTGTTATGATATTTCAATTTGGGGAGGTAATGCATCAGGAATCTTGGGATCTTGGCCCCTCAGTTCTGTCTTCTCTGATATCTTTGGGCTGCAACCATTGTCTTCCAGGTACAATAAAACTGCCATCTACTTAAGGCTGTCATTTTATGGTCATTGTCTCTTCCCTGTTCTCTGAATTATTAAATTACCCCAAAGAAAAAACAATGATGAATATGGGGCTTCAGTATATTTCTTTACTCTGATATTTTAAGACCATGTCTGACATAGTCATTCTTCTTTATCTTCAAATGACTTGCTTAGTTTCTGATAAAGCCATATTTAAAATTATTCCTTCTTGCAATGTTCCTCTAATGTAAAGTATTCAATGATCAGAAGCAGAAGTTAATACTTTATGAGTTTAATACTTTTTTTGGATTGAAAAGAATGTTTAAATACAAAAACTGTAATGAATCACAGTGAGATAGGCAGTTACAAAGTTGTTTTTGATTGGGTTTCAGTGACACAATTTTACCTTTTTAAATGCTTATTTCCATGGTACTAGAATGATAGTACATGGTGAGGAAGCTTTCCTTGCACACAGCCAATTTGGTTTAGATTCCAGCACCACATTTGGATTCCCAAGTGCCACCAGGAGTTATCCCTGAAATCAGAGCCAGGAGTAATCCCTGATAAGCACCTGGTGTGGCCCTAAAACTAAAAATAAAAAGAGAAAGGAAAATGCTTGAATCCATTCTAAAAGTGAATATATGATAGTTGGCCTCCTTTCATGAAAATAATAATAGTTTTCAAATTTTTTCCTGTTACCACCAGCTTAAATTGCAAAAGATTATTTTACCCAGTCAATTGTTCTTAATTTTATAAATTAAGAGTCTTCCCTTTCAAGAATTATTTATGACACTGTCATTCTGTTTTGTAACCATATTTACCACAGTTATTTAGAATAAATTATGTGCTTAAATGCTTTCAGTTACTCATTACCAGCTCTTCCATATCATGACTTTACTATTTATGAGTTTTAAATTTTGATTCATTTTTTTTCAGCTGGCTGAAGTAGATCTTGGAGCAATTTTTCAGGAAGAATGCATGAGTCAAATAATTTGAGCTCTTGCATAACTGAGATTATTGGTCTGCTGACTTCATATATGAACCACAATTTTCAAGTATTCAATCATTTGCCTTTAGAAAAAATCGAATACTTACCCTGAACAAAGAACTGTAACAGACACCAGGAATGCAGTGGTATGCAAAATGTGCATTGGTAATGCTTTTCTTGACTTTGTACTTTTTTCGGGGTGGGGATACATTAACAGCTGATTCCCCAAATAATTACTGGTGTTCAGGAATCAAAGGAGAATAAACAGGGTTCTTAGCTGGCAGAGGAGCCAGGGACACAATCAAGTCTTCTCTGAAAAAAGGCAACAATTTCATGAAGGCCCATAAAGTGTTTCTGTTTGGGAAAGGGTGAGAAATTCTAGGCAAAGGATACAGCATCTACAAGAACTTGAGGCTTGATTTAATATAAAATAAAAGCAGTTAGGTACAATGTTAGATTAAAAGGGAAAAGGCGGGTTCGATCCCCGGCATCCCATATGGGTCCCCCGAGCACCGCCAGGAGTGATTTCTGAGTGCAGAGCCAGGAGTAACCCCTGAGCACCGCGGTGACCCAAAAAAAAAAGGAAAATGGGGTGACTTATTGTTGGGGATCTGCTGGAGTCCCCAACAATATCAGAAAAGGAACTCCCTTTTACCTCTGAAGCAGACAGGAAATGGATGTAAACTCAGGAATCCGACAAGGTTTTAAAATGCTTTACTTATCACAGGTTCAGGCATACAAATCAGCAATAGAAAAAACCCTGTGCTTAAGATTCCCGGCTAGAACCCCAGCCACATGCAGGCCAAGATGGTGGCCACCATGTGTTAAGGCGGTGGCCTCCTGTAAAGAGGAGACAAAGACAAGATTCCCAAGAAGAGTGTGAGCCCCAAAAGAGAACCCCAGGAGAGAGGAGGACAAGAGAGGAAGCAGACTAGTTTGATCCCCCTGTAACTCAGACCTCCCACTTTTATGGGAAGCAGGCAGGGTCAAATGCCCTCAGGTAATTTCTCCCAGCTCCTCACCTAGGTCCTTTCAGATGCTAATGTTTTGAGCCAAGATCTGCCCAAGAAATGCCTTTTATAGGGTAGAGAAGGGGGTTTCTGAGATGGCATGCCTCTGAATCAAAGACTATACTAATGCCAGTTAAATATTTCTCCAAGCCTTCACAAGAGTCTCGTCTTTACTCCATGGTAGTTTTGTATTTTAGCTGCTTTTGAGTTATCAGGGGAGCCATTTTGCTTGCTTGGAGGCAAACAACATTTTTCTCTGGTCTAATTACTTAGAGATCCAACGTGGCCAGGCAAATATGCTGGTAAGATCTAGCTAGTCCCACGATGATTGTGGTAGCATGACAGAATATTTATACCAGCCAGTACAGAATACATGGTCAGATAAACTGCCACATTTAAACTACCCCCTCTCTACGAAGTGACCTGCAAAAAGGCAATCCAGGGCAGATTCAGAGGCTCTTAGGTGTCCTGCAACAACTTATGAATGATAAAGTGGGCAAAAATAACACAGAAGTTCAAAGGCCTCACTTAGGATTGTAACTTTTTTATTCACTGTGATTTATAAAGCTTTTTTTTTAAATTTTTTATTATACCACCGTGAAACATACAATTACAAAGGTGTTCATAATTGGTTCTTGGTAATACAGTATACCAGCACCCATCCCTCCACCAGTGCCCCATTTCCACCACCAATGTACCCCACCCCCTCCCACCCACCCCCATGCTGCCTTAATAGCAGACAGCTCCGTTTCCACTTTTTTTTCTCTCTGTCTCTCTCTGTCTCTGCATCTCTCTCCCTCTTCTTTTACACATTGTGGCTAGTCCTGCAGATATTTAGAGTTTATCACTTAAGTCTCTTTGTGTATATTCAATGGTGAGTTTTAATCTGCCATTACCATTTCCCACATTTAGTAAAACACTGGTATCTGTTTATGTCGTATTAATGAATGCAGTCATTCTATATCTGTCCTTTTCCTTCTGACTAATTTCACTCAGCATGATAGTCTCCATGTCCATCCATTTGCAGGTAAATTTCATAATTTCATCTTTTCTGACAGCCGCATAGTATTCCATAGTGTAGATGAACCACAGTTTCTTTAGCCAGTCCTCTGTTCTCGGGCATTTAGGTTGTTTCCAGATTCTAGCTATAGTGAATAGCGCAGAGATGAATAAAGAAGTACAGATAGTGTTTCTGCTTTGTGTTTTTCGGTCTCTCGGGTATATTCCCAGGAGTGCTATTGCTGGATCAAATGGGAGCTCAATATCTAGTTTTTGGAGGAATGCCCATATTGTTTTCCAAAAGGGCTGGACCACTCGGCACTCCCACCAACAGTGGATCAGAGTCCCTTTTTCCCCACATCCACGCCAGCACCGGTTGTTCTTGCTGTTTTGGATGTGTGCCAGTCTCTGTGGTGTGAGATGGTACCTCATTGTTGTTTTGATTTGCATCTCCCTGATGATTAAAGATGAAGAGCACAAATGGGATTATATTATAAACAAATGGGATTATATAAAACTAAAAAGCTTCTGCACCTCAAAAGAAACGGTGACCAAGATACAAAGACAATCCACAGAGTGGGAAAGGATATTCACCTAATACCCATCTGACAAGGGGCTAATATCCAGGATATATCAGGCACTGGTAGCCCTTCACAAGAAAAAAAACAGCCGGGCCGGAGCGATAGCCCAGCGGGTAGGGCATTTGCCTTGCACGCGGCCGGCCTGTGCCGCCCGGGTTCGATCCCCCGGCATCCCATATGGTCCCCGAGCACTGCCAGGAGTAATTCCTGAGTGCAAAGCCAGGAGTAACCCCTGAGTGTCGCCGGGTGTGACCCAAAAAAAAAAAAAAAAAAAAACAGCCAACCCCATCAAAAAATGGGGAGAAAAAATGAACAGAAGCTTCCAAAAAAGAAGAAATTCGAATGGCCAAAAGGCATATGAAAAAGTGCTCTTCATCTATAAAGCTTTTATAACAAAAGTTTCAGGTCTCCAGTGTTCCAACTGCAAACTCACAACCCGTGTCAATGTTTCTCCACCACTGACCCAAGTTTTCCTTTCACTTCCTTAGTAAACTAATTTCTGTTTGTTTGCTCACTTATGTTAATTTGCTAACTGCAACTCAGGTCACATGTTTACACAAGGTTGACTCCTGTGGTTTTGAGAAACATGGTTATCACGCCTCCACATCAAAATGCCCAAACCCCTTAATCAGAGCCCTTATGGTACCACCAGGACTGTAGTTTTTATGCAAGTAAAATTCACTCTCGATGAAACGGAACTTGATGTAAGTCTTGAATTTTCATTATAATGGCATTGTTTTTGCAGAATAATGCAGACAGGGATGAAGTAGTGAAAACAGACTAACCAAGAACTTATTTGCTATTATGGTTTCCAATGAAAAGTGATAGTGACTTAGTGACTTGGAAACTGTTGGTAGTAAAAACTGTAAGTGTAGAATGTATTTAAGAGTGTTAACATGATGTATCTTTCACCTTTATTTCTCACCAACCTAACATCAAACCTGTTAGCAAAACCTGTATACTTACTTCTGAAATACAACTATGTTCTCACCTTATTTCATCAATAAGTTTCTGGGAAATTCTAATGTTAAGCTAAATGACTCATAATGAAACCAAAATCAGATATAATGGAATAATATCATTTTGTTGGAGTTTCTTTTATTTTTCTTCTCATCAAAATTTTAATGAAAAGATATTGAACATACCAACATTAACCAAGGGCCTGATAATAACAATCCAATCATGCTTTACCATTGCCTACTCCCTGTCACTTGTCACTTGTCTTCCTGTTGTTCATTGATATGCTCAAGCGGGTGCCAGTAACATCTCCATTCATTGGGAATGAGGTCCATTATTGTTACTGGTTTTGGCATATCGAATACACCACGGGCAGCTTGCCAGACTCTGCCATGGCTCTGGGTTCAACCGGGAGGGCACAGTCTTTTTCTATGTCAGACCATCAACCATCCAGGGCCCATGGGGCAAAGCCCTGGGTGTACACAAGCCTGTCTCCTGTCTGCCACCTGCCAACACAGCTGGGCACCACAGTCACACCTGCAACACCTGGAGGGGCAGTTGCCTACTCCTTAGAATGAGAAAACATGGTGTCTATATTTGAGCCCTAAGGGGCTCCATTGATAAAGGAGGGTAATATATTCCAGCTCCCTTTAGGGTTGGTAGCTGTTCAGTCATATTTACTATAAATAAAGAAAAAATGTGTAAAGTGTTAATAAATGAGAACAAAGAAGTCTGTAAAAGATATCCTAAGGAATTTTAACTTAAAAGTGTAAACATTGTGCCATTTTTATCCTCTGCTTAAAAACCTTCAAAGATTTTCTCTATTAGATAAATTTTTTGAAAAATCTTTTTTCGATTTTAGTCATCTTGGTGATCAAGTAATGATACCTCATCATAGCCTTAATTTGCATCTCAATGACTAGCAATAATGTTAGACACTTCACTCTGTCATTTGAACATCCTCTTTTGTGAAATATCTCTATAAGTCTTTTTGTTTTATTTCTACTGAATTGCTCATATTTTTCTTATTGT
Organism: Cryptotis parvus; assembly: GCA_021461705.1. Taxonomy (NCBI): domain Eukaryota; kingdom Metazoa; phylum Chordata; class Mammalia; order Eulipotyphla; family Soricidae; genus Cryptotis; species Cryptotis parvus. The sequence goes on from JAJIBD010021403.1 coordinate 65,118, forward strand.
TTTGTAAAAATTCCTTAAGGAATATATATATATATATAATATATAAATAATATATATATATATACCTTAATCATTTTCCAGTATTATCAACTTTTCCTACTCTGGAACCTCATTCTCTACTCAGTACCTTTTGAGGAGGATTTGGGTCACACCCAAATCTCCACCCAGCAGATTAATCCAGTCTCCAGCCCGAAGATTAATCCAGTCTCCAGCCTGGCTAGACAGAAACCCAGCCTACAAGGACCCACCACGTAGAGACCTGCCCTTCAGAGGAGAGTATTTCAAGCCCAGGAATGCTTCAGCCTAAGACACAGGTACACCCGGCAGAGCAGAAACCAGCTTTCCCCGTTGAACCCCCTGCATTCCATGGACCATGAGAGCAACTTTCGACCCGAGTCCACCATCCCGATGGAGCCTCGGAGGAGCCCAGAGAAACCCCCATACTTTGCTGGCAGCGATCTTCACAATCCACACTCTGCAGCAGGTAAGATCTCCACCCAACAGATTATTCCAGTCTCCAGCCCACAGATTAATCCAGTCTCCAGCCTGGCTTGTCAGAAACCCAGCCTACAAGGACCCACAATGCAGAGACATGCCCTTCAGAGGAGAGTATTTCAAGCCCAGGAATGCTTGAGCCTAAGACACAGGTACACCTGGCAGAGCAGAAACCAGCTTTCCCTGTTGCGTGGCCCCAGCGGCCGCGCGATTTACCTCCAAATTATTGTAAGTATTCTACCCACCCCTCTGAGAGAGACCCCACAAAGTAATGAGAATATAGCCCCGCATGGCGAGCCTGGCAAGCTGTTTGATGCGTGTTCGATATGCCAAACCAGTAACAGAAATGTTTATTTTCCTGACCCCAAAAGAGCCCTTAATATGGCAGCAGTAAGAAAGGAAAACAAGCAGTGCCTGATAAAATTTCATTGCCATCCTAGGCTGCCAAAACGAAGAAGGACTAAAATGACTGTCTGTACTTTCAAGTACGCACGCTGGCATCGGAAGCATATATTGAGGATCTGATGCTGCAAGCACAAAAGATCAAGTATGACATTATTGGTTTGACTGAGACGAGGGAGGCGCCAGTTGCATCATGCTATATTTGACACCGGAGAAGAATTGTTCCCTGGAACATGCGAATCGAAAGAGGCATCGGTGGTGTTGGTGTCCTTGTCAACACAAACATGGCCATAAACATTGATTCATTTGAATGCCTAACAAACCAAATAGGACGATTACACTTGAAGAGATGTGGCCCACTGCCAGCAATTTCTATCTTCATTGTCTACGCACCAACATCCACATACAAAGAAGATGAAATTGAGAAATTCTACATGGAATTGGAGGAGTTCTATAAAAAAGATCACACCTTCTACAAGATCATAGTCAGTGATTTTAATGCCAAGATAGGACCAAGAAGATTGGCTGAAGAACTCCACATTGGGACTCATAGCCTATAATGGAACGAACAGGGTGAGAGACTATCTGAGTTCATCATGTCCACCAAGACCATTCATGGGAACTCACAGTTCCAGAAAGCTGAAGCGAAACGTTGGACATGGGAATCTCCTGGCAGACAGTTCCACAATGAAATCGACCACATCATCTTCAATTGACGGTTTTGTCTGATTGATGTAGCTGTCGTCCCCAAATTCCAAACAGGATCGGACCACCGTCTCCTTCAGTGCAAAATTCTACTTCCTGCAACAGGGAGAAGAGGCTGCAAAGTTTAAGAAGTGAACTCCCAGAACGACCACCAACTGGGAACTCTTTGGCACCATTGCAGCAACATGGGAAGATACCATCATTGACGACATCGATGAAGAATACAACCGACTGGTTCAGCACCTCCATGATTGTGCGAAGAATGCCGAAAGAGAGGAAAGACACAAAAGACCGCCTGTCTTCAGAAACTCTCGAGCTCATTCGCCAACGTGGCAAGGCTCGAGCCTCAGGAGATCAAATGCTAAGGTCCAAGCTTGCTAAACGGTGCAGAGAAGCGATAAAAAAGACCTCAAAGACAGAAGAGCAGAAATACTGGAAGATGCAGCAGAAGCCGGGAAAAGCATTCGCGAGTGCCCTCCTGTCCTTCGCCAACTATAAGAAGAAGATGACTGCCCTCCGACGCCCTGATGGATCTATCACATCTTCCAGAAAGGCAATGGAGAAGATTATCCATGACTTCTACTCAAATCTCTTTGATAGCCATATCCACCTGCCCAGGTACCAAATTCCACAGGATGGATACGTCATTCCCAACATTCTCCCTTCTGAAATCCGACATGCCATCGCGGCCGGTAAAGAAGGCAACAGCACCAGGCCCAGACAAAGTCAGACCCAAACACCTGAAGAATCTGCCGTCGGTACTCATCAATACCCTAGCTCAGCTCTTCACACGCTACCTATCCAAATGCAAGGTGCCCTCCCAATGGAAAACCAGCAGGACAGTTCTACTGTTCAAGAAGGGAGACATTCATGACATCGGCAACTATCGCCCCATCTGCCTGTTGTCCGTCATCTACAAGCTGTTTACACGAGTCATCCTGAACAGGATTAGCAGAACACTAGATGAAGGACAACCATGCGAGCAAGCAGGCTTCCGGAAAAGATTCAGCACAATCAACCATATCCACACAGTAACCAAGCTCATCAAGGTTTTAGGGAGTACAAGATGTCGCTCTGTCTCACGTTCATTGATTTACAGAAAGCCTTTGATTCTGTGGAGACTGAAGCAGTCATCGAAGCCCTAGCCAAACAGGGTGTTCAAACCCAATACATCAAGATCCTTCGTGAACTGTATTACGGATTCACCACCAAGATTTCACCATTCTACAAAGAAGTGATCATTAATGTGAAAAGAGGGGTTTGACAGGGTGATACCATTTCGCCAAAACACTTCAGTGCTATCCTCGAGAACATCATGCGACAATTAGAATGGGAAGGAATGGGAGTGAAGATAGATGGCCGGCAACTACACCACCTCCCACTTCGCTGATGACATCGTTCTAATAACACCAAACATTAGCCAAGCCGCACAAATGCTGGATGACTTCCACCGAGAATGTGGAAAGATAGGTCTACAGCTCAATCTAAAGAAAACAATGTTCATGAAGAATGAACTAGTTCCTGAGGTCCCATTCACTCTCAATGGAACAAACATCTCTGAATGCAGCAGTTATGTGTACCTAGGTCGAGAAATCAACATGATGAACGACCTAAAACCTGAGCTGCGCAGGAGGAAGAGAGCGGCATGGAATGCCTTCAAAGGCATCAAAGAAATAGCTAAAAGGACAAAGAACCTCCGGCTCTGGGCACATCTCTTTGACTCCACCATTCTCCCTGCATTAACATACGCCTCAGAGACCTGGGCCCTATGAAAGCAGGAATGAGAATGCTATTTGGGTCTCCCAGAGAGGAATCAAAAGAGCTATGCTTGGAATATCATGCCTCACTCAAGTGAGAGAGGAATATGGAGTTCTGACCTCCATCCTATTCCAGAATCAGGGATGCTGTCTCATTTGCCAAGGCATCGAAAATCAGATGGGCTGGACATGTAATGCGATTTGGAGACAACCGCTGGACTAGAGCCATTACCGACTGGATCCCACGGGATGTCAAAAGATCACGTGGCGCCCCACCTACAAGATGGTCAGACTCCCTTGTAAAGACCCTGAAGGAACGGTTTGAGGCTCTTCATATTCCTGAATCAACCAGATGCCATTGGGCTACATTGGCACGTGATAGGGTCCAATGGAAATGTTACTGGCGCCCGCTCGAGCAAATCGATGAATAACGGGATTCAAGTGATCAAGTGACTAATCATTTTCCAGCATTATCAACTTTTCCTACTCTGGAACCTCATTCTCTACTCAGTACCTTTTGAGGAGGATTTGGGTCACACATAGCAGAGTTCATGGCTTACTCTGGTTCTGTGCCAGGAATTACTCCTGGCAGGGCTTGAGAGGCCATATACTTTGCCAGGAGAAAATCGGTCTTAATCCTTGTACTAACTCTGCATTCTCCCTTCTTTAAAAAACATGACTATTTAGCAAATGGTGTCAATATTTATGCTTTAGACATAAATTTCTCCTGCATCACAACAAACACCAATAGTTCCACCTCTGTCCCTAGAACCCTGCTTGTTTTTCAGTCTCATCCTCTCCCACCCGCCTCACCACTACCTGCTCGGTAACTCAGTTCTGTTATCAGAGTCTAAGGTTTTGTTTTCACTGGACATTGTCTATTCCCTTTCATTGTCCATTTGTATATCACATATTATAAATTACATCATCATATATTTGTTTTAATCCATTTTTATTCTATTCATGTGTATGATATTATGGCAGTGTTAATAAATTCTTAGTTTAAAAAGTATCAGTGAATCTGTCTCCTTTTCTTATAGTTTCTGCTTTGTGTGTCCTTCATAAAAACTACACATCTTTCATGGTTTGACTAACAAGATATTGAAAAGAGTCTCCTGTATTTTCCGGTAGTACCTTCATTATCTTGCAACAGCTCAATCTATACCACCTTAAATACCATCCTTTCTACATTGGACGTTCTTACATCAAATGGCCATATATGTGTCAGCACTATATAAACTACTACAACTTTATAAGACACCTTATAGCTGATGGTTTATGTCCTCTAAATTTTTCTTGATTTGAGAATATTGGAATTGTGCTTGGTAACTGCCAGTCTAGTAACCTCTGGCATCGTATGTGGGCTAAGTGGATGTGGCACAGGGTACCAAAGGGTCTGTTCAATTTGTGTTGATCCCATTGCCCTTCATGTAAAATACAAACTCATACCAAGACCTATAAGCCCATATGCCTATCCCCAATTCTGCCACTAATATAATTTTTTTCACTCTCATTCATTTTATCTTAGTAGACTTTGTTTCTTTGGAAACAGACACTAGATTCCAGACTTGTTCTAGTCTTAGCACCTTTCACTCATCATTACTTTTCTCTGAATTTCTCTTCCCAGGTCATTATAAAGTCAGATCTGTCTCATTTTGTAGGTGTCAGTTCCAATGACCTTTGTTTGGCAGATTTCTCTGAGCACCCACCTAAGTAAAATTTACCTCTTCCTCCACCCTTGCACATACTCAAAGAATTGTCATGAGCAGTTATAAGATTTGTGAGTGTCTGAATCTTTGTATAATTGCCATTTGCTTAGACAAAATAACAATTTTTAAACTTAGATTCAAAAGCAGGTAGATATAATTTGCTATTCTTTAACTCATTTTTTCAATAACCAAAGTCTTGACTAGACTTTTGAGATAATTAGAAAACAGCAGTCACTTATTCCTGAAAATTACTTTTCTTAAAATTATTTTTATTTAGATGCTTCTCTTTATATCCGTCTTATTTTTCTTGGTTTATCAAATTATTTCACCATCAACACTTAGTTTGGGTCACACTGTGCCTTCTTCCTCTCTGACCTATTCTTACCTTGCACACACAAACATAACTTGCCTTATCCACGCTGCCCAAAGCCAGGGGGCACAGGGCATCTTTATTGAATGAAAGACTGATGGAAAGTGCCATAAGCAGTGAATCTCAGGGTGCTCACTCAGGCCTTGGGAGGTGAAGGGATCAAGCATGGCTTCCCTAGCAAGATTTATTGCTCCCCCTTTTCACTGTATCCTGCTGCTCACACTCTCAGGGCCTTTGTAAATCACTTGGTGTTATTCCTTCACTTACACATTTTTTATGACTGTCCTTTTAGGACCATATAAATCAGATGTCAAATCAGGTTATTAGTAGGGGCTATTTTTCCACTCTTGTCAACAACCTGGTATTTTAATTCACTTTGGACTTTCCTTTTTCTATTTGTAACTCTTCTCTGAGATGTAAGATGCTGGTAGAATGGTTTGTTTCAAGGTAAAATGTGGGAGAATTATGATATATCTTAGACAATAAATGTTTTGAAGTGATGAGATTCTAGGGGGAATAATGTTTACCTTTATCACTGAAAGGTGATCTAAGTCTTGGCTTAATTTGAAGGTTTTTCTTATTGGATAAGGAAAAATTAATAGTTTCCTCGATGTCCAAAGAACTAAAGAAATGTTAAAATTAGGATCACTATCACTATCTCTATCACTATCTTCCTGTTAATAATCTATTTGCTAGAGTGGGTACCAGTAGTATCTCCATATGTCCTGTCTCATGCTAGTAGAAGCCAAAGGCATCCGCTTGCTCCAGGAATATAGAGAGCCCCAAACCATTATATTAGGTCATGGGAATGACCTAATATAAATGTTACTGGTATTTGGCATATCAAATACTACATGAACAGCTTGCCAGGCTTGCCATGCGGGTGGCATACTGTTGTAGTCACCTCTAAATAAAGCATTTATTGATGAACCACTCAGCGCTTGCAGCCACGCGAGCTGGGCTGTGATAGTCTGGTCTGCTGGGTGGAGTTGTGACAAGAGGGAAGTCCGGATGTGGAAAATGGTGGGCCCCATGGAGTAGGGGAGGGTGGTCTGGCTTGTTGTGAGGCTCTGTTGCAGTGGCAGGCCAGGGCTAGAACCATGCCATACCTCCCGGGAGCCTCACGAGCAGCTGGGCACAGGGAGAGCAAGTAGCAGCTCTGCCCCATGTCTGAGAGTCTCTGGTTCAGCATACCTGGGCAAGATTGAAAAAAAACTGCTGCAGGGTGGCTGTTGATGATCCGGGCTGTGATAGTCTGGTCTGCTGGGTGGAGTTGTGATGAGAGGGAAGTCCGGATGTGGAAAATGGCGAGCCCCATGGAGTAGGGGAGGGTTGTCTGGCTTTTTGTGAGGCTCTGCTGGGGTGGCAGATAGTTTTTTTTTAGACTATCTAAAAATTAGGATGGAGATTAAAAATCATTCTACCCAGTTACAAAGCCCCAGTTGGAAGAGTTTTGAAAAGTCCTATTAAGTTAAATTAACAAAGCAAATACCATGCAGTCCACATTCTGGAGTTAACTGCATCTCAACCCAAGATGTACCCTAGGATCTTTCCCCTCTATAGGAGATCATATTCACTCTTTTTTATTTCAATGTTTTTATAATACCACCATGAGATATCAAATTACAAAATTGTTCATGTTTTAGTTTGTCATATCAGCACCCATCCATCCAGGAGTGCAATTTCCCAACTCCAAAGTACCCTGATTCTCTCCCCCTCGACCAGCCTGCCTCTATGGCAGGCACTTCCCTCCCTCTCTCTCTTTCCCTCTTCCTCTCTCTCTCTCTCTTTCTCCCTGTCCCTCTCTTTCTATCCTTTCCTTTTCTTACACATTGTGGCTTACAATACATACTTTTAGAGGTTATCATGTATATCCCTTTGCCTACATTCAATGCTCAGTTCTAGGCTGGTATTATCATTTCCAACAACTGTTAGTACTCTGTTCTTTCTCTGTCTTACCTAACCTCTGACTCCCACACACTTGCAGTAGATTCCACCCAAATGACAAGACCTACAAATCCATGTTGTGCCTAATCTTGGATATTGGTATCATGATTTTTTTTTATATTCCTCAAATAAATGTAGTCATTTATATCTGTCCTTTTCCCTCTGGCTAATATCACTCAGCATGATCCTCTCCATGCTCATCCATTTGAAGGCAAATTTCACGTTTCATTTTTCCTAACAGCTGCATAGTATTCCATTATGCACATGTAGCACAGTTTCTTTATCCTGTCATCTGATCTTGGGCACTCTGGTTGTTTCAGGTTCTGGCTATTGTGAATAGTGCTGCTATGAACATGGAAGTGAAGATGGTTTATCTGCTGTGTGTTTTAGACCCCCAATGCATATTCCCAGGAATGGTGTTGTTGGGTCAAATGGGAGCTCGATTTCTTATTTTTTGGAGGGATGCCCATATTTTCCACAAAGGCTGGACCGGTCAACATTCCTTCTAACAATGGATGACAGTTCCCTTCTCTCTGCGTCCATGTGAGCACTTGTTCTTGCTGTTTTGGATATGTGCTAGACTCTGTGGTGTGAGATGGTATCTCATTGTTGTTTTTGATATGCATCTCCCTGAAGATTAGTGATTTTGAACTTTTGGCCATTCAAATTTCTTCTTTCTTGAAGTTTCTGTTCATTTCTCCTCCCCATTTTTGTTTTGGGGTTATCTGTTTTCTTCTTGTAAAGTTCTACCAGAGCCTGATATATCCTAGATATTAACCCCTTATCAGGTGGGTATTGCATAAATATTCTTTCCCACTCTGTGTACTGTCTTTGTATCTTCTTCACTGTTTATTTGAGGTGCAGAAGTTTTTTAGTTTCATGTAGCCCCATATGTTTGCCTTTGCTTCCAATTGCTTTCTTGTGGTGTTCTTCTTGAAGATGCCTGTGGTTTCAATGTCATGAGGGATTTTCCTATATTTTCTTTGACATAATTTATGGATTAGGGTCCAGTAATGAGATCTTTAATCCATTTTTATCTGACTTTTGCGCATAAAGTTAGACAGAGGTCCAAATTCATGTTTTTACATGTAGCTGCCCAGTTTTTCCAACACCACTGTTGAAGAGGCTTTCCCAGCTCCATTGCATACTTTTTTTACTCCTTTATCAAAGATTAAATTATCATGTATTTTAGGATGGGTGTCAGAATACTCAACTCTATTCCATAGATCCACAGGTTTTTTTCCAATACCATGCTGTTTTAATTACTACTGCTTTGTAGTACAGTTTGAAGTTCGGAAAGGTGATGTCTCCCATCTTTTTTTCCCAAGGATTGCTTTTAACTATCTGTGGGGGTTTAATATTCCATACAAATTTCAGGAGTGTTTGGTCAATTTCTTTGAAAAATGTCATGTGTATCCTTATAGGGACCACATTGAATCTGTACAGAGCTCTAGAAAGTATTACCATCTTGACAATGTTGATTCTCCCCCATCCAGGTGCAGGGAATGTGTTTCCATTTCATCGTGTCCTCTTTTGTTTCGTGAAGCAGTGTCTTGTAGTTTTCTTTGTACAGGTCCTTTACACACTCAGTTAAGCTGATTCCTAGGTATTTGATTTTCCGAGGCACAATTGTCTATGGAATCATTTTCTTAATATTCCTTTCTTCTCTATTGTTATTTGTATATAGGAAAGCCACTGACTTTTGGGTATTGGTTTTGTACCCTGCCACTCTACTCTAAGTATCTATTGTTTCTAGGAGTTTTTGGTAGAGACTTTAGGGTTCTCTAGGTATAATATTATGTCATCTACACATAGTGATAGCTTGACTTCTTCCTTGCCTATTTGAATGCCCTTAATGTCCTTTTTCTTCTCTGATTGCTATGTCAAGTATTTCCAGTACTATATTGAATAAAAGTGGTGATAGTGACCACATTGTGTTGTCCTTGATCTTTTGGGGTATTGCCTTATCTTTTTCCCCATTGAGAATGATACTCGCTGTGGGCTTTTTGCAGATACTTTGGCTATATTAAGGAAGGTTTCTTTAATTCCCATTTTTTGGAGGGTTTAATCATAAACAGGTGTTGGATCTTATCAAATGCTTTTTCTGCATCTATTATATGATCATATGGCTTTTTATTTTTTCTTTTATTGATATGATGTATTATGTTGATTGATTTGCAAATATTGAACCATCCTTGCATTCCCGGGATGAATCCTACTTGGTCATGATGTATAATCCTTTTGATGAGTTATTGGGTTCTGTTTGCTAGTATTAGTTGAAGATCTTAGCATCTGTGTTAATCAGGGTGATTGGTCTGTAGTTTTGTTTTTTGTCTTATCTCTGCATGCTTTGGGTATCAGGGTAATATGTGCCTCGCAGAAGCTATTTGGGAGTGTTTCTGTTTCTTCTATTTCCTGGAAGATCTTGAAAAGGACTGGAAGTTGGCCCTCTTTAAAGGATTGGAAGAATTCACTAGTGAATCCATCTGGATCAGGGCTTATGTGTTTGGGCAGACTTTTAATTACTCTTTCAATTTCCTTGATAGTGATAGGCTTATTCAGGTATTGGAGGTCTTCTTGTTTCAGCAGTGGGAGGTTATAGGACTTCAGGAATTTATCCATTTCTTCTAGGTTCTCATGTTTCATGGCATACAGACTCTCAAAGTGTTCTCTGATGATCTTTTGGATTTCTGTGTTTTCTGTTGTGATGTCCCCATTTCATTTCTGATCTGCTTATTTGGGTTCTCTCTTTCCCTGTCCTTACAAGTCTTGCCAGTGGTTTGTTGATCTTCTTTATCTTTTCAAAGAACCAGCTCTTGGTTTCATTAATCCTTGTACTATTTTTTTGGTTCCAGCTAATTGATTTCCTAAATTTTATTATTTCCTTCTTTCTCCTTTGTTGGGTTCCTTTTGTTGGTCTTTTCTAATATTTTGAGCTGTGAAGTCAGGTTATTTATGTGAGCTCTTTCTTTTTTCATGATGAATGCTTGCAGAGTTATGAACTTTCCTCTTAACACTGCTTTTGCTGTATCCCACAAGTTTAGATAGTTGGTGTCTTCATTTACATTTGTTTCCAGGAATCTTTGTATTTCCTCGTTGATTTCTTCTATGACCCACTGGTTGTTCAGCAGTAAGCTGTTCAGTTTCCATGTGTTTTGTTTGATTCCCCTGTTTCTGTGTGTGTTTAACTTTCATTTTCAGTGCATCTTGGTCTGAAAAAATAGTTGACACAATTTCTATCTCTTTTATTTTATTATATCTATCTTTGGGTTCTCTAATCTTACTGCATCAGTTAGTCTGCATAACTTTACTATTAATTTAAACATCTGATAAAACAAGATCCTTACTTTTTCTTATTTATCAAAATTGCCTTGGTAATAATTTTCTTTTAAATTCGATGTTTGAAATTTGCATATGATTAAAAACAAAGCTTACTTATACTCTCCATGAGCTTTAACTTACACAAATAAGTATAGCTAGTCTGAACAAAAATGTAAAACATTTGTATCATTCCAGAATGTAGCTTCTTATTGCCAACAGTTTATCTCCTCCTCTAAGCCTTCATGCCCATACACACTCCTTTAAATCATAACCTCCCCCAACACACATTCCTTTAAAGCAAGACTAGAATAAGGTGGTATAAAATCTGAGTAAGAATTCACTCACGCATATGAAAGTGAACATATTCTACTTTGTTCTTAGTGGGGAGCATGGGGAAAATATACAGGAGGCACTCAGGAGGCCCAAGACTCCCAATAGGCTGGTAGTTCAAGAATGTAATACTAATTGGGCTCTGCAGTACTGGAGAATACTTGCATCACTGAGTGGTGCTGAGGTCCTTCATGGCCACACCCACACCTTGCTTCTCTCAGGCATATGCTCTAGGCTCTTCACTAGCCTTATTCTATTCTTGGTCCTATATCTAAGGCAACTGCTGACATAATGTCTATGACCATGGAAAGATGACTGTGGACTTTATATAAAGTAAATTATGATGTCAGAATTCATGTTTCACTTGTCTGTCTTCTTTTTGTTCAACACAATAGCTGTGAGATTCAACCATGTACCATTGAGTAGTGAATTTTTAATCTCACACTCATGTTTCAAACCACAAATATATTTAAAATATTTTGCCAATATGTTATCATATAATAAAGAGATATTAATATAAATTTATATAATATACATATACAAAAACCTGAGCTGCGCAGGGGAGGAAGAGAGAGTGGCATGGAATGCCTTCAAAAGCATCGAAGAAATAGCTAAAAGACAAAGAACCTCGGGCTCTGGGCACATCTCTTTGACTCCACCATTCTTCCTTCATTAACATATGCCTTAGAGACCTGGGCCTTACAAAAGCAGGATGAGAATGCTATTCAGGTCTCCCAGAAAGGAATCGAAAGAGCTATGTTTGGAATATCACGCCTCACTCAATTGAGAGAAGGAATCTGAAGCTCCGACCTCTGTCGCTGTTCCAGAGTCAGGGACACTGTCTCATTTGCCAAGGCATCGAAAATCAGATGGGCTGGACATGTAATGCGATTTGGAGATGACTGCTGGACTAGAGCCGTTACCGACTGGATCCCACGGGGTGTCAAAAGATCACATGGCCGCCCACCTACAAGATGGTCAGACTTCTTCATCAAGACCCTGAACGAACGTTTTGAGGCTCTTTGTATTCCTGAAGCAACCAGATGCCATTGGGCTACACTGGCACGTGATAGGGTCAAATGGAAATGTTACTGGCTCCCGCTCTAGCAAATTGATGAATAACTGGATGTTAAGTGATCAAGTGATACTAAAAGCAAATAACACATTGTAAATAACACATTATATATAGCTGGACTATGTTGATAATCGTTTGCAGAAAGTTTTTGTACCTGTATTCGTTATATTTATTGCCTTCTAATTTTCTTTTCTTGTAAATATTTGTCAGATTCCGTTATCATCATTTATTTTTATTTCATCACTGGTTGAGAAAGATTACTGGATCCTTTATTTTCTGAATGAGTTTGGTTAGATTGCTATGATTTTTTATTTAAGTGTTTAATAATATCACTAGTAAATCATTCAGATTAAACCCATTTTGTATAAAAGTTTTTCTTATAACAAACTGGAAGTTCTTTACTAAACTGTATTTTTTTTTTTTTTGCATTTTGGTTGCATCCGGCAATGCTCAGGGTTTACTCCTAGCTCTTTGCTCAGGAATTACTCCTGGCGGTGCTTGGAGGGGACCATATGGGATGCCGGAGATCAAACCTGGGTCGGCCATGTGCAAGGCAAATGCCCTACCTGCTGTACTATCGCTCTGACCCTAGAATTTTTTTTTCTATTTTTCACTGATCACTTGACTTCCTGTAGATCCTTGATTACTTGAGCAGGCACCAGTAACATCTCAATATGTCCTGTCACATGTGCAATAGCCCAAGGGCATCTTCCCAGTCCAGGAACATAAAGAGCCTCAAACCATTCCATCAAGTCATGGGAATGATCACGAGGCATCCAGGAGGGATGGCAGGTTTTAGCACTAGCCCGCCACCCCAGCAGAGCTGGCAAGAAGCCAGAGGAACCCCCCACACCATGAGGGCCACCATTTTCCACATCCGGACTCCCTCTCATCAGAACTCCACCCAGCAGAAGAACTGATTGTAGCCCTGCTCGGCTGCACTGTTCATCAATAAATGCTCGAGTCTTGAGGTGACTAGAAGATTATCCCACCCACACGGCAAAGCCTGGCAAGCTACCTGTGTCGTATTTGACATGCCAAATACCAGTAACAATTATAGACCTCATTTTCTATTTTTATTTTGGAAAATTTGGGTTAAACTGTTCTTTTAAAAATTGAAGAACTGGGGCCGGAGAGATATTCCAGCGGGTAGGACGTTTGCCTTGCACATGGCAGGCCTGTGCTAGCCTGGGTTTGATTCCCGGCATCCCATATGGTCCCCTGAGCACCACCAGGAGTAATTCCAGAGTGCAGAGCCAGGAGAAACTCCTCAGCATTGTCGGGTGCAACCCCCCAAAAAAGCAAAAAAAAATTGAAGAAATGTGGGGCTGGAGTGATAGTCGAGCAGGTAGGAAGGTTGCCTTGCATGCGGTCAGCCCATGCTGGCCCAGGTTCAATCCCCAGCATCCCATATGGTCTCCAGAGCACCACCAGGAGTAATTCCTGAGTGTAGAGCCAGGAGAAACCCCTGAGCATTGCCGGGTGTGACCCAAAAATAAGGCAAAAAATTGAAGAACTGAGCATTGAATATAGGCAAAAGATATACATGATAACCTCTAAATGTATGTAGTGCATATAAGAGATTGTGGATCTCTTACACATCCACAATGTGTAAGAGAAGAGAGAAAGAGAGAGAGAAAATGAAAGAAAAGAGATAAAGAACCTGCCATAGAGACAGGATAGGAGAGGGGGAGGAAATCTGGGACATCGGTGGTGGGAAATGGGCACTGGTGGAGGGATGGGTGCTGGAACACTGTATTACTGAAAACCAAGCATGAACATCTTTGTAACTGTATATCTCAAGGGGGTATAATAAAGTATTTTAAAAATAATAAAAATTAATAAATAAGTCAAATTTAAAAATAGAGTTTTGGAGGGGTACTGTAGAGATTTATAGGTGGTGAGATGTTTGCCATGTATTCCATCAACCCTAGTCCAATCCCCAGTACCTCATAAGGTCCCCAAGCTTTGCCAGGAATGATCCCCGAGCATTGAATGGGGAGTAAGCCCTGAGCAACATGGGGTATGTCCCAAATTCCCTTCTCATAAACTGAGTCATCTTCTCCTATGTTGTTTAATGTACTTATGTTAATATGTTAAATCATTCTCTTATCACCCTTTTGGTGGATACATCTTTAATCATCTTCTATCTTGGATTACAGATACCATTTGTGTTTCTCCTCTTTAATATTGAAATAATTTTTCAATGTTAAAAATATTTTCTGAAAAGCATTATTGAACTCAACAGAAATTTTTTCCTTTTTTTTCTAACTCAATGGTTTCTACTTTTATCTGTTTTTTATATAATTTTTTGCGATTTTATAACTTAGCTCTTCGCTTTCAAACTTCTTTTTTTAATACAAGCATTTGAAATGCATGTATTGATCTATATGGTTACTCTAGTTGCCTGATTTTTTTCTAGATCTTATTTTTTTATCATCATTTAATCTAATAGAATTTTTTATTTTTCTTTTTATTTTTCTTTGACCCATAGATTATTTATAAGATGTTTTTTAAAGTTTCAACTACTTTGGGGAATTTTTTTATATCTTATTGCATGGCTTTATAATTTAAAACACTTGCAGTCAGAGAAAAGGCTGTTTAAGATTACAATCTTTTGATGAAAACATATGGTGTAGTTTGATGAACATTTGAATACACTTGAAAACTACATGTATACTGAAGAGATATTGCAGAATTTTAAACATTATGAAGTAGAATGTGCATATCAAAAATTTATAGGTAACCACTGAAATTCAAAAATAGAATGTACAACTCAGAAGCCAAAACAAGCAAAGATAAATTTTAAAGCATGAAAAAATACAACAAAAATAAAAAGTTTGACAAATAAAATTAGTGTAATAGGATGAAAACATAATTAAAATATGTATTAACTAGGTGACTACAAACAAATTTTATTCTCCTATGAAAAAGCATAGATATTAGATCTAAATAATACAGCAACATTCAGTTATATCCTACTTAGAATAAATGCATCTAAATTGCAAAAAATGGAAACTGAAAATAAAGGGAAAAGGAAAATATATTCAGCAAATGTAAACAAATTAAGCTATTATAGTTGCATTGCTGAGACAAAATGGACCTTAATATAAAAGTAGCATTAAAAACACCAGCTTTATAATATCGAAAGAAAAATAATTCCAGTAAAGTACAAGTATTCTTAACTCAAATGGTCTTAGCAATGTTAACTGAAAATAAATCATGCCATAATTGGAATAAAGTAAGGATTTATAGAATTGATAAATCTATAAATGTAGTGAGAAACTGTAATTAATTCCTTTCACAAATTGATCAAGCAGTCAAAAATTCTAAGGATCTAGGCAAACAAGCTATGTCTAATTCTTCTCTAGAACATTTTATCCATTCATGGAGCAGCGATTTTCAAATTTGTTTCTCGTTAGAATCACCTAAAGAATTTTTTAAAACAGGGTTTTGGGTTTCACTGCCAGAGTTTCTAATATAACAAGTCTGGGATGGTGCCTGAGTAATCTACACAGTAACTAATTCAGGTAATGCTGATGGCATCAGATTACATTTCATTTATTTATTTATTTATTTATTTATTTATTTATTTATTTATTTATTTATTTATTTATTTATTTATTTTTGCTTTTTGGGTCGCACCCGGCAATGCTCAGGGGTTTCTCCTGGCTCTGCACTCAGGAATAACTCCTGGCGGTGCTCGGGGACCATATGGGATGCCGGGCATCGACCAACCGGCCGGCATGGGCCGGCCGCGTGCAAGGCAAGCGCCCTACCCGCTGGGCTATCTCTCCGGCCCTAGATTACATTTTAGTAGCCAATATTGCATACAATAATAGATCCTTTCTTAAGCCAGAGATATATTCGAGCAGGTAGGGTGCTTGCATTGCATGTAGTTAACTCAGGTTCTATCCCTGGCATTGCATATGGTACTCTCTGCTACAGGAGTGACTCTGAACACAGTCAATACTGACCCTAAGCACAGAGTAATAAGCACAGAGTAATAAGACCTGATCATAGTCAGGTGGATAAAAAAAATATGTCCATTCATATATATGTCATATTTATAAGGTCTGAGCATGAACTGAGTCATAAAAATATTAAAGCTGGGGCGGAGCGATAGCCCAGAGGGTAGGGCGTTTGCCTTGCACGCGGCTGGCCTGTGTCGGCCCGGGTTCGATTCCCGGCATCCCATATGGTCCCCTGAGCACCGCCAGGAGTGATTCCTGAGTGCAGAGCCAGGACTAACCCCTGAGCATTGCCGGGTATGACCCAAAAAGCAAAAAAAAAAATATTAAAGCAAATTCTGAGAAGCCTATCTCATAAGAATTGTGTAGTCTGACCTTAATCACTTGTCACTTGTCTTCCCGTTGTTCATCGATTTGCTCAAGCGGGTGCCAGTAACATCTCCATTAGTTGGGATTGTAGTCCATTATTGTTACTGTTTTTGGCATATCGACTATACCACGGGTAGCTTGCCAGGCTCTGCCATTGCTCTGAGTTCATCCCAGGGGGGCTCAGTCTTTTGCTATATCAGACCATCAACCATCCAGGGCCCACGGGGCAGGAGTCCTGGGTGTAGACAAGCCTGTCTCCTGACCTCAATATAAGGTTATAAATCAATTTTTAAAAAGATTACTCATGCTACCTGAATGAATGGTCATTAAATACACATACATATACATCTTTTTAGAACTAACTATGGATCATAAGATCAACCATAGTTAGACCTTAAAATATTTAGAACTTAAAGCTACTAAATAAATTACACATAAGAATGTCAAGGCCAAAGTGACAGTCCAGGGGTATTTAGTAGATAGCTTGCTTTTAATGCAGATAATCCATCTTAGTTCCTGCATCACAAATGATCCCCTGCACAACACTGGGAGGGCTTTTCAGTGATTGGTGCTGTGTATGAAATAGCAGTATAGGAAGATCACTTGATCACATGAAATACCGTTATTCATTGATTTGCTCGAGCGGGTGCCAGTAATATTTCCATTTGACCCTATCATGTCCCAGTGTAGCCCAATGGCATCTGGATGCTTCAGGAATACGAAGAGCCTCAAACTGTTCATTCAGGGTCTTGAGAAGAAGTCTGACCATCTTGTAGGTGGGCAGCCATGTGATCTTTTGACATCCCATGGGATCCAGTCAATAACGGCTCTAGTCCAGCAATCGTCCCCAAATCGCATTACATGTCTAGTCCATCTGATTTTTGATGCCTTGGCAAATGAGAAAGCGTCCTGACTCTAGAACAGTGATGGAGGTAGGAGCTCCTGTTTCCTTCTTTCACTTGAGTGAGGCGTGATATTCCAAGCATAGCTCTTTCTATTTCTCTTTGGGAGACCCGAATAGCATTCTCATCCTGCTTTTGTAGGGCCCAGGTCTCTGAGGCATATGTTAGTGCAGGGAGAATGGTGGAGTTGAAGAGATGTGCCCGGAGCTGGAGGTTCTTTGTCTTTTTAACTATTTCTTCGATGCTTTTGAAGGCATTCCATGCCACTCTCTTCCTCCTACACAGCTCAGGTTTTAGGTCATTCATCACCTTGACTTCTCGACCTAGGTGCACATAACTGCTGCATTCAGAGATGTTTGTTCCATTGAGAGTGAATGGGGCCTCTGGAAATAGTTCATTTTTTGTTGAGATTCAGCTGTAGACCTTCTTTCCTCAGTCTTGGTTAAGTCAGCCAGCATTTGTGCGTCTTGGCTAATGTTTGGTGCTATTAGAAAGATGTCATCAGCGAAGCGGAGGTGTTGTAGTTGCCGACCGTCTATCTTCACTCTCATTCCTTCCCATTCTAATTGTTGCATGATGTTCTCGAGGGGGCACTGAAGAGTTTTGGTGAAATGGTATCACCCTGCCTAACCCCTCTTTTGACATCAATGATTGCTTCTTTGTAGAATGGTGAGATCTGGTGGTGAATCTGTAATACAGCTCACGAAGGATCATTTATTTTATTTTTATTATACCACTGTGAGATATAAAATTACAAAGATGTTCATAATTAATTCATGTCATACACTGTTCCAGCACCTGTCCCTCCAACAGCACATTTCCCACCATCAGTATCCCCAGATCCCCTCCACCAACCGCCTGCCCCTAGAGCAGGCACTCCTCGTCTCCCTCCTCCTCCTCCTTTTCTTCTTCTTCTTCTTCTTCTTCTTCTTCTTCTTCTTCTTCTTCTTCTTCTTCTTCTTCTTCTTCTTCTTCTTCTCCTTCTTCTCCTTCTTCTTCTTCTTCTTCTTCTTCTTCTTCTTCTTCTTCTTCTTCTTCTTCTTCTTCTTCTTCTTCTTCTTCTTCTTCTTCTCCTCCTCCTCCTCCTCCTCTTCTTCTTCTTCTTCCTCCTCCTCCTCATTGTCCTTCTTCTTCTTCTTCCTCTGATTCTTAATCAGAATCAGTAATTCCAATTACTTTTTTCTCTTTACCATTTTTTTTTTAGAAATTCTAGTTACTTATCTGAAAGTTCTATTCAAGAAAAAATTTCCAGCAAATTTAATGCAGCATAGTTGGGAAACACTGATCTTGTGTTCAAATGTAGTCTTCTTATTCTTACAACTTGATATCTTGGATTTATTTTGAGTTTTTCCTTTATTTTTGTGGCATTTACATGTATGGTTTCTACCTTTCATTTTCTCTTTTATCATAGAAGTTCAAAAATTTTAATTAATGCTTTTGTTTTCATTTGTCTTAGCTCTAGACATTTTGTTTTCAAAGACAACTCTCACTGCATGTCTTCTCCACAGAAACAGGATGCTTCTATGCCATGTTATAGAAATACAAAATATTTCAATAATATTTCTGTGTGAACTTCAAAAATAATCCCTTTCTTGCTATAATCATCTGTCACATTTTATGTTATGTGCATTCTTTTCATTATCCTTTATACTATATATTTTAATCTTCTGGAATAAAGTTGATATCCCAATTTCTAGTTGCATGAATTAATAAACCATAACATTCCCCAAGTGTAAGATGTATATGCAAAGTGACTTGTGGTGGTACCTAGATAATTATCTTTGTTTTAACATATATATTAACTATAATGTTAAGATTATGGATATTGTTCAGGAATGGACTAAAGATATACCATGTTGAAAAAAAAAGACATAAGAGAAAAACATGTCAGGTAAATATTACAAAAACTTGTAAATGGCAGAATGTGAACAATCAGCTACTGGTATAATAACAGCTAATATCCCTTTTGAGCTGTAAGATGTCCAAGGACCCCATCAGGGAATATCAAAAGTTCTAAGTGGAAATCTCTCACCATCTACTATTCAGCTTCAGTCTTCACTTTCTGTTTTTTTTTCGCCAAATTATATGTCATATCCGGCCATGGGAAATACTTTAGCACTGCTCTCTCAATATTTTTCTTATATACTTTCTTGTATTTTCCGATAGACTTCTCCATCTGAAATGATTGCTCCTCAGTAGTTCTTATTGAATAAAGATAATTATATTTCTCCTTTAAATTCTAACCTAGGTATCAAAGTTGCAACCCTAGTGAGATACAGAGATGCAATAGATGGATGTGAGGTATTCCAGAATATCTCTCTATATAAAGCAAATTTTGGGCAAATTCACCACTATCTCATAAGTGGTATATACATTTGTCAACTCCAAACTCAATGTTTGCTGTTTTTTGCTTTCAGAAGGAATACCACACATTACCTCAATAAACTTTTGTGGTATATCATTAAACAAATATTCCTTTCATTGGCACTGTTCTAATAAGGACAAAACCCTGGTATATCCAAGAAGTTCCTTCACTGTGTGGTAGTTTGGGCTTACCCACACATACCAGCTTCACACAGCCCAAGGTGTGGGTGGGGTCTTCCACTGGCATGCACACTCAAAATTGGTATTTTTTTTTTTTTTTTTTTTGGGGTCACACCCAGCGATGCTCAGGGGTTGCTCCTAGCTCTGCACTCAGGAATTACTCCTGGCGGTGCTCGGGGACCATATGGGATGCCGGGGATCCAACCCAGGCCAGCATGGGCAGACCGCATGCAAGGCAAACTCCCTACCCGCTGGGCTATCGCTCCGGCCCCTCAAAATTGGTATTTTAAAGTTGACATACTACTATTTTTATTTTACTATTTTCCTTTGTCATACAAGATGCTTAATTATAGAAAAATTGGAGGTATAAAAATTATAGGAATGATAAAAATAAATCACTCATAATCTTACTACCTAGAGGCGAAATGTTAATGTTTTGGCACATTTCCTTTCAGTAATTTTTCCACTCCTCTCCTTACCCGGTTTTATATACTGTACTTGTATTCTGCTTAGCTCACTTACCATTACTCTTCTGTGTTATTAAAAATTCTTTTCAAACATTAATTTCATTAATTAACCATACCTTAACCACCAGCTATTTCAGCTGTCTCAGGATTTTTATTGCACATAATGCTGCAATAAACCTTTTTTGTGCATAAATCCCTGCCTGCATTTAAAATTCTTTCCTTAAAACTGATACCTAGCTGTGAAATCATTTGTTCATGAGTTACAAATATTTTTAGACCAGAAGAGGAATTCTCCCATCTCAGGGCTCTTCTTATTCAATTAATTGTTATGCTTCATGCCAAATGAGGGGTTGCAGTTTTGTTTCAACAAACTGGTGCAGTACCGTAGAAGTATAGTTGAAGCCTCTGACATGCTGGGAGAATTTTTTTTGGATTCCCCCTTGTGTCTCGTGAGACCATCTTATCTAGAAAGCCCAGAAGACTGTACTATACATTCACCTGGATATAACTGTTTTCCATTTTTGGACTAACCCATGTAAAAGTTTGTGGGATTTTCCCCGTGTTCCTTATTTTTTTCAAGTAAAATCCAACTAGGACCCTTGGCAGTCTGGGCAACATTCAGGATGTTTTAACTATTTTACAAATATTAGGGAGCCCTCATTCATTGGTTTCCTCTGACACATTGCAAAGAAATTATTGCTAACAAATTTATTATAAGACCATACCTTTTTTCTTTCTTAAACTTGGCTTAGACACACAGATGATTCTGTGCTGACTTTATACAAATCACAAAAGTTCCCTGCCTCCAAATCCAAATCCATGCTTCATGATGGGCTGTATCATAGGGAGGAAAATGTACACTTCTTCAAGTGGCCACAGTGCTACACCAGAGCAGAGTTGGAGCTGAACCTCTCACAAAGCATCTCTTGGACACTGTAGGGATCAGGGTTAGAATGTCAAGGCATAAACTTGGGGCAGGGTCCATAATTCATTCATGTCATTAGAATTCACCCTGATAACTACTCTTTTCTAAATTCTTGTCCCAAAATCTAAGCTCAGTTGAAATAGCTAGTAATAATGGATGCCTTTGGATTAGAAAAAAATGAAAAAGAGAATAGTATTAAAAATGTCCAAGAAGCTTGTGCTAAAAATATTCCTATAACTTTAGTTACCTTAAAGAAGGTGGGAGTGAGTGGAGGACTTTTCAGCTTCTTGCATCATGTTAAGATTAAATATTGCGCACCTTTATTAATAATTTTTTCTAAAATGACTTTCTTTTTGCAATAGATCTTCTGAGATGTGTGTTCTGAAAAGTACCCCAATTGCTTTAGTGTATGGAATGCATGTTTCCAGTAAAAATGATATCTTAAAAAGTAAAACAATCAGAAACTTCTTCAGTTCAAAATTTTGGAGACAGAAAAAAATGAACATAGACTTGTCAGTAGCTTTTGTCTGGTTAAAATGTTTAAAATCGGGCTTAACTCAATCAATATATCATATTAAGGGTCTTGAAAGACCCAATATTTATTTGTTTTTCTCACAAAGATTAAGAATCCAGTGGAGGGGCCAGAGCGATAGTCCAGCGGGTAGGGCGTTTGCCTTGCATGCAGCCGGCCTGGCCGGCCCGGGGTTCGATCCCAAACATCCCATATGGTCCCCGAGCACCGCCAGGAGTAATTCCTGAGTGCAGAGCCAGAAGTAACCCCTGAGCATTGCTGGGTGTGACCCAAAAAGCACAAAAAAAAAAAAAGAATCCAGTGGAAACTTACACAGGTTTACACCAATGAAAAACTATACAAAGAATTAAAAATGGAACGCAGAATTCTAGAAAGACAGGTGAGTGATGAATGGTTTGTGAGCTGAGGCTGCTTTCATGTCCCTGCTGTCTCCAGGCCCCTGGCCCTTGTCCTGTGTCTAATGGGGCTCTGAGCCCTGGAGGTCTGGCGGAGGTGCCATCTTTGCAATCAATGAGCTCATTACCCTCGGAAGCAGTTTCCTTCTCCCTTCTGATACTTTGCAGATTTCATTTGCATTTCCCCAGACCTGTTTTCATTTCCATCAGCCTGTGCTGGCAGTCGTGGGGGCTGGGGTTGGAGCTGCCTCACAGTCAAGTTACCCCCTGGATATTGCTTCTGGTTGGGCCTGTTTGGGCTTGATTCAGCAGCACAATCCCGAGTGTCATTCAGGCAATTAAATAAGGTATTTTATTTTATTCAAGGGGGCTGTATCATGCCTATTTCAGGAGCTATTTGATGGGAACTGGGGCAAAAAATGTCCCTTGAAAATGGCATCCCATCTGTAGCCCGATGCGAAAGGATCACAGAATTAGCTTTTCTTTAACACTATTATATTCTTTCAATAGGGTGTAAAGTTTTAGGAGATGAACCTTCATGCTCCATGTCACGGGAGCAGATTGGTTTTGCATGTGTGACAGAGCAGGCCCTGAGACTCCAGCCATGGGGGTGGGTGCAGAAACACAGAAATTTGTAAGTGAGTCAAATGTCTTCCCACGCTCAGCCTCAGCTTAAAAATTTGCCCTGTCTTTCCTGTGTCATGTCTGTTTTCCCTGACTTGTTCACTTCCCTTTAACCCCAACTTGCAGAGTAATTTTGGGAGACTCTAGCTTCTGTCTAGAAGTTCACTTTTTCATTAAAGTAT
Organism: Cryptotis parvus; assembly: GCA_021461705.1. Classification (NCBI taxonomy): domain Eukaryota; kingdom Metazoa; phylum Chordata; class Mammalia; order Eulipotyphla; family Soricidae; genus Cryptotis; species Cryptotis parvus. The sequence goes on from JAJIBD010021403.1 coordinate 88,140, forward strand.
AGCGGAACTATGTGTCTTTGTGTGTTGAGTTCTAACTCCAAATGTAGGTCATTTCAAGTTACTTTATTTTTTCTGTTCTTCAGTTTCCTTATAAATAATCACTTGGCATGCCTTGGACTAGATTCATTTCAGGCATTGAGGTCCAAGACCTAAATTATGAAATTTTCAGAGAAAAATTTGTGAGTTCAAGGCACAATAGCCAAAGGTCACAGCTGACTGTTAGAGACATTATAGCACTCCCTTGAGTTTGCTCTGCCTTTTTATCTCTCCCAGGATGTAACTTATTGTTTAGATGAAAACTTAAAAGATTTTACTATAGAAGTCCCAGAACATGGAAAATATAGTGTAAAATATCTACAATGCTATCTGCTATACCTTCTGAAAAATGGAATATGCCATAATAATTAATTTAAAATTATATAAACATTTTCTTAGGAAATAAAAATAGCAAATAAAAAAAAACTAATCTATCAAACTCAAAGTCCCAACAGTTTCAGTATGGAGTTTAAGCAGCACTAAGTCTTCAAATAAATTCCCAGAATAACTGAAGAGGAAGTATTCTAACTAATCTTTAAAACAGAGTTTTTCACATCTGTTTGTTTTTCATAGAATTTGCTTCCTTGGACTTGCTCATAATTCTATTCCTAATTTAAGAACCAGCATCTTTAAAACTACTTCCTGACTACTATATTAATTTTATCCATCTAGGAGTCACTCCCTAAACTATCACTCTGCTACACCCTCGTATAGCACGGATCCTCTGAAATAATCTTTCTTAGAATTGAAGTCATTGAAATTGATGGAGATAATATTATTTAGTATTATTTAATATTGATCTCCTCTACTGAAACATCATCACATTGACATCAGGTACTTGAATGTATGGTTCACCCTCATGGTCGCAGAGCCTAGAACAGCAACTGGCACATAACATAATGTACAAAATAGTAGTTGAATAAGCAATTTAGACTCTTCAGAAGCATATCTGGTTACTTTATAAACTGTCTGCCACTGAAAGGGGAGATAAAGCAACTAGGATCATAGCAGCAAGGAGAGTGATAAAGGCTTGACAGTAATTTTATCCTTCTGACAGGATTACAGTCATTTCAACTAAGCACACTTAAAAGATATTTTTCTCTTCTTTTTTCTCTTCTTCCCTTTTTATTTTTGTGATGACTAGGAGTTGTACACACTTTGTTGTGCTTCCAGGGGATCAAACATTTTATCTGAAGTGCTAGCATACAATTTGGTTGCTGTGTACAGTGTGTGGACCGGAGGAGGGAGAGGATGTCTACTTGGGTGTGATGCTTGACTGTGCATGCTTGTGGTTGACCAAAAGAATCACACTTTATTATGGTGCTGAGAATCCCAAAGAGCGAAGCCTCTGGGAACATACTCAGGCATGTGAGGTGGTGCCAGGGATTAAGCTCATGACCTGAATGATCTCCAGTTTGCAAAAAGAGATTCTTCTCAGGCTCCAGGTTGCCATGGCCATGGTTTGGTAAAGGGGTAATGTAGAACCTTATCAGCCTTGACTTAGTAAACAAGAGGATTTATTTCTCTGTCCTGCCCGAAGTGGTCCAAATATTAAAGCCGAGACGTGAAGAGATCAGGCTCTCTCTTCTCAGTGAGGAATAAGAGACGACAGAGCCGCATGGCAGCAGGAGCTGATGGCTTCTCCTGGCAGCCAGCCACGGCAAGAGTTAATCAGCTCACGGTTCCCAGAGATGGCGAAGATGAATAGCTGTGTGCTGTGATTACTCTTCCATTTAAACTGTCCTGTGTCCCCATGTTACAAGCAACACTTTCTGGAGTAAGTAAATCATGCCCAGCATTCATCTCACACATACAGACAAACATGAAATCAACATTTCTCCATGGTTAAAAAGATCCCACTCCTGCGGCTGGGGGTGTCCAGCACGCTTCCTTTCCGGAAACAAAACACTCCAAAAGAGGTGCGTTTCCTTGTCAAGGGTTCTGTAGTCAGCAGACATGGCTTGGAGCCTACCGACTGAAACAAAAAATGGAACATTATGAATAGGGTCATTTATACCAATTCTAAGCAGTTTCATTAACTCAGGTAAAAGATTCCATAGTTGTCTCTGCAGTTTGTCTCTGTTCAACGCTACTAAAGCAGGATTAGTTTAGATGGACGAAGTACATATGAAAGACTACACAGATCTTTAATTAAAATAAACCAATATTTAAACTATTTTAATTTACCTTTATATATAGTTTCTGAGACTGAAGACATGATTTTAAAATCGTCACAGCTTATCTATAGACTCTAAAGGGAGCCATGGAAACAATGTCATGGAAATCGTCCCCACATCTGGCTCCTTTCTAACACTCTTGCATCACACCCCTAATTCTTTTAGGCGTTCCCTGCGAGGTATTTTCAGCATCACTCAGAAGCCCACTCAGTGGGTGAGGGACTCGTTCTGTGTAACCCTCCCTGTATCTACATCAGCCTCCTGTGTCCTGCAGACACCACTACTGCACATGGCAGATAAGGTGGAGGAAAGACAAGATGCTAGGGTCCTCACTTGCAGAAAATCCTTCTTCCTTCTTTGTTCTGATGCTTCTGGAAGGTTTCAATGGTAAAAGCTATAATGATTATTTAAATAATGATAAAGATGCATAACTAAGCCATGTCAGGTACTATTCTAGATATTACTAGGGTAAGATTAAACATGAGTTAATATAAGGATAAATGCAATATAATAAAAATAATATAATAATTCTAGGTGAATCTGACAACACTCCTCTAGGACAAATGCAGTTTTATGATGGAAAGACTCAGGAACGGAGAAGGCAACCTGCATAAGGCTCATTGTGGCATAGTATTTATAGTTTTAGGGAAAAAAAGCTGATCTTTAACATATAGACAATACTAGACAAATGGTTTTAAAATGAAGTTCTTAATAATGCTACTTCCTACTGGGGGAAGCATGATATTATGTAATGAATATGTCCCCCACCAAGCGTGGTATTCCCTTTGTTAAAATCCATCATGTATTTTTATTTATTTGTTATTATATGTTAATGAAGTATTTTATTAACAATGCTGATATGGACCTCTTTCTGACTGCATCTTCAGATACTTGTCCTATTACTTTCTTAAAATTAAATTTTAAAAATCAACTTACTATCAATGAATAAATATGTTTGATTTTGATAATGCTCAGCTCTTCTCTAGAAATTTTGTTATTTCAATTTAAATTAGTAGTAAAACTTATACGGATGACTGTTGCTCTGTCCTGGTCAACACAGAATAGTATCTATATTTTTTGATATTTGCAACTTATTAGGCAAAAAATGGTTTTCAATATACATCGATTATTTTTTTGAATTAACTAATGTGCCAGTAGGCTACTTTTTTTTGAATATCACCCATTTGTATAAGCTCTGAGAAGATTAAGGAAACGAACCTTTTGGAGTATCTCTTGCAAATTATTTTCATAGTTTAAATGTTTCTGATGTTTAAGAGGATGAATTAATCAGGGCTTATTTTGCTATTTGCAAATTATAAAATTGTATGTAGTCAAACATTATTCTCTTTCCCTTTTGGCAGTTAAGTTTGTACTTTCCACCACAAGATCATATGTTCATATACTCTGCTTTTCAAATATTGTTTTTTTAATCCAAACTTTGAAATATCTGGAATTCATTCTTGATGCTTGTTTCATCACTTGTTTCATCACTTGAATAAATCATTTAATGGTTTATTTATTTTTACCCAAGTATTTTAAACTGGCATTAGCAATATATGATAAATTATTTTATATACTTAACTAAGCTTCTAATTCTTTTCTCAATTTTATGAATCTTTCTTACTAGTTTAGTTCCATAACATAGTGATAATTTAATTTCTAATAGGGCAAGTTAATCTTATTATTCATTTTTCTTGGTCTTTTCATGACTATTCTAATACAATTATTCTTTTAAATGAACTTTAGAATCATTTGGTCAAATTCCAAACAAAAATCTCATCCAATTTTAATTGGTATTTCATTAAATTTATAAATTAATTTGAAGAAATGGTATCTTTAAAGGATTGAAGCTTCTAATCCAGAAACATGAATACTTCTTGATTTATTAACATCTTTATGTCCCTAAATTAAGTCTGTAATTTTTTTAGATCTACCACATTTATTAGTAAGAGTATTCTACCATATTTCTTTAAAAATATTTTTCCTTTAATTACCATGAAGTTCCAAAGTTATTCATGATTAGGTTTCAGAGAGATAATGTATCAACACTGATTCCTTCACCAGTTCTTACTTTCCTCCATCAATGCCCACAACCTCCTTTTGCTTCTTACCTACCTATCTGCTCCTTCTGGAGGCACTTTTTCCCCCTCCCTGTTAAACACCACCCTCCACCATACACATTTTATTGCTATTGTTAATCTTATTTTTCAAGTATTTATAAATAATTATTTGTACTGGATAGATCAGTACAAATATTTGTACTGAATTTTATGTTGATTTAATATCACTTGTATCACTTCACTTGTCTTCCTGTTGTTCACGATTTGCTCCAGTGGGCACCAGTAACATCTCCATACATCCTGTCACATGCTAGTGTAGCCCAAGGGCATCTGCTCCTCCAGGAGCATAAAGAGTCTCAAACCATTCCATAATGTCATGGGAATGAGGTCTATAATTGTTATTGGTATTTGGCATATCAAATATGACACGGGTAGCTTGCCAGGTTCTGCCATGCAGTTGGAATACTCTTGTAGTCGCCTCTCATCTTGTGCATTTATTGATGAACCGCACGGCTGTTTGGGGCTTGTGATCAGCTCTTCTGCTGGGTGGAGCTCTGACAAACTATGGAGTCCGGATGTGGAAAATGGCTGCCCTCATGGTGTGGGGGGTTCCTCTGGCTTGTTGTTAGGCTCTAAAATCAAGTGCAGCAGAAAATTGAAGAGGAAAGAGTCATTTTATGAGTCTAGTATTACCCTGATTCCAAAGCCAGAAAAATGGCACTCATGGTGTGGGGTTCCTCTGGCTTCTTGCTAGGCTCACTGAGATGATGGGCCACAGCTAGAACCTGCCAAGAACTGTATAGAGTGTATAAATGTGAAAGATCCTGGGAAGGTCCTGATCCTAACATCATGACTATCTAAGACTCTCATGCAGCCACGGATGCAAGGGTTGCTTCCACGTGGGGTCGAGCAGTGCAGCTGTGGGTCTGAAGTAGTTGGGTCTGGATTGTTTCTCTTCCGGGGTTGCCGGTGGAGCTGTAGGTTGATTTAATAACTGGAAAATTTTAAGCTTTTTAGTTATCTCTATGTTTATAAGCTAATCATTTTTCTAGGTAGAAATCTCAACAATTAATAAGTAACAGTAGGTTTGTCTTCTTATTTTGATTCAGTAATTGTTTTGACACATATGGTTTAATATAAAAACTTTAGACAAAATTATGGTGGTAATAAATGATAAGTCATCACTTTCTTATTCCTAATTATCTCGAGCAGATTTGACTGACCATGAAAATTTCCCTAGCTTCCACTAGAATTACAAGGAATTTATTTAATATTGTATTTCATGCTTAGCCTATTTAGAATTTTTAGCACCAAGAAATAGAGAGCTGTCGATCTGAATTAAAGTGGTATTAATTGTCAACTTTTAATTTAGGTGGTCTAGGTCAAATTAGAGAATATAGCTCATTATCATTCGATGTTCTTTTTTGTGGATATAGAGGACAGAGTTGGGTCACATCTGGCAAGTTCTCAGGCCTTACTCCTGACTTTATGCTCAGTATCACTCCATCTTCGTGGCAGTGCTCAGAACCCATAGCAGTACTAGAGACTAAAATCAGGGTCAGCTGCCTTAGCTCCTGTGCTATCTCTTTGGGCATGTAATCATTACTTTTTTGGAGAAAATTATTTCAGTTCCTAGACTTGGTTCCCAATTCTGTAAAATGGGGGAAGTAATAGAATAATAGTTTCTATCTAATAGGGATTGCATGCACACACACACACACACACACACACACACACACACAAAAAAAAAACTATATAGTAGCAGTATCTTCCAAAAGCTTTCAATTTAATTTTACTATGTTTACATTACATTTTGTTTATTTCTAAAAAGAAATTTTGTTCCCAAATAATTCATTTTATATGCTTGTTATCAATAAATGGATAACGGAATGATCAAATAATACTTCATTAAAAGAAACTTTGTGAATTTTTTTTTGTATTTTGCCATGAGAACATTAAGTACTCATCTGAGGGTTTTCTAAGCTTGTATGTTAAGCCTTCTGTGGTAATGTTTGCATTAGTCAAGATTAGTTTGCTTCTGTGGCTGGAGTGATAGCACAGCGGGTAGGGTGTTTGCCTTGAACGCGGGCTGACTCCCCAGCATCCCATATGGTCCCCTGAGCAGTGCTGGGAGTAATTCTTGTGAAAAGTCAGGAGTAACCCCTGAGCATTACTTTTTTGGGTCACCAGGTGTGACCCAAAAAGCAAAAAAAAAAAAAAAAAAAAAAACGATTAGTTCACTTCTACAATACATTCTCATCCAACCCTTTGTGTTCCTAAAGGAATGTTAGTATTGTAGAGTCTGGAGATGTTTTGTGGCCTCATTCGCAGCCAGAAAAAATCCAGAATATTTAACTGGGCAGTCCATCTGGAGATATGACATTGTCTGTAGTGGTGTGAGTGCCAGGAGCTTTGATAGCACCAGAATTTGGCTCTCCTGCTCCCGAGAAATTTTTTGGGACTAATTGATCTATTTCAAAATTTATTTATGAGTCTCTGAAACAAGGGTGGTAGCTGAGCTTACATACTGCGGCGGAAGGGAATGAATTTCTAAGTCTTCTTCTTGCTTCCTTTTACTCCTCATCTACAGGGAAAACACTGCATGCCTTTACATCAGAAAACTTGAGCAAAAATAAAACTCCAGATTTATTGATTAAAATATATTTTCACTTCAATTTAATGGAGAAGCAAAGTGGTAAGACATTCCCAAAGTACCTTGAAATGTTCATTTTCCCAAGGTTTCTCATTCTGCAGTTATCAATTTGCCTTTCTCTCTCCTCCCTCTGTCTCTCTCTCCTTGTTAACTCTAAAAATGCTGTTCTTTCAATTTAAGTTTTGTATAGTAAATATACAGAGATAACCATGAAACAAGTGTATATAGTCCTTCTAATCTGAAATTGAAAGAAAACCATTGCCCATAGAACGTCCTACCCCTCGCCCCCATTCTCTTTTCCCCCTCCCTTGCTATTTTTTTATATACAGCCAACCCAATAAGGTCAATTTTTCAAGTGCCTAAACATAGAAAAAAACACTTATTACATTTCAAATGTAAAACCGCATGTTCAATTATCAACCAACCGAACACATTAGTACTGAATATTATAATTGGATGCAGAAAATATGATTCTAGCAAATAATGTAAAATGTGGGACAATTATGTGAATTATCAGAGAATGAAAAGACTATTTCAAATTACTGATGTTTCTGAGATAAGCAAGAAGACTGCTACTTATGTAGGTTTATTTTTTTTCTAGTAATGCCAACCACCAGCCCAGCTCTAAGCTGAAAGGTTAATGGTTTGATTTTTAGATCACATTAAAAAATCATTTATATAAGGAGGATATCGATGGGGCTTTGCACTTTTCTATATTTTATTTGATTCTTCAGTTTCAGGATGATGTTTAATTATAGAGGTGATAGTAAGTGTAAATGTCACATCCTTGATAAAAATGACTAACATCACAGGCTCTCCAGTGAGCATTACGCAGGATGCCAGATTTGGGTTCCGCATAGGAATATTTTCTGCATATAAAGAACATTTATACTTCTCACTATGGCAGTTTTAACTGATCAGTTTCACCATTTGCCTTTTAAATGACCACTAGTTAATTCTAAGGATCTGATGTACTAAAATTGTTAGTATGAGTCACTGGGTATTGACTTTGTTATTTTAAGTATCATTTGAACTCCCAATGAGCATTTTGCTGATCATTCATTAGCTTTGCCAAATATATTTTGAAGACCGAATACCTGTAATGACAATCAATTTGAATTCTATACGATGGCATAGCTACATATTTGTGGCATAATCTACTTGTCAAAGTTTTTGTCATAAAATAAATTCAGAGCCCTATTGTACTTTTTGGTGTTTTGGAGAAAAATAGTAGAGTTTAAATAGTCTTGTAGCATAAAAATCAGTGTTTAGAATACTGAAATGTTTGATTTTCTAATGTTTTGTAAACAACATTAGATAAACTATTGATTCCTGATTCTCAATTTCTACTTGTAATAACCTTTTTATTTTTAGCATAGTTTTTTATTTATAGAAAAATTGGTAATATAGTACATATCATTTTTATATGCCTATACCATTTTTTCTATTTATTGAGATTTTTCATGTGCCTTGAACTCTGGTCATTATTAATGAACCAAATAAGAACATTATGATGAACTAATGTCCATACTTTATTCAAAATTCTTTAGTTTTATTAATCATATAAATTCCTTTCTCTGCCTCAGAATAACTCATTACATATACCTCGTCCAGAATATCTCATTGTATGTAATCATCATATCTCCTTGTAAACTCCTCTTGACTATGACAGTATTTTAGACTTTCCCTGATCCTGATGACATTGGCAGTTTTGAGACGCATCATGCAAGAATTATATAACTATCAATTGGGGTTTATTTGTGTCATGGTACTTTTTAAAATCTGTGTATTTCTTATCAGTTTCATAGAAGAAAACTTTAAAGGTAAATAATCATCATTACATCATAACACTGGCAACAAAATTTATCACTGTTATTGACAGCCATCACTTGTCTGACTTAGTGTTTATCTGATTCCTCTAAATTCTTGCCTATATCCCTTACTGTTCTCATTAAGAAACTTCCTGACCCTATAGTTTTTCACTTATGAAGTGGAATGTTGTATTCCATATCCTTGAGAATGGAATGTCTATGCAATCAATTACTTGGAATTTTTCTGCAAGAGACTTATCTATTCTCCATATATTATACAATATTTATATAAGCAAATAAAATAACTTGGATATCTATTTTATATTTGAGGCTGTAATGAGTTATATTTGAAAGTACTACAGAAAAGAGACTGTGGGGATTTCAAATGGAAATTCAAAGACTATGAAGAGAGGTAAACAAGACCTAGCAGAATTTGAAATATTTAGCATTTACGACCATAGCAAACAATAAACATAGCCCATTTCCTATCCGATTACACAAGTGCTTACATGAAAACCTGTTTACCTCGGTGGTTATACAAAGATTATATGGCAATCTAAAAGACAAGGAAAAATACAGTCTAAAGGGGGAAAAAAGCAAGAGACAAGAAACAGATTGAGATGAGACAGATGTTGCAATTATCAGACAGGAAATTTAAATTATGATTAATATGATAAGAGTCTCTATGGTTAAAGTAGAGAAAATGCAAATAATTGACAGGTAAGGTAAACAGGGAGATAGAAATTGGGAAAAATAATCAAAATAAAATGCTAGAAATCAAATCAGTATAATGTACACAATAAATTACTGTCTTTTATCCTATGTTAACTGGAAAGAGTACTAAAAATAAAGTGATGAGTCTAAATATACTCATCTTGATGTGTTAACTACCTCCACAATTAATTTTTTTAAAAAGTTTATTCCTATATGTCATATTTAAACAAAACAGTATGAAAACAACAAACGGTCAAAGTCTTTGAACTGGAGATTTTGTCTACAGAGCCGAGCTTACATGGGGGAGGCGGTTGGGACAGGCCCTAGGACACTGGCATACGGAAGTAGGCCCTCTGGTCCTGGGTGTGGTGTTGGAAAACTATGCATGAAAAGTATGATTAACAGCATTGTAAATCCCAGTACCTTAATAAAAATGGATAAAAATAAAATAAAAATATCTCAATGGAAATTTCCCAAAATGAAGTGCAAAAATAAGAAGCATAAAAAATAACAGAACCGCCAAAACTTATGGGGTAATTTCTAAAGTTGAATCATACGAGAGGATATAAAAGAAAGAATAGAGCAGAAAAATGTTTAAAATAATTATGAAAAGGTTCAAGAAAGGAAATATATAAAACTACAAATTCAGATATATTTAGACCAAGTGTAGCAACTTTATTCAATTTATTTTTAACTTCATTCACTTACTAAATACTGTGCTGTGAGAAAATGAGGTATATCTTTGAATCTCTTTAATTATATTTTCATCAATCTCTTCATAATTTTTAAGTTTTAAAAATAATTATTTTTAATTTAAATTTTATTCATTTTTTATGAGCTTCTCCCTATAGAAGCTCTAGACTGCACAAGCCAAGAATACTCCATCCACTGGTACTGGGGCCTTTACAACCATAACAAACATCCATCCAATCTGTGCTTAGGGGGTCAATACCAAAAGTGTTATGTAAGTGGAACTAAGATCATACTCAGTTCATTGCACATTCTAGGTATGTAACTATTCACTGAGCATCTCTCTGACTTCTAAAATATTTTAATAATATACTACTTAGTAGATTGACATTGATAGTTTTAATTTTATTTTAGATTGTATAGCCTAATCAATATTAACTAGTAATTCTTCTTTCCTTTTTTTGTTGTTACATTACATGAATCTTATTTTAGTTCATATAGCACCACAGACTTTTTTTTAAAAAAAATACACTTCATAGTGGATCTTTATTCCTGTGAATTATTTTATACCAAAAGTTTTTATACTGTCACCAATAAACAGCATATAGACAGCCTGGTCACATCTTGCAAATTAAGGAGTCTTGTTTGATTTTTATTTAATAGGAAATGTCTCAATTAATTTTATCCTAATAATGACTATACAAATATTTTCTTAAAGCATACTAAACTCTTATTTTTCTATCACAATGAAACACATAATTTTAATTTATTAATTCCACTACACTAGCCTAGCATATAATGGACTGTAATCTAAAATATAACAAAATAACATAGCCCTGATTTCTCCCACTTTCTGTATCACAAAGACTTCTAACTTATTTCTAGCTGATTTCTTAATTTGAAATACCATGGTTATACTATTACCTGAATTCTTAATTGCATTCTACCAGGCCTATTTTAACATTATGGGCAGAGAAAATCTGCTACCCCCAAAATCTATCTATGTCTTTGTCAGATTTTTGCTTTTGTTTCACAAAATGTTTATTTCATACGAGGGTTTCTGGAGGCTGCCTTGTTATAAAGAAGTCCTTTTGAAAGAGATATTTAATGGACAGCAGAAAAATCTGTCTCTGTAGGGACATCTCTTAGCTGTATCGGAAGACTGCAGCTTCACATACAACTGGAGAAGGCATGAAGATTTACTTCTGTTTTTGTCTCTTTTGTATATTATTATACTTCTTTATTGTCTTTTCCGAAGTCACCTGCCATCTTTGAGTCTCTCTTCTCCTACAGCATTCCTGGTCATAATTTAAGTTCTTTAAAATGGTGTCTGAATCCACCTTACTCTGTTTGAGTAGATTTTCATACATACATATTAGGCTTTGTGGAATTTCTTTTCTCATCAGTTTGCTGAGGCTTATTTGTTTATTTACCAGTGAGATAAACTGATGGAAGTATGGAACAATTTTCTTTGTGCCCTGAAAGTCTCTTCTTATAATGTCATTTACCAATGTATAAGAAGAATGCTAAGAATTGAGAGTATTCTGTGATATAAATTGTATTCTTGACATTTTCTGTTGGCAGCTCAGGACTGTCAGCTGTCCAGACTCACTCATCTACTTTTCAAGTTACCAAATTTTATTCCTATTTTTCCTCACTATTTTTCTTTGCTGCTTTCAATTGTTATCCCTTAAATTTCAACTAACTCTTATTTAAGTGAAATTTCAAGAGCAAATTACAAAAGGAAGTAAAATGAAAGGAATGTGTTTAAATCTGACATTTTTAAAAACAGAAAACCTCAGTTTTTCCTATCCTTGATATATCTTACTATGATATACCTAATAACATATCTGTTCTGTATTCTGCCTAGATGCTCAATTAGTGATTGGCTTCTAGGAATCTTAAATGTCTCCTGGTATAAGAAAGTGTGCCAGTTATTAGTGCTTACTTTTGCTGCATTTCTCTTTCTGGAATCCAATTAGAAACTTTGGGGTTTTGTCCATTTGGGTTTCTATGATTAAATATAATAGACTAAGAGGCTTATGAACACATAAAACAATTTCTTAATGTCCTGGAGACTGGAAATCTGAAATCAAAGTGTAGACAGACTCAATGTCTGGATTTGGATTCAGGTTCCTCCTGTTTAAGCTCTAAGGTCTAATTTCCCTACCACTAGAGGGAGTGGGGAAGTCAAAATCAACCAAGAGACAAATTGAAGAACAATCATTAGGGGACAGAGAGGTAGTGGAGCTGGTAGGAAAATAATCTTGCATATGGCCAATGAACAGGGTTCAATCCCTGGCAGCCCATGTTGGTCCCCCTAGCACTGCAAAGAGTAATTACTGTGTGCAGAGCTAGGAGTAACCTCTGATCATCATTGGATGTGGCTCCCAAACAAACAAGAGTGTTTTATTAACAGAAAAGAAGATGGCTCACTCATCCCAGAGAAACCTTCTTTGCAGCATGAAGCACAGCAATTTATTTAGGAAAATAAGAAACAAAGCAGGTAATTTGTTTTTGGAAAGGGTAGACTAGAGGGTACCAGACTGTCAGTAAATTTCTTTCTGGGTTCTTCTACTGACGCAAACTCCAGTGAATTTGTAAATCTAGAGAGTTATTTCCGATGAAGAGTCCAATTTACATGCTAAAAGAATCAGAAAATTCTTTGAGGCAAAGGACAAGATAAGGGAACCATTCTCAACAGTCTCCAGGGCCCACATCCAGAGTTTAACAGTTTTAAAACCAGTTTTAATTCATTTTGGGCTGGTTTCAGTAGTTATCTGTGTACTTTGTGAATGCAGAAAGGACACAGGACTCTAGAAGTCTCTTATGAGGATATTAATCCCATTGATAAGGACACTGAAATGAAATCTAATCTCCTCCCTAAGGCCTCAAGTTCTAATACCATCACAAGGGAATTAGCTGTCAACATTAATTTGGGGGCATGATATATCAATTGTTTGTATATTCTCATTTACCTTTTGCTTTTCTTTTTTGGTCATAAATTCTATCTGTTAAACTTCTAAATTTTCTGTGATATTTATGTAGGTAGTACTTTATTGTGAAAATCTTCACATCTTCTATGTAGAAAATCTTCTATTTAATAGCAATATTTTAATTAAAGAAACCTTTCTTAATATAGCTGATCTTTTTGATAGCTGTATTTCAATACAACTATCTTAACCTTTAGATTTTGTTTTCAAAACTCAAATTTCAATGAGAATTTGGATTATATATTTTTTTAAGTTCTTAAGCTCTTTCTTAGTTAATGGGATAGACATATCTTTCTTTTTTCTTTTTGGGTCACACCTGGCAATGCTCAGGGGTTACTCCTGGATCTTTGCTCAGGATTTACTCCTGGCGGTGCTCAGGAACCGTATGGGTTGCCGGGGAATAGAACCCAGGTCGGCCGCATACAAGGCAAGCGCCCTACCCGCTGTGCTATAACTCCGGCCCCATAGTTTTTTAATGTAAATTTACTTCTGATTCATAAAAGTTATTCCCTTATATTTGGACCAGGGAATCTTTCTATGTGCCTGAATTATTTATTTTAATCTATTAAAGTTAAGTGAAACTGGGAAAGTATACTATCTTTGGAAGTCACTGAGAATGCATAAAATGCACAAAATCCTGGAGTATGCAGTATAATTAAGAAAAACTGAATGAGGCCCTGGATAGAAGATCTAAAGTAATTCAAGTCTGAGCTTTATGCTAAGCTAAGCACTGCTCTAGATTAGTGCTACACTTGGCTACTCTTAACCTCTGATCTATCTGAACACTTCTTTTCTTCATGACTCCACCTGTGCCCTCTCTGAACTCATGCCTCTCTTTAAGAATTATCATCAATATTATTATTGTTTGGGAAATACACTTGATGGTATTCAAGGCTTACTCTGGGCTCTGTGCTCAAGGCTCACTGCTGGAAGTGCTCAGGAGTTGGACCTGAACCACATACATGTCATGTGTATGGCATGTGCCTGACCTACCGTACTCTCTCTCTCCAGCCCCTTTAATAAATATTTAACTCCAAATATTAATCTAAATTCTCAGCTATCCTCTTACTTTTTCAAGACAACTTAAAACTATAGTTTGACACTAATATCACTAATTATATTTGTTTTACTATTAGTCCCAGTAACTATTGTCATGTATAAATTAATTTAGAAGAAGGCCAGTTCAATCCTCCCCATTTAATTTCTGAAAGAGAAAATATCTTGTCCTCTGACAAATTCTTAATAAATGCATTATTTAAAACTCAAGATTGAATGCATTCTTTAATGTATTTAAAAAGTCAAATTGGCCTGATGAGTCTTTAGTGAAAGTAACGTAAAACTTTGCTTCATTCAATATACTGCACAGCTCTGAAGATCTATGAAGGTGATATACTCCAAATTTGCCATCTTGTTTCTTAAATAAATCCTTGGAACTGGAAGTATTCAGAATTCCTTTAAGCATTACAATAGAAAATGAGAAGTGTCATATACAATGTTTTATATAACATTTCTAACAGGACTTGCGAGAATATATCGCAATCAAATATAAAAAGGTGAACTCTAGGAGGGATAAATGGCAATGAACACATTTTCCCATATCAGGTAAGGTTTTGTCATAAAAGTAAAAATATCAGTAGAGTTTTTATGGTCATGATATTGTGGGTCTTTCATTGCTTTGTTCAGTTTTATTCCATTAGATAAATATGGTAATAAAATCTGACATGGAAAGTGAAAATAAGGAACAATATGTTGGAAAAGACAAGGGCCCCTTACACCAATGAGGTTAAAATCATATTTGTTAAGCTCTTTCTATTGGTTGACTCTTTATTGTGTTTGATCTTTTCATTAGTTGAATCTTTTTTACTATTTCTAGAAGCTTTATTACAGATATGGTTCTTCAAAACGGTCTAAAGACAATAAGGGCTTTCACAATGTCTGACTGAGAGGAGTTTGATCTCAGAGATGGAAGAGAACCTTTTCCCCACAAAATTAAACTATAAACTCAAAGATTTGAAATCCAGCAAACTTCAGCAGAGAGGCTACTTTTACCTTGTTCTAATGAAACCTTTGTTTAGATTTTTTGATACCATGGTGTGTACCCCAAAAGTAGTCCACAAGGGAATTCATTGACAAATTTGATGCCCATTAGCTGCAGCCTACCTTTTCTAAAAAGTGTATTTGTTTCCTGTGCTTTTGTTCCCTGTAAAACCACATCCTATAACTGAGTGGACAAGATGGGTCTCTGTACATGATTCTACCTTCATCTAATTTGCTGGCTTGTTGCTGAACAAAACCTATGTTTCTATTGATTGGTTCCAGAGCAGCAATGAAATTGGAATTTGTTGCTTGGTAAGATGAAGGACACTAGAGAAAAATCTTGACTCTGCGTGGATTTCATTATCTCTGCGTGTGATTTCCCTTGTCTTTTTTTTTCTTCAAAGTGTCCAAAATAGTCCTCCTAGTTAACAGTTCTAGCTATTCTGCCTGCAGAGGAGCTTGGTTCAATTGCATTATAATTTATTGCCATCCCTGGGGAATGTTTCCCAACAATTCTCATTAAAGCTGTTATTTACAGGTCAGATGGTGGAGAAATGATTACACATATTTAAGAATCCCAAATGCAGACTGTCAAATTCCCTGGAGCTGGGGAGAAGGAAGGAAGGAAAATGGAAGGAAGAAAGAAGGAAGGAAGAAATGAAAAAGGAAGGAAGGAAGGAAGAAAGGAAGGAAGGGAAGGAAGGGAGGGATAGAGAGAAGGAAGGAGGGAAGAAAGAAAGCAGGGAAGGGAGGTAGGGGTGGAGGGAGGGGAAGAAAGGAAGGAAGGAAGAAAGGAGGAAGAGAGAGAGGGAAGGAAGGAAGAAAGGAGGGAGGGAAGGAGGGAGGGAAGTACAGAAGGAAGGATGGAAAAGAGGGAAGGAGGGAAAGAGGGAAGGAGGGAAGGAAGGGAAGGTAGGAAGGAAAGAAGGAAGGAGGGAGGGAAGGAAGGAGGGAAGGAAAGAAGGAAGGAAATTCTCTTTTTTTAAGTATTTTATTATACCACCGTGAGATATACAAATAAAAAGATATACAATTAAAAAGTTCATATTTGGGTTTTAGTCATACAGTGTTCTAGCACCTCGTCCCTCCACCAGTGCCCATCTCCCACCACCAACGTCCCGGTTCCTTCCCCCTTCCCCCCCCCCTCCATGGCAGGTTCTTTATTTCTTTCCCTTTCTCTCTCTTTCTCTTTTCCTTCCCTTCCAGACTATGAATTACAGAAAATACATTAAGAGGTTGTCATGTTTATCCTTTTGCCTCTATTTAATGCTCAGTTCTAGGTTGGCATTAGTACCCTCGACAATTATTAGCACACTGTTCCATTTTCTGTCTTACCTAACCTCTGACTCCCAGGACTTTCCTCCAAAGACTAGAAATTGAACTCCCATTTGACCCAGCCATACCACTCCTGGGAATCTACTCTGGGAAACCAAAGATACGCAGCGGAAACACCATCCCCACTTTTATGTTCATAGCAGCATTATTCACAATAGCCAGAATCTGGAAGCAACCAGAGTGCCCGAAAATCGATGATTGGATAAAGAAGCTTTGGTACATCTACACAATGGAATACTGTGCAGCTGTTAGGAAAAATGAAGTTATAAAATTTGCCTATAAATGGATGGACATGGAGAAGATTATGTTGAGCGAAATTAGCCAGAAGGAGAGAGACAGAAACAGAATGACTGCATTTATTTGCATGGCATAAATATGTATGTACATATTATGATACCAATATCCAAGGTCAAGTGAAACATATATCAGGAGGTCTTGTCAAAAGGAAGGAAATTCTTAACCTCAGTCGCTCCTTTCTACAAATGCGTAATAAAGGCCCCAATTGTTAGAGATTAATCTCTGTAGTTATTATACCTATAAACTCAGGTAACAACAATTCCTTGGCTTCAAACTTACGCCTTGTTTGTTCACCCCAAAGATATAAAATATTCCACAGCTATTTTCTACCTTTTTAAGGAGGAACTTACTACTTGTTCATGTACAGTTTTTGAAATGGTGTCGCTCTTTACAGAAATTAGTGTTTGAGACTGATTCAAGCATTGTCAGTCATGTCACCTGCTGTTCGACCATCTCAGATACTAGTTCCTCCAACCAGGTATCTTCAGGAACTAGTTCTTATTCTTGAAGGAAGAGGAGAGAAGGGGATTTAGGGTAGAGGATGTAGCTCAATGGTAGAACATTTGCCTTGGATGTGTGAGGCACTGAGTTCCTCACAAAAAAAGAAACTTCAAAAATGTGTGCTTGGCATGTGTGTGTATATCAACGTGTGTGTATTATATGTATTATACTTATATACATATATGTGACATACGTATGTATATATATACATACATACGTATGTCACATATATGTATATAAATATAAAACAAAGGAGATCAAAGAGAAACTTTACCACCCCTTTTGCAGTCCAACTTGGCATAAACTTGAGTAACCTACTGTTCACAGAGCTTAGGGGGCCTTCCCTAATACCCTGCACTCAGCTCTCTTATTCCTGCTCTGACCTCGCTTTGGCCCCAAATACAAGCAACTCTAAATCTCAGTGCCTGAACCTTTGAACATGGCTATTACACTATGGTCTGTGGGCTTTGGTCTGTGTTTCAGAGTTTCTCTCTCTGGGCGCCCTCCACATTGTGGCCCAGCTGAGAATGCTAGACGCAGTTGGCATAGAGAAGGCAAGTCCCTAGGTAGCATCTCTAAAAAGCAGAACAGTGTCTGTGCTGTGGCATACAGGAACTGTGATAAGAGGTGGTTGCTCCCCTCACTCCATCCTCCAGGATAGGACAGTGTGGCTGCTGTTCTGCCTGGAGCCCCACGCCCTTGGGAAATGCTTCTTCCAGGAACAGACTCTTGCCTCCAAGTCACACCTGCTTTCAGATGGAAGGACAGGGTAAGGGGACTCTGTTCCTGTTCTCTGGCTATAAAATGGTGCCCTGATGCCTTCCCCTCCCCAGGGAGAATGCAGCTCTAAGAGGCGCCCTCACACCTGCCTGCATTTTAATTAATATCATCCCACCATCTATCAACAGCAAGTCAACATGCTTCACACCAGGGGAGAAAAACAATCCTCGCCTTGTCAGCCCTGCTTCGCCAGGAGCAGCTGAGGGTCTCAACCCCCTGACTTTCTGCCACCTCCTTTTCCCTGGAGACTGTTGACAGGGTGCAGTTCAGGCTGCTGTGGAGATGGCTTTGGCATCAGAAGGTGGCAGCATGGGAACATTGCAAGAATGGGTTGCATCTGGCTATTGGTCACGCACAAGCGCTCTGGATTAGCTCTGAGCACAGAGCTTCTGGGTGGAGTACTCTGCAATGAAAAGGTCTAGTCCCATTTTAACAGATGGGCTCTGAGGTTTGAAGAGGAGCAGACTCTTCTGAGATCACTGTCAATGAAGGTCTGGGCTGGGCATCTGAATACAGACCAGACTTGTGATTCTCAGTCTTTGTGACTCACTTGCACTGAGAATTCTCAGCATCCTGGGGAAGGGGCTTGCCTGGAGTGTCTCCCTGCAGGACAAAGCTGATGGTGGCAGGACTTTCTCTCATGCTTCAGTGCTCTCACCTGTATCCATCAGAGCTATGCCTCTGGGTTAGAACTGCTTAGCCCACTAGACTTGAGGTCATCTACATAATAATTAAGGCCTTTTTCTCATGAGACATGAGACAATGGTCTCTACTTTTGCAGTGAGATGAAAATAGCTCTGTCCATCTCTGTCATGAGATGAGAACATAGTAGAAGACAAGATCATCCATAGATGGCTGTTTGTTGAAGCATTTTGGAAATAAGCGTATTTGTGTACAGACATACATCCACGAGTGCATGGGAGTCAGAGCGGTATGTGATTGTGACTATGAGTGTGTTTATAGGTGTTCATCAATGTTCAGGCAGAACTGCAGGTCCAGTGAGTAAGTTACCATTCTAGATAATTATAGGTGTCCAAGTATAGTTATCTGTAGGAACCCACAGATACCAAAGGTCATAGATGGCTCAAGTATTTGTGGGTTGGACATCTGAAGATTCAAATAACCACCATTGTCAGTTGATTGAAACATTGAATGCTGAGCCCAGAAAATGGAGAGCTAACTATATTTATTGGAAGAAAAATCTGAGTGGCAGTGGACAGGAATATCTTAAAGTCATGTTGTTCAAAGGTCAACTAAACTACAGAGAAGGTCGCACAGATGAAAACTATCTTGTATTTACTACATTTCTCTGGTCCCTCTTCTTTCACCTATAAAGGGCAGTAGGGTGATCAAGGGGTGTGCAGAATGTACAATGTATGGAAAAATCCAGTTTGATATTTAGTCCATGATAAGTACTCAATAGATTATAGGTAATAGGTGCTAAATCCACCTATTTATCTTACCCTTTACTTTTCCACAATTATAAAAAGAAAACTTTGGTCAAATGTCTTGCCATATTTAGTCCAGATAGGTTTGTACCTCTGTGTTTACATAACCTCAGGAAGTAGGTAGTCTAGTCCTTTGTAGCTAATTCTTTGGAAACTCTCCCTGAGCTGAGAGATCACTCCCTCCCTACCCGGTGCTCACAAAGATAATACATTTTATCTTTAAGTGGAGAGGAAATAATACTGACCCACATGAAATATTTCTAAAACCTACATAAAAGGACCTCACTCAACCTTTTCTCTGCCTAAGGATGCAAAGAGATAGTTCTTTGGAAGCCCTCCATCCTCTTCTGTTCTTCTCAGTGAATCTCTAGATTCTGGGAAATCTCGCCTTTAAAAGCTGGCTTCTCTCATCCTTATTAAAGAAACCCCATTCAGCTGGGTCCTCAGCTACTTAGCAACAATTGTACAATTTTCAGCCTCACTTCATTTTATCACAGAATTGCCTGTGCAGGTGGTCGTTGGCTGCTCCTCCGCTCCTCATGGGATAATGCCTTTCTTTGTGCTCAGCCTGGCAGGAGTGGCCTTTTGAGGATACTTCTCTCTAGGACTAGGACTCGAGGCATTGAGTCTCTCTTCAGTAATCCTGATGGAGGTGCCGAGCCTTTCCACAGAACATAAGTCAGGGAAGTTCTTCTAAATGTGATCCTTCAAAGATCAGGGGTGGGAAATAGTCTTAGGCTCCAAACTTCAAGTCAGGAAATCACACACCAGTGAGAGAGAGGCTGTGTTCAGTCTTGAAGATGTTCTCAGCATTTCCTGATCTGTGTGCTTTCTTCTCCCTCTTCAGAGTTATGGATCCATCCCTACTCCACTTCTTCCAACAATTGTTACAACTCACCTTCTTATTATTATCAGAGAGAATTTTGGTTTCCAAAATCTTGTGTCTCCCTTTCCCTTCCTATATTCTCCTTGGTTGTATGTCCCTTGAAACCTTCTCAGCTCAAGGCAATAAAAATGCTTCTTGGAAACTGTAGGTTGTTGCAGAGTTAGAGCTCAGATGATAAAGAAGAGGAGCTGTCCAGATAGTACGGATAGTATGGGAAGTTGAATAAAGTAAGAAGAGAGATAAAGATGGTAAAAACAAGACCGAAATAGCTTTTTTTTAAATGTTTATTTATTTTTTTTATTAAATCTGTGTGAGTTATAGTTGAAGTATTTTTTCTTTCCATTTCTCTTTATCCAGAAGCTCCTCTAGTGTGGATCATGTTGGTAGGTGTGATGGCAAAATTAAGGATGGAAAATGGAAAGATACTAACAATAGTGAAAACAAAACTGACTTTGGTTATAACAATAATGGTGACATTGGCACTATGGATAGTGACATTGATTAGGGAGGTCATCTAGAATAACTGTCTACTCTGTACCTAATGAATTCTATATATCTTATAATCCTATATATCTCATATTAATAATGAATAATGAAACAAATATGCATTAGGGAGTCAAATGTAATTATTATGGTAAAAGCATACATTTTGCTTTGGTTTGCGATAATCACATCATAAAGTGTGAATATCAGAAGAAATAAGTTCAAATAGAAAGAATTTCCCTCTTAAATAATAGGAGTTAAGATTAAGTTTGGCAAGGATAAGGAGGTCTTGTCAGCCAGTGGAATCTACTGCAAGTGTGTGGGAGTCAGAGGGTTAAGTCAAACAGAGAAAGGAATAGTGTACCAATAATTGTTGGAAATGATAATACCAGCCTAGAACTGAACATTGAATGTAGGCAAAAGGATAAACATGATAACCTCAAATGTATGTGTTGCAAGACACAATATATAAGAGAAGGAGAGAGAGAGAGAGAGAGAGAGAGAGAGAGAGAAGAAGCAAAATGCTTGCCATAGAGGCAGGCTGAAAGAGGGGGAGGGAATCAGAGATATTGGTGGTGGGAAATGGGCACTGGTGGAGGGATGGGTGCTGGAACACTATATGACTGAAACCCAAACATGAATATCTTTGTAATTGTATATCTCACAGTGATATAATAAAAAATTAAAAAAATATTTAGTTTTGGTCCTCTTTTCTCTAAGTTTGAGAACACCTGAGGTCTAAGCCATTCCCTGTTCATTAGAAGAGACTGCTGTGCTGAGATTTGAATTCTGTCTTAGGCTTTGGGCTCCCATGTGACAAGGACTATTTTTTCAGTTAAGTGCCTGGTACAAGGACACCGTAAAATAAACATTCTGTATATGTTTGATGTTCCCAAGGGATGGAGACTGAGTGAGCACAAAATTCCTGAGTACTTCCAGCAATTCAGACCATAGTATTCCTGGAGCTAAAGAAATTTAAAGGTAAATTTCCAGATTGTGAGATCTTCCTAATAGAGACAATGTGCATGCAGGCAGTTAACTAAGCACAGTTTGAGAATTTTTACGACATAGATGAACAAAGCAAAATTGATGAACTGAGGAGGATCCGGTGAGGTATATATCAGATAATGTGTCCAAGTGAAGCTTGGAAGATTGTTCTTTTTATCTATGAACCAGTAAAAAGAAGGTTTTGAGGCAAAAGAGTAAAATGGTTCAACCTAGGGTCTATTTGACTAGAAGGAAGAGGGAAGTCTCTCTATAAAGAGAACTCAACACTAGCATGGTGAATGGTTTTGTGTAGATGTCTCAAACATTCCCAGGATTTTCAGAAAGTCCCTCTAATAGCAGAACAGAGAAAAAACTTCAGGAAGATGGCCACAATAGTGTGCAAAAGGCAAAATATATCAAACTATGCCTTTGGATGAGAACCAACAGAACTCAGAGACTGAACTGGAAAAATCTGAAAAACAAATATCAAAGGACATTTTGGGAACAGGATACCTAAAATTCAATGATTAATTAGATGTCAGGGATGAAGAATTTGTAATGTTCTAACATTCCTTGCTAGGATAGGTGCTCCCTGTTAGAATAAGGGAGCTCAGTGAACAATATTATTAGTTATGATGCTGAAATAAAAAAAAGAAAGAAGGCCTATGGAATAGAATTGAGTATCCTGACACCCAACCTCAAACACATGATCATTTAATCTTTGATAAAGGTGCAAAGAGTCTAAAATGGAGTAAGGAAAGCCTCTTCAACAAGTGGTGTTGGGAAAACTGGGCAGCGACATATAAAAAAAAATGAATTTGGACCTGTGTCTAACACCATGCACAAAAATCAGATCATAATGGATTAAAGATCTCAATATCAGACTTGAATCCATAAAGTACATTGAAGAAAATATAGGAAAAACCCTCCACGACATTGAAGCTAAAGGCATCTTCAAAGGTGAAACATCACTAACAAAGCAACTAGAAGAAAAGATAAACATATGGGACTACATGCAACTCAAAAGCTTCTGCACCTCAAAAGAAACAGTGACTAAGATACAAAAGCAGTCCACAGAATGGGAAAGAATATTCACCCAATACCCATCTGATAAGGGGTTAATATCCAGGATATATCAGGCACTGGTAGAACTTTACAAGAAGAAAACAAACAACCCCATCAAAAAAATAGGGAGAAGAAATGAACAGAAACTTCAGCAAGGAAGAAATTCGAATGGCCAAAAAACATATGAAAAAAATGCTCATCATCACTAATCATCAGAGAGATGTAAATCAAAACAACATTATGAGATACCACTTTATACCACAGAGACTGGCACATATTCAAAGAGCAAGAACAATAAGTGCTGGTGTGGATGTGGGGAAAAGGGGACACTCATTCATTGTTGGTGGGAATACCGGCTGGTACAGCCTTTCTGGAAAACAATATGGACATTCCTCCAAAGACTAGAAATTGAACTCCCATTTGACCCAGCCATACTACTCCTGGGAATCTACTCTGGGAAACCAAAAATACGCAGTGAAAACACCATCCCTACTTTTATGTTCATAGCAGCATTATTTACAATAGCCAGAATCTGGAAGCAACCAGAGTGCCCGAAAATCGATGACTGGATAAAGAAGCTTTGGTACATCTACACAGTGGAATACTATGCAGCTGTTAGGAAAAAAGGAAGTTATAAAATTTGCCTATAAATGGATGGACATGGAGAAGATTATGTTGAGTGAAATTAGCCAGAAGGAGAGAGACAGATACATAATGACTGCATTTATTTGCATAACATAAATATATATGTACATATTATGATACCAATATCCAAGGTCAAGTGAAACATATATCAGGAGGTCTTGTCAAAGGTGGAAATTATCACAAACGTGTGGGAGTCAGAGGCTAGGTAAGACAGAAAATGGAACAGTGTGCTAACAATTGTCAGAGGGTACTAATGCCAATCTAGAACTGAGCATTAAATAGAGGCAAAAAGATGCACATGACAACCCTTTAATGTATGTTCTGTAATCCATAGTCTGGAAGGGGAAGGAAACAAGAAAGAGAGAGAAGGGAAAGAAATAAAGAACCTGCCATGGAGGAGGGCTGGGGAGGAGGGAGGGAATTGGGGACATTGGTGGTGGGAGATGGGCACTGGTGGCAGGCGGGATGGGTGCTGGAACACTGTATGACCACAACCCAAATATAAACTTTTTTAATTGTATATCTTGGTAACTGTAAAAATAAAAATATATTAAAAAAAAAGAAAGAAGGGGCTAGAGCTATAGCACAGCGGATAGGGCGTTTGCCTTCCATGCGGCCAACTCGGCTTCGATCCTCGACATCCCATATGGTCCCCCTGAGCACTGCCAGGAGTAATTCTTGAGTAAGAGCCAGGAGTAACCCTGAGCATTGCTGGGTGTGACCCAAAAAGAACAAAAAGGAAAAGAAAGACAGAAAGAAAGACAGAAAGAAAGAAAGAAAGAAAGAAAGGAAGGAAGGAAGGAAGGAAGGAAGGAAGGAAGGAAGGAAGGAAGGAAGGAAGGAAGGAAGGAAGGAAGGAAGGAAGGAAGGAAGGAAGGAAGGAAGGAAGGAAGGAAGGAAGGAAGGAAAGGAAGGAAGGAAGAGAAAGAAAGAAAGGAAGAAAGAAAGAAACAAAGAAAGAAAGACAAAAGAAAGAAAGAGGAGGGAGGGAGGAAGGAAGGAAGGAGGAAGGAAGGAAGGAAAAAAAGAAAGGAAGGAAGGAAGGAATGAAGGAAGGAAAGGAAGGATAGAAGAAAAAGAAAGAAAGTGGAAGGAGCGATATGACGATGGGATTTACATGAGGCGATTTCTCTTTGTATCTTTCATCTCAAGATAGTGCAGAAATGTAGTAGACAAGTGTAGACAGTGTAGCCATGTAAAAGCAAACTCTTTTTTCATCCTCCCTTTGCCTCATCTCACATTTCACAGGTCTACTGAGCTTTAAGAGCAAGAAATAGGCTAATAGTAGAGTGTAGAAAGGCCTTGCGGACCAACAAGTTATTGGTTTCTTTTCTCAGAGACAAAATACCCCAGTCCCATTAATACCTATAACCAGCCTCTCTGTGAGGGTCCCCTAAAGTGTCTGAGCTTATAGCAGTTGAGTAGTGGGATTCTCATTTTTGTTTGTTTAGTGATTTTTTGAGGGTTTTTTTTTTTTTGGTCTAAAAGCAATTTCCATTTTATGCCTTTGTCTCTTCATCTAAGCAAATGCCTGCCGGTGGGATCCAGCAACCTGAGTTCAATAGCCTGTCCTTTCTGGTCTTTCAAAGGCTATGAATGTAATAAGAGCACTCAACCCTTCTGAAGATATGCAAATCTGTGCATTTAAAAGATTTACATTCATCCTTCACAGGCCCTGAAATATAAATATGAAATACCCAGAACCTTGTCACTTCAGTAATAATTAAGCTGATGGCCTATTATGTTCGATTGCAAATCAATATAGTATCTTTTGGTGCCACTTGAGTTCTTGAGGGTTGGCACAGGGCCAGCTCCAGTTATACAATTGAATTGCTGCAGCTGCCTGGGAAACTTCTCTGCGTTCCCATTCAGGAAGAATAGGCGGGTAACAATGGTGACCAGCCTCCCTGCAGTAATTGTGTACGAGGACACATTTCCAATAGGGTTTTTGTTCAGCAGGTGCTGTTATTTTAGTTTAATTTGAATTCTGAAATATGGAGGAGAGAAGGAGACTAATCTTAACAGCATCTAACCTACAGCTGTTCGAAAAGAGGCCAGCAAACAGCATATGTTGCTTAGATGGAAATCATAATTGCTCATTCTCCCTGGGCTGTTGGCCCACCAACGTGGAGCCTCTGAAATTAGCCAGCATTTTTCCAGCATTTTCCTCTGTGGTGAGGCCTCTCTCTGCACAGCTCTGAAAGAACTCTTCTAGAGTGGCTCTTTCTCTGGGAGACTTTTGCTACTGCTTCATCTTCTTTTTCTCCTTCCTCCTTTCTTCTTCTTGGTTACTTGAAATGAGTCCCAAATGCTAAACAAAATGTGCCCTGTTTAGCGTCCTCCTTCCTCATTTGAGACCACCATAGGGATGCATTAGAGGCCAGGTGGTGCGAAGTTGACATACTAAAGACTTTGTCTGCCTATACTCCCTTTGGGAGGAGTGACCAATGGCCTCTGGCCAGTGATATATAGGCAGAAACATATCTGATATTGTTGATCAGTGGGGGTATTGTGAAATAAGAAATAGCATCCACTGAGTACCATGCTCCCATCCACAAAATGCCTCTATATGCTCTGTGTTATATTTCTGTCCTCTTAAGACTTCTAAAAGGAGGTGGCAGTGTTATTTTATTAAAAGGATTTATGAAGTACAGAACAAGACAGAGTGAAGTCTGAGGTATGAAATAGCTTCAAGGATTGGAAAACCTCATATCTTTTACCCACCACTAACACATCCTTTAAATTTTTTCTTCTCAGAGACTTCCTTAAGCTCCTTACTTGGTAAGCAGCCCTGGTATATTTGGTATCTTTAAGATTCTAAATCATTGACAACCTTTTAATGTATGTTCTGAATCCATAGCTGGAATGAAGGAAAAGAGAGAGAAAGGGAAAAAATAAAGAACCCTGGAGCAGGCTGGGAAGGAGGAACCGGTATGTTGGTGGTGGGAGATGCACTGGTGGAGGACAGGTACTGAAACACTGTAGACCAAAACCCAAACATAACTTTTAATTGTATATCTTTTTATTTGTATATCTCCGGTGGTATAATAAAATACTTAAAAAAAGATTCTAAATCAATGCAAAAGATCACCAAAACCAGTTGGAAAATTTTGAATTGGAAACTGAGGTTTTCTTATTTGAGGGTCCTGACTTTGAAAAGGTTAGAAGTGTGACATTAAAATATCTGGAGCCTCGTTCCCTCTCCTCCTCTTCCTTTCCTGCTTTCCCTTCCCTTCTTCATATTTCCTAAGTCTTGATTATCAAGTATATATTGTTATAGGTTATTCATGGGATGCAAAAATCAACCAGATAAATTTCTTTTCCTTAATCATCCTAGTGCAGAAGAGGATGAAAACCTGAAAATAGCAGTTTGCTCCAACAATGGGATTTGCAAAGTGTTGGTATCCTGACACAGTGGAAGGGTTCTCTGGGAGGGTGACCATTTACCTAGATCATGGAGGAAGTACAAAATTTTGCTGTTGGAGTAAAACATAGGGAGTATAGAGCTGGCTGGTCTCAATGGTCTCAGCATATCACATGCTATTTGTTGTCTAGAGAGTTAAGCACTCAGGGTATTGAGACTCCATTACGAGTCATCATGTTCAGGCTGGACAGGGCTGGGATTAACACCTAGAATGAAGTGTATCTAAAGAAGGGAGAAGGATTTGGTAACACGGATTTGACCCATATGTGTAAAGTAAGTCCCTTCTCTCCTGAAAGGTCAAGGATTTAGCATCTTATCCAGATTTGTGAGTAGGGTGCTTAGCTCAATTGCTACTACCACCAAAAAGTGTGGTCTTCTCTTTCAGTCACAACCTGAGGCTTACAGGAGCATATATTCTCTGTCAGTGAGCATTTGCCCTCCCATCTTTCTCAGAGATCGTTACCTAACCACTCTTAAGATGTGCTCTCCTAGATCTGAATCTAGTGTGTTCCTGGCTAATAGGACCAGCACCGTCATTCTTGATACCATGTCAGTCTCAGCTTCCTATGCTTTTCGTCTCATGGACCTGCTCCCAGATGCCTGATGGTTACAAGCCCCCAACTTTCAATCACAAAGCTCTGGGTGAGGAACAGATCTAGAGAGAAATAAAAGACTGTGAAGTAAGATAACCTGGGGTGGGTGTCACATGCATCACTTTCAATTTTCTAATTATCACCTTATTGTCTCATCAGCAAATGGAAGATAGTAATCACTAATAGATATGGTTGTTCAAATGTTTGCGTTAACTACTGCATTTAATACATTAATGCAGTCTTTGGAATTCAGACCCTTAATATATTTGTGCTACTAATGGTTAATAGCCGTAATTAGTAGTGGAGAAGTAGTAATGACAGTGGCGATAAGAGTAGTAATAATATAGTAGTGCTGAAGTAGTAGTGCTATAGCAATATCTTAGTAATAATAATAAGTATTGGTAATGGTGGAGCTGGTAGTAATTGTAGCCATATGGTAATACTATAATAATCATAGTGGAAGTATTACTATAGGAGTGTAATAATAGCGGTATAGTAGTGAATAATAGCAATGATTATAATAGCGGTATAGCAATGTAATAATAGCAATGATTATAATAGTGTAGTATCACTTGTCACTGGTATCACTTGTCTTCCTGTTGTTCATTGATTTGCTCGAGCGAGCTCCAGTAACATCTCCATTCGTTGGGAATGAGTTCCATTATTGTTACTGTTTTTGGCATATCGAATACACCACGGGTAGCTTGCCAGGCTCTGCCATGGCTCTGGGTTCATCCCAGGGGGACCAGTCTTTTTCTATGTCAGACCATCAACCATCCAGAGCCCACAGGGGTGGAGCCCTGGGTGTAGACAATAGTGTAATGATGATGAAAAAATGATGATTTGATAGTAAGAGGAGCAAAGGTAGTGCTAATTCTTTGAATCATCCTACTGAAAACAGGGCAAATGGTGTCTATCACAGCTGTGAAAATGTTAACACATAATTCAATTCCACACACATTTACCAAGCTCGAAATTGCCTATGTCTCAGTCTATAAAATGGATTTTCACCAAATGTTAAATGTTTATTGGGATAAAGGAAGTAGCTTAGAAGCCACACCTGGCAATGTTCAAGAGCTTCTTCTTGTTCTATAATCAGGGTCACTACTGCAGTATGTGGGGTGTCAATCCAGGTTAGACACATGCAAGACCAATTCCCTAACACCTGTACCTATCTACTGGCCCCACTGATAGATACTTAAATCTGAAATTGTCTGATGGGTTAATTAAATCCCCTTGTGGATTTCCTTCAAGTTTCTTCCTTTGTAGACTCAGCAACAGCTTTGCAGTAGGAGGAAAGTCAAGACATATGGTATAATTTGTACAGTCAAAGTACAGAGGAAGGCCTAGAGAGATAGTATAGTAAGTAAGGTGCTTGTCTTGCAAGCAGCCACCTTGGGTTTGATCCCTGGTACCCCATATAGTCTCCTGAGAAGGCCAGGAGTGATCCCTGACTGGAGTGATCCCTGCCAAGAGAATGCCCTGAGCACAGCCAGGTGTAGTCCCAAAAGAAATAAAAAGACTAGAAAAGTTACTCTATTAATTAATTCAAACATTATGATAGCCATATAATCCTACATGCCATTAGAAGACCACCACACCTGGAGTAGCAAATAATAAAGTTGCAACTTTTCTTAATGAATGGTTGTTGAATGCAGGATGAATGGACAGTGCTGAACTGCAGAGAGAGAGGATCCTATAAGATCTCACTATTGAGAGGTATTAAATACTTGACTTAGTCGTTGATTAGTATGAGAATTAAAGAAACCCAGAGTGGGGGTTCCAAAAGCTGCAGTGAATAGAAGAACCTGGGGAATCCCTTTGGAATGTGAAAAGAAGCTCTGTTTCTCTGCCTCTATGTTTTCACTTTAAGCAGCCAGACAGGCTCAGTACATGTGTGGGTGGGAATTTATTTTGGCAGCTCCAATGAATAAGGGAAGCCAAGAGCCTGGGGCTATTCATGGAAACACTGCCTGCTAATCTCAATCTATTTTGGTAATCCCAGCAAGCATTTGGACCTCAGGAAGGGGTAATCCAAGATCAAGCAGCTTCCCTGAGAGGTTTGTTGTTGTGTGGTTTAGTGATAAAAGCAAAACATAAGTGAGATCTGGAGAAGAAACACTTTTCCAGGGAGGTATGATCAGACTACAACCCCATTCCATCCCTAAAATTATGATACTAGGGAAGAGGGATGACGGTGATAGCTGAGGAGTGAGGTGGTTGTTTTACCTCTAAAACTGAATGCATTTAAGGAAATAGAGAAGAAAGGTGAAGTAACCACAAAAAAAGTCAGTGTCGCACTGGTATTCCATGTTATGGAGACTGCACTTCCAAGAGTGAACAACTGACACTAAGAACAACTAAGAAAAACAACTCAGGTCTCTGGGCCAAACCCGTAGTGCCTTGCTCAGCCACTAAGGGTTTACCCTGGTGAACCCCAGCAGAGATTTACCCTGCTAGTTCCAAGTATAGACTCAAAAGTCCCCATCCTCTGATTAATTTATCTTCCAGGCACGCACCTCTCTGCTCCCAAACTCAAGTGGTAGGTGCATCCCCTCCTTATATTTTCACAATTAGCAAATTATAAAATAGTCTCTAAATGTGGTTGGGAGTGTATAGTTACTATTCAATGACTATATCTGTCATCTATCCATATAAGCCAGAATATTTTCAATATTAAAATCATTTTGATATGGTATAATATTTTTCTCAATGTCTTACCCTGGCAAGTGCACACACACACACACACACACACACACACACACACATACAATATAACATAGATTTAAAACTGACTTTCTGACCAGGGAAATGCCTTGCCAAAGCTGTGGAAAGTTAGCATCAGAAGGACCTGGAGCATAATTTAGATCTTCCTGATCCAGATTTACAGCTCTCTGTGCTTTACAAGCCACCTGCCACACTGAAGGTCTTAATGTCATGTTTTCTTAATAGTCAGAAAACATGGCACTTCCGTACTGTGTGCACTTCCATACTGTGTATTCTACAGGGTTATTTTTACCTAAATCCAGTGGGTAGATAGTAATGTTATTCTGTGAGATAAATTATCACAGACCCAAGAAAAAAAGATAGTATCACCTTGGGTTCAAAAGAAAATTAGACAATATAATTAAAAACATATGTATGATATGAAATATATGTATTATGTTTAATATATCATACTTATATTATAATATGGAATTATATTATAATATGTAATTATATTATAATTATATTAATCATGTTATAATCATTTTATTATTATCATTCCATATTATAATATATGGATATATAAAATATACAGGTATATGGAATATATGGAATCACTTGAATCACTTGAATCCGTTATTCATCAATTTGCTTGGCGGGCGCCAGTAACATTTCCATTGGACCCTATCACGTGCCAATGCTAGCCCAATGGCATCTGGTTGATTCAGGAATCAACCAGATGCCTAAGGGACATAAAAATAAAAATTTTTATGTTTTTCCTGAGAATATATGGAATAAAGATAAAAATATAGGTATTTATATAACAAGTCAGGCCAGCATGATACATGGTAACAAAAGAACATGATATATTAACTTCATATTTATTTAATATGGAGTTGTAAGCATGACATAATAAGCATAAAATAAAATCTTGATTCGACTACTTACAAAATGAACAATTATTAGTCACCATCTCCCAACTTCAATTTACTCAAAGTTAGAAGATAACAATACCTACTTTATAGGTGTGTTATAAAGATCATGTAAGATCACATACATCAAGAATACTTCTGTCTTTGATTAGCAGAAATGCTTAGCTTTTATCCTCATAGAAGCTTAATCTTCACAGTTATCTAAAGAGATATCTGTCAAAATTGTGTCTATGCTATTCTAATTTTCTTCATTGTTGCAATATGCTTCCTGCAACTCCTTTCATTACATTTTAAATCCCAAAGAAGTGCCTTGGGGAGGGATAAATGTCTCAATTAGGATATCAAAAACTTTCCCAAGAATTCCATAATGGACTTCCACTTATTTGTCATATCCAGAACTGTCAAAAGTCTATTTCAGGCTAGCCTTGGCAAAGAAAGATAAGGAAATGCCCAAACTGTTCTGTCTACCGTGATAAAACCTCCATACTAGTATTCATTAATGACTAATCTCATATCTTTACTTGGGAAAAATTCTATGAATGTGTGAGAGTGCTGGTACAAGTGGACAGAGCTTCTGGTCATTTCCTGGGAAACTGCATTATTTGTCACCAATCTGGCTCCCATAAGACCCTTGGTTAATTTATACATCAAGACTACATGCGAATGAGGTGTGCACTTTCACCAAGGGCTAGCAAGAACAGGCATTCCACCAGACCCAACCCCATTCACTCCAGCTGAGTTGCTGACACTGCCATTGAATCTGTAGCCTCAATGTCATCAAAATCAGCACATTCACAAACAAATCGGTATTTGGAAACAGAAAATCCTCTTTATTACTGAATGACTGTCCATTGGGAGATGCATTAATCTTCTCCTTTTGAAGCATTAAAGTTCAGTGCCACCTTCTTGACTGTAGAAAATGGTTCTTAGAAGTCCCTTAGGTGTATCACCAGAGACAGGGCTTTGATAACTGTGAAGAAAGACAAGTAAGGATAAAGGCCAAAAGCTCTAAGGTGGCACACTCACCTGGGTAAATGGAAGTTTTAGACTAGTGTCCCCCTGTCTATAACTGGGAAGTAGTATAATCACTGAAGAGTTGCTGTTTGGATTGAAATAACCAATATTTTCCCTTCCTTTTCTTTGTTAATTTGTTATGATGACCAAGGGTCACATACTTGGCTGCAGTGCAGTGGGGATTGCACTTTGTTGATGCATCTGTGGAACCACAAAGAGCAGTTCTTCTCAGATCACACTTGGCATGTGGACAGCACTAAGGATTCAGCTCGTGGCCTCGTACATGCAAAACGGGGAGCTCCACTATTTGAGTCACATCCCTGCTTCTCTCCATGCATTTTTTCCTTCTTTCACTCCTGCTAATTTTTTTAGATAATCGATATATTTTTGAAAAGTCTTTAGAGCCTCAAAATATGATTAGGTGAAGTTTGGGTGGAATAAAACAAAGATGTAGGAACACTAAACTTCATCATCCTTGCTTCAACAAAGCGATTCTTCGTTATTTTTATCTTTCATATGGTAAGTTTCTGGGAACATATCCATGTGAACAAAATATGTTCCTCTGCCAAAAGAAAAACATGAATCCACTAATTTATGTTGACTATGTAGTACATATTTAGCACTTATTAAATAACAATTCCTTTTCTCCAACTCTTGTTTTAGAAAGTGGTGGTTGCTTGGGCACCAGAGTGATAGTACAATGGGTAGGGCATTTGCTTTGCATGAGACTAACCTGGGTTGAATCCCCAGCACCCCATAAGTTCCCTCTAGCTCCCAAGGATTTATCCCTGGGTGCAGAGCCAGGAATAAGTCATGAGCACTTCCAGGTGTGGCCCAAAGACCCAACCCCACTAAAAAAGTTGTGGTTGTCCATTCCAAAAGCTTTCACTCGATGCACTTTCAAAGGCTCAATAACTCACTAAATGCTTGAACTTGCATCTAATTATGAGAATCGTTGGTCCAGTGATTCTGTGTGTCCAGATCACAACACGGGTGCTTATCTCTAAATCCATCAGTTTCAAATGACCATCTTGGGACTAATTCTTCTTCGATGTGACTTCTTGCTGCAGCCAAAATTTTCCGAACTTACCTGATCTTGCCTTTCCATGCAGCTCCCCTCTCACTTAACTGACCTGATAAATGGCCAATGAGGTCTGGTTTTAGCAATGGGCACAATTCACTAGAAAACAATTAAAGTAAATGAAACCTGCTGAGATCTAATAAATATTCACTCATCTGCCGGAACAGATGCCAGTTACAGCAGAAGAAAAATAAAGCTCTTGGAGTCAGGGAATTCACTCTGCTCCAGAGCTGCTAGTACAGGTGCCCGAAGAAATGGTGAAAGTAAAGATCTTCTTGCTCTAGGGTGCAAAGGAAAATAAGGTGCATGTGGGCATATTTCTATCCTTTGGAAGGGATCCTCAGGGATCACCATGAATGTGCCCCCTTTAAGCAAGAATGACTATGTATACTCCTTTTTAAGGGTCCAGACTACATTAATGAGTCTCATTGTGGTCTTCCAGAAGAGACTGTAAGATTCGGGGGTCACTTATTGAGCAAGCGTTAGAATGTTGGTGCTACCAGAGACAGAGAGATACCCTTGACGATTTCCATATCCCGTAGGAGAGAAGTTACTTCTAGGCAAAGTTCAGGAAGATTTAAATGAAACAATGAATAAAACTAAGAAGTCCTGAATTTCAAAAGGGACATTACCTCTGCCTGAAGAATATTAAGGAAAAAGTAGATCAGACAAGTTAGAGAGAGAGAGTCCAGCATTTAAAATCCTTTCCTTCCCTAGCACACGGCCAACCCCCTGTTGCAGGACTCCTAAGGGCCACTGCAATTGCTCTGGATTGCCTCCCGCAAATCACTCCGTAGATAAGGGGGTAGTCTAAATGTGGCAGTTTATCCGACCATGTATGCTGTACTAGCTGGTATATTTATATTCTCCCATGCTATCACAATCATCGTGGGACTAGCTAGATCTTACCAGCATATTAGCCTGGCCACGTAGGACACCTAAGTAATTAGACCAGAGAGAAATGCTGTTTGCTTCCAAACAAACAAGCATGGCTCCCTGATAAAATATAAAACTACAATGAAGTAGAGGAGACTTGTGAAGGCTTGGAGAAATATTTAACTGGCATTGGTGTTGATCTTTGGTACAGTGACATGCCATCTCAGAAACCCCCTTCTCTACATTTCAAAGGCATTCCCGGCTCAAAACATTAGCACAGTAAAGGCCCTAGGTGAGATGCAGGGAGGGATTACCTGAGGGCATTGGACCCTCCCTGCTTTCCATAACAATGGGAGGAAGGTCTGAGTTGCGGGGGGTATAAACTAGCTGGTTCCGCTCTCCCGGGCTTCTTCCCGGTGGGATCTCGCCTTCTGAGCGTTTATTCCCCTTGGAAGTTTTACACGTGGTGGTCGCCATCTTGGCCTACACGTGGCTGAGGTTCTAGCCTGGAATCCTAAGCATCGGGCTTTTCCTTTTGCTGATTTGTATGCCTGAACCTGTGATAAGTAAAGCCTTTTAAAACTGTATCGGATTCCTGAGTGTTCATCCATTCCTCGGCGCGGAGGTAGAAGGGAACTTCGCTTCCCGGCACTGTCGGGGACCCGGCGGAGCGCCCCAACACCCCCTTTTTTTTATCTCAGGCACTATATATGGTGTCCAAAGCACCATCAAGAGTGTTCCATGGCACTGAGGCGGGAATAATCCCTGAGAATCACTCTAAATTCTCTAGCTTCTCTTGACTCATCCTAGACTTCATTCTTTCTCAACACTCCAGTCTCTCAAGTCTGCAGAAGTCATTTAGTCTCTGAGCCTTAACTTCCTTCTCAAAACAGGAGTGCGAACCCCCCACTTTAAAGACTGCATGGGGACAATCCCTAAATGTGTACAGGGCAAGCCACAATGTGTAAGAGGAGAGAGAGAGAGAGAGAGAGAGAGAGAGAGAGAGAGAGAGAGAGAAACAAACAGAGACAGAGGGGGGGGAGAAAAGAGGCAAGTGCCTGCCATAGAGGCAGGCTGGGATGGGGGGGAGGGAATCAGAGGACATTGGTGGTGGGAAATGGGCACTGGTGGAGGGATGGGTGCTGGAACACTGTGTGACCGAAACCTAAACATGAACATCTTTGTAATTGTATATCTCACTGTGGCATAAGAAAATGAAATTTTTGAAAAATGACTAAAAACTAAATAAATAGATAAAGACTGCCAGGATTAAAAAATTAAGCCATAGGGACTGGAGAGATAATACAGTGGGTAAAGTATTGCCTTACATGCAGCTGACCAAGCACTGCTAGAAATAATTCCTGAGTGCAGAGCCAAGAGTCACCCTGAGTATTGCCAAGGATAGTCCCAAAACAAACAAACAAACAAAAATTAACCAGACACATAGAGATAGAACAACAGGCAAGCACTCAAATCCCACCATGAGTGAGTCCTACCTTGAGTTTAGAGGCAGAAATAAGCCCTGAGCACAGCCAGGTATAGCTTATAATCAGAACAAAACAAAACAAATTAAACCCTGTTACTTGAAAGCTTGACCAATGTCTGGCAAAGATACTCCAGACAATTATGGGAGCAGTGATGTCATCAGTAGATCATGTGGTCGTTAACAAGATGCTTTTTAGCCTCCCCCATCTCTCAGTGAACAGCCCACAGTATCCACCAGACTTAAAGCAGTTTGTCTACATCCCTGATGGTGTAGGCTTCTAACTAGATGCCTCTGCTACATGGCAGGACGGACTGAGTAACAAGGATTGAGGTGGTGTGGGGTCTATCGGGCAAGGGGGGCTGAGAGTTTCTTGGCAGTGATTTCTGAAAGCAGTGGTGGAGACCTGGAGTGCGGGGTAGCAAAGAAAGGAACAGTTGCCCCATAGTCAGCCAAGACTCTGGAGAAACCAATTTCTTAGAAGAACACAAAGTCTCCCTTCCTCTCCACTCTCTCCTTATTCCTGCTTCACCCTCCTTTGCCAACTCTGGACTCCAGCTGGTCTGGGAGACAGCTCACCTCTGCCTGGTCATTAACAGTTCATTTGCTTAAATACCCATCATCATTACTGCCAATGGCTCCTCAGGGCACCATTGCATCCCAGGAACTGCTGCAGACATTCTCCTCTGACTGATGGCCTTGTGGTCGGCCCTGCCACCTGCTAATGACTCCTGGGCTGACAGCCCAGCTAGGGGCAGCAGCATGTGTCATACTAAAGGAGGTCTGCATTCCTCCTGGTGAATCCCTCTGACCCTCTTAGTCCTTAAGAAAGGATGTTGTTCTGAAAATGGCAATGCTCCATTACTTCCAGGGATGAGCAGGGCCATAGGTAGACAGCATCATCTGTAGCATTCTGAAATGCCACCTCCTGGGAGTTCTTCAAAGCTCAGGTATCTGTATTTCAATCTTTTGCCAGTAGAATCCTTCTAAATATGTTGCATGAGGTGCAATAGAAAGGAAGTTTCCTCAAGTGAACACTGCATGACATTTAGAGATGCTTTCCTCTATCTCCACACTTTCCAGCTCCATGCAATTGCACCCCCTTAACGGATAAGAACCTGAGGCTCCCATAATTCAAGTCAGCTTCTCAAGGTCATACTCCTAGTTACTGACAGAGCCAGTGTGGATGTCAGTTTGCTTTGAACCCAAGATCACATTTTTTACACTGCCTTCAACACTCCAAGATAAGGCAATGCCACACATTAAGCAAGACTCAGAAGCCAGCAGTGATATGACCACTGAGCAGAGTCTCTGTCTTCTGTATCATTTTCTCAGAAGAATTTTGCTCAGAATTTTGCTCAGAATTTTCTCAGAATTTTGCTCTCTTCTTCAGAAATTCTCTGATTTGGTTTATTCTAGCTAATTTCTTCTACCTTTCCATTGCCCACAACCCATTCACAATCCTTTACTATCTTGAGTTTTTGCTTGAAAACATAGAACAGTGGTTAAATTTATTCTAGAAGAGGGAACTTCTTTAGTGACAAAAGAAGGTCCATTTTCCCTTGTGTCTGGCACTTTTGAAAGTGCTCTATATACTTTAAGCCATTGGATCTTTGCCACAAGCCTATAAAAGTTGGTCTTGCTATTGTACCCACCCATCCACAGGCAAGAGAAGGCAGGAATCAGGTCATGCACTGTGTTCAAGGTCACTGAGGCTAGTGTGCCATAAAGTGAGAGGGAGATTTCTCACATGGCATCTTTTCTGTGCCCTTATCCTGGTCTGAATCTAAACGAGATATAGTTTAATGTCAAAGGTTGGAAGTCATAATCAGAATGCTGTAGACATAAGCAGGTTGAATACTGCCTGAATCTTATGTATTTTGTGGTGGGTTAGCAGTTTGGAGTCCTAGTGAGGTGGTGAACAAACATCTGGCCTGGTCAGAAAAAATAAAGAACTCAAAGCACAAGGGAGAGGTAGAAGTGATGGTCAAACTTACTCTGGCAGTGTGGGAGCAGAAAGGGGAGTGGGTTCGCCAACTTCTGAAAGTTCTGTCAGTGGTGGCTTGTGATCATGTTTGTGGGAGTTTTTCAGTCTTGGAAACTGGTCCAGATTCTGGACATGAAATCAGCAGAGCATTCAGAGGGAGTCCAGGACCCCAAAGATGAATCCTGGCAGATGTGTGACACAGACAACCCAGGACCTTGACTGTGTCTCTGTCCTCCACACTGACAACTTTACGTTATGAAACTGTCCATGTTACTCCTCAGATTCTAATATTATTGCAGTTTCTGTAGGGTATATGATAAATCTCTAACCTCCTAAGATGATTTTCAAGATGTCTCATAATTCAGTCCCAGATTATATCATTTCTGGTCCCACTAGACATTCCCCACCCTCCCACAGAAGGTTTTATCCCAGCCACATAACTTAATTTTCCATTCGCATCATAGCAACTTTCCATTATTGTCTCATACCAAGTACTTGAAGTTCATTGTATGGAAATCGCCTTACTTCTTCCTCTATAATCCTTACCTTCTTCCTCTTCATCCTTACCACAGGTGCCTACATATTTCCCAAATACCTAGTGAACTCCTATTTATTTTCAGCTAAAACACTGTCCCCTCAAGAAGCCATTTCATAATGGCAAATGCTATTAAGTTAATTTAACTTAAATTAATTTAATCCAGCAAATTTCCTTACTATAATTCTACTAGCATCTTGTATTTCCCAACATTACCACAGGATTATGATGTCTGATTTGTAGTGAACTATATACTCAGCTTCATGAGACTAGGCACTTTTATTTTTTCATTATTACATCTTCAATGATAGCACCTTTGATCACCTGAGCATTGCCACGAGTTATCTCTGAGTACCAAGCACTGAGAACATTTCTCTGGAGTCTTGACTTTTTCTGAACTCCAAAAGAGCATTCTGCTTTTTGTCTTGTCCATCAGGCCCATAAAACCTTATATTAGAAAAAGAATAATCAATTTTCAAACATATACACTATGCAAGTTACATAGGGGTCATCATTATTATTTCATTTCCTAAATGAGAAAACATGCTGACAAGGTTTACAACATTTATCCTAGGTACTTTTCCTAAATGGATAAAACCTTGATTTCTTTGACTTTAAGCATGTACTCTTGCAAGCACATCAAAGGGTCTTCCAATCTGTTATTATTGAGGGATTTACTCATG
Organism: Cryptotis parvus; assembly: GCA_021461705.1. NCBI lineage: Eukaryota > Metazoa > Chordata > Mammalia > Eulipotyphla > Soricidae > Cryptotis > Cryptotis parvus. The sequence continues at coordinate 127,052 of JAJIBD010021403.1, forward strand.
GACAGTTTTCCTTTTCCAAAATATTGTAAGTTGCTAAAAGACATACATTTTTCTGAATCTCTCATTGAACTTAGCATGGGGCTAACACTTATTAAGACGAACATAAATATGGTTGTGGAAAACAAAACGTAAACACAAAAATAAGGGTAATAAATGTCATTGGAGTTTGAAGTAAAGACTTTTGAGCTGATATGAGAACTATATTAACTTTTCCCCAGTGACCAGTTACCATGCACCATGTTCTTTGTTTGGGCTGATTAGACCCACTTTACAGAAAGATGAAAGCCATGATCCCTGTTATCTCCACTATGAGGCTCTTGGCTCACATTTTCAGCTCCACATTCTGTGTTATTTTCTTCCAGGATGTCTACCTCTTCCTCTAGTATCACTATTCAGTCTTTAGTCCTTTATCTTTTCCCACTTGATCACTTGAATCCCGTTATTCATCGATTTGCTAGAGCGGGCGCCAGCAACATTTCCATTGGACCCTACCACGTGCCAATGTAGCCCAATGGCATCTGGTTGATTCAGGAATATGAAGAGCCACAAACCGTTCCTTCAGGGTCTTAACAAGGAAGTCTGACCATCTTGTAGGTGGGCGGCCACGTGATCTTTTGACATCCCGTGGGATCCAGTCCGTAATGGCTCTAGTCCAGCGGTTGTCTCCAAATCGCATTACATGTCCAGCCCATCTGATTTTCGATGCCTTGGCAAACGAGACAGCGTCCCTGATTCTGGAATAGCGACGGAGGTCAGAACTCCGGATTCCTTCTCTCACTTGAGTGAGGCGTGATATTCCAAGCATAGCTCTTTCGATGCCTCTCTGGGAGACCCGAATAGCATTCTCATCCTGCTTTCGTAGGGCCCAGGTCTCTGAGGCGTATGTTAATGCAGGGAGAACAGTGGAGTCAAAGAGATGTGCCCGGAGCCGGAGGTTCTTTGTCCTTTTAGCTATTTCTTCGATGCCTTTGAAGGCATTCCATGCCGCTCTCTTCCTCCTGCGCAGCTCAGGTTTTAGGTCGTTCATCATGTTGACTTCTCGACCTAGGTACACATAACTGCTGCATTCAGAGATGTTTGTTCCATTGAGAGTGAATGGGGCCTCAGGAACTAGTTCATTTCTCATGAACATAGTTTTCTTCAGATTCAGCTGTAGACCTACCTTTCCACATTCTCGGTCAAAGTCAGCCAGCATTTGTGCCGCTTGGCTAATGTTTGGTGTTATTAGAACGATGTCATCAGCGAAGCAGAGGTGGTGTAGTTGCCGACCATCTATCTTCACTCCCATTCCTTCCCATTCTAATTGTCTCATGATGTTCTCGAGGGTGGCACTGAAGAGTTTTGGTGAGATGGTATCACCCTGTCGAACCCCTCTTTTGACATCAATGATCACTTCTTTGTAGAATGGTGAGATCCTGGTGGTGAATCCGTAATACAGCTCACGAAGGATCTTGATGTATTGGGTTTGAACACCCTGTTTGACTAGGGCTTCGATGACTGCTTCAGTCTCCACAGAATCAAAGGCTTTCTGTAAATCAATGAACGTGAGACAGAGTGGCATCTTGTACTCCCTACAAACCTCAATGAGCTTGGTTACTGTGTGGATATGGTCGATTGTGCTGAATCCTTTCCGGAAACCTGCTTGCTCGCATGGTTGTCCTTCATCTAGTGTTCTGCTAATCCTGTTCAGGATGACTCGTGTAAACAGCTTGTAGATGACAGACAACAGGCAGATGGGGCGATAGTTGCCGATGTCGTGAATGTCTCCCTTCTTGAACAGTAGAACTGTCCTGCTGGTTTTCCATTGGGAGGGCACACCTTAGTTATTCTTTTCCCACACCTTAGTTATTCTAATTCCTTGTATGCTCATATTCAATTCCTTGTATGCTCATATACAATGTCTCATTGAATAGATTTCTATTACTGCCATACAGAGAAATACTTCAAAGAATAAAAAAGCTTGTATGTGACACTTGATTCTTAAAAATAAGTTTTAAAATTATCTTATAATTAAAATGAAGTGTATTGTCTATCACAGATTATTTGTGTTACCTGAATAAAATTGTCCCATTGTGTTCAGTGACAGAGCAACTAAGCCAAATTAGCCTTGAATAGAATAAGTAAATAAGCAAAAGACAAAGAAAGAGGATTAATAGGGTGAATGAGGATAATATAAAATGTTGGTTTTTATCTATGGTAAAAGTATACCCTTTATTATTATTATTTTTTTTTTTTGCTTTTTTGGGTCACACCCGGCAATGCTCAGTGGTTACTCCTGGCTCTTCACTCAGGAATTACTCCTGGCAGTGCTCAGGGGACCATATGGGATGCTGGGGATCGAACCCGGGTCAGCCATGTGCAAGGCAAATACCGTACCCGCTGTGCTATTGCTCCGCCCCTATACCTTTATTTTCATTCTGAAATTTTAAAAAAATATTTAAAATTTATTCTGAAGGAGATGGAAACCTATTGAGGGAAAACTGAGCCCCAGAGTGACATTCTTTGTTAAAGGTTTAACAAAATCTCCATAAGTAATGTGTTAAGAATATATTGTATGGGGGGGCCAGGTAAAAGCAGATAAATTTATTAGGAGGTTCTTGAGATGATAGTGGTAGGGAAGATGACAGCTTGGGTGGTTAAATTAGATGTGATCAAAGTCACTAATCTGTAGGTACTGAACATGTCTATTAATCCACATCCACTTCCAAAAGTCAGAGAAGTGATATGTGAAATTCCATAGGGCTGATTCAAGTAAAAACTCTAAAACTTGATAAATCTGGAAACTCTCAAGATGAGGCCTATTGTGGGTTGAACATTCTGCACATGTGTATATAACGGGTTGACATTTTTCATAAAAGCTCCAGGTGGGACGAAAAATTAAAAGTTACTCAATATTGGAGTGATAGCTCAAATGGTCTAGCATATACCTAGTACGTGCAAGGACTTGAGTTCAATCCCTTTCACTGCATATGCCCCCACTACCACCATGGAGCATATCTCTAGTGGCCTCAAGTGCCTCATTGCAGGCGGAGCACTGAACTATCAGGTCACAGCCTCTGAGCTGAGTGGTCCTGTCTCTCTCCCCTAGTCCCAAATTTTGGGGGAGGGTGAAGGGTAAGGAAAGAAGGGAGGAAAGAAGGAAGGAAGGAAGGAAAGGAAGGAAGGAAGGAAGGAAGGAAGGAAGGAAGGAAGGAAGGAAGGAAGGAAGAAGGAAGGAAGGAAGGAAGGAAGGAAGGAAGGAAGGAAGGAAGGAAGGAAGGAAGGAAGGAAGGAAGGAAGGAGGGAGGGAAGGAAGGAAGGAAGGAAGGAAGGAGGGAGGGAGGGGGAGGAAGGAAGGAAGGAAAGGAAGGAAGAGGAAGGAAGGAAGGAAGGAGGGAGGGAGGGAGGGAAGGAAGGAGGGAAGGAAGGAGAGGAAGGAAGGAAGAAAGGAAGGAAGGAAGGAAGGAAGGAAGGAAGGAAGGAAGGAAGGAAGGAAGGAAGGAAGGAAGGAAGGAAAAGAAAGGCTAAGTCTCTGAATTGGATAAATCATAAAAGAAATTTAATGGGCAAATTATTATGGGAATTGAGATTAGACCAAAAATTGATCTTGTCTTGATTGTGCCCTAAGAAAATGACAGGTGAATTAATTGAAATTAGCAAAGTACAAACCAGAGAAGTGACCTGAGAATATCTTAGGACCTGAAGGAGCTCATTTCTTCTGTCTCCTTCAAGAGCCCCTATGTCCTCATAGGATCTATTCTCGCATCCACAATAGAAATATGTAGCAGAATGCTAAGAGCTCAAATTTGCAGGCATATGGGCAGGGAGCACACATCAGCAGGAGAAAGTGCGATCAGAAGAGTGGGTGTCTGGGTTACCCACAGCTATGCCAGGACAATGGGCTTCCAGGTTTACTCCTGTTTAAATGTCAAGAGGCTAACACAGATCACGAAACAAATCTCACTTTTCAGCCTGCCAAGAGCTACATAATGGCAGAGCTGTAGGAAGCGACACTTGGCAGAAGGCATCTTTCTACTGGCACAGGATCGTCTGCACCACCTCCACAAACTTTTTTGAACTATTTCCTAAAAATAGTGCTTCAATTAGAAACTGACACAACTTCTGTTGGAAAAAGTGTGAATAGCCGTGAAAAGCTCCATAAAGGAAGGAACAGGTGAGACCCCAGTAGATTATCAAATGCCAAATGATAGATTATAATGTATGGTAATTGGTTATTATTAAAATAGTCTATTGCTTATCACACAGTAGCTGAATGGCCTTTCGGTTGCTCTATAATTACCTAGTGATGGGTGATCTGTTTTCTTCTTTGGAAGCTGGGTACCCAGAGGATCAGAGCAGAACATGTCACAACAGAGGAAGAGAGCAGGAGGCGGGGAGGGCTTCTGCCAAGGTGGGGCTGAGCCTAGTTCTTTTCAAAATCTCTTTCAATGCCAAATGCTCAGAGACGTTCTTGTGGGGGCAGAGAGCAGAAGATGAGGCTCTGTCCCTTATCACATGACTTTTCACTTGCCCTGGCAATGCTTTCTCATAAAGTTTTAAAGGGCTTTTGCTCCGAGAGCAGGTAAGACACAAGCTTGGACAGGGGAGAGGCTGCATAGCACCCATTGCTGCTTCTGCTCTGGTACTGAGTCTGCTGGGGAGGCCTCAGTTTCATGCAGGTGTACTGTCACTGCACATGAGGGGTTTAGTAGTGAAGTGCACTAAGAATACACCGTGGCATGCCATGATGTAAGATAGTTTGGGGTGGGAGACTTGTTCTTAAAAATTAAGTTGGGATTCATGTCTAAAGTGTGAGTGTGTGAGAGAAGGTGAAGACACAGTGGGTGAATAACCTACTCCCAAGTTCCACACCGAAATACCCAACTATAACATACTGGTCCTTGTTTCCCACGTCTCCACTCCATCACACCATGTTCACCATCAATTTTACAGAGATGCTTTAATAGAAAATAAATTAATTAGACACGAATTTCTTTCTTTAAGGAAGTTGGAGTACATCACACTTTGATCAAATTGGGAAAAGCTGCTTTTCTTGACTGTTTCTCATACACAAAAGAAGTTATTCTTTTTCACTTCTACTAACTCAGAGTCCCACACACCTGAAATGCCTTAACATGTGCTTGTTGAGTGACTATCTGAAAATACTGGAGGGACGAAGAAGTTAACATTTTAAATATGCTACCTAATTGTTGGTGTTCTAGAACTCACAGACACCACTGTGTCTTCTTCTTGGAAGTATTTCTGAATCTTATCAGGAAGAAAAGGGATGCATTTGCACAGTGCTGGGTATTTGAGCGCATCGCCATATTGTGTGACAAGTCTCCGCTGAGGTGTCTTTCTTTCCCAGCTAGTTTGTCTATTTGCTCATCACTGTATAATGTCAATAGCTATCACATCCCTGGGATAGAAAACATGTTCAGATGTTCAGAAGTTCAGAAAATGTTCAAAGCTCTCTGTCTCTCCCTCTGTCTCTTTCTCTTTATCACACACACATTTACATACATAAGCACTCACGTAAGTATGCACCCTATTCTAAATTATGAAACAAAATAGGCAGAAAATTGGGGGTGGGATAGCTTAAATACTATTTGTTTTAACCTTCAAATCAATTAAAAACACTTTAAAACTTTTTTTTTTAATTTTAAGCACCACGATTTACAATCCTGTTAATGATGTCATTTCATGCATTCAATGTTTCAACGCCACACTCTACACCAGAGTGTTCTCTCAAAACCCCTTCGCACACACGCTACCACAGTTTAGTTCTGCATTCAACCAATTTTTATGAGGAAATTTTTCCCCTATATTACTTGTAATCTTTAAGGGGTAGTTATTTAGAGTCAGCAGTCTCCCATCATAGAATCTAAAGCTACCCTAAAGTTTTCTCAACCATACTCAAGGGCACATATGTAACAAAGTTTGACCTATTGACTCTGTCTGACACATTTGATTTCTGAGCAAGTGATGCAAAAATAATAGATAAAGAACTTCATTTATCATTGTAGCTCTCTAATCTGGTTGCTTCTCTGATAAATATGTTTATAACTCTTATTTCTGTGTTGTTTGGTTCCAGACTTGTTTCTGAGTTTTACATTGTTTATTAAAATCCCATGAACTTTCAGGTAAATTCTCCTTTACTTACCTAGTTAAAACTTGGGTTTGCTGCCTGAAACCAAAGCCTTTATAGTGACCTAATAAGGAGAATGGGTCAACACCTCACAGAGGACATGGCTCCTCTGTGGTGATAATGATGTTCACTTTGCTTATGACTGCTACTAAGAAATTTTCACTAAAATACATAAGTCTTACAAATATCATTGAAACTGGAGGGTTTTTTTTCTTTATGTGAGTTTATTTTCATTGATATATGAAATCCTAAAATCCGTGACCCCTCAGTGTAAATGACTTTTTTATTTTTTATTTTTATTTATTTATTTATTTTTTACAATTAAAAAGTTCATGTTTGGGTTTTGGTCATACAGTGTTTCAGCTCCCGTCCCTCCACCAGTGCCCATCTCCCACCACCAACATCCCCGGTTCCCTCCCCTTCCCCAGCCCTGCTCCATGGCAGGTTCTTTATTTCTTTCCCTTTCTCTCTCTTTCTCTTTTCCTTCCCTTCCAGACTATGGATTACAGAACATACATTAAAAGGTTGTCATGTGTATCCTTTTGCCTCTATTTAATGCTCAGTTCTAGGTTGGCATTAGTACCCTCGACTATTATTAGCACCCTGTGAAACTGGAGGGTTTAAAAATAAGTCCAAGTAGATTCTCTATTGGCCTTTTCCAGTTGGGAAGGGATGAAACACTGATTTCTGGAAACTGCCAAAGGCAATTAGGTATACATTTGCATTCTGGAAAGTTTGGCCCCCTACCCACCTACAGGGCTTTTTAGCCACTACCCAGGCCAAAGGGTGGTCGGGTGCTCAAACAGACCAACTGTGGTCAGCACCTCCCTACAGAATGTGTCTTGGTGACAGGAAAGACAGTGAGTGACAAGGCATCCCATCTATGAACACCCTGGGAAAGAAAAGAAGCCAAATATCAAGGCTTCCCTTACTGTTAGAGTCACTAGGTTTTCTAGCCAAGCAATGACAGTAATAGAGTTAGGAAAACAAAGCTTCCAAGAGAGCATTTTCCCTAACCTCCACCCTGGGTGTGGAGAAGTGACTAGTATAGTTAATAGAACATTTGGGGAGAAACATTTTTTTGGTTGTTTATTTTTAAAGACACTAACTATGTTGGACAGAAACATCCTCCCTTCTCTGTGAAATGGATGAGAACCAAACCAGATGGGTGGAGACAAAGCACTACCTTTGTGAGCCAGCGTGGCCTTAGCAACTGCACAGCTCAGCCCACAGTCTGGGGGTTGGACTCAGGTGCTGGATGACCACCAGGGCTCAGGGCGGGGTGGATTCATATACCCCAAAGAGTATTACTGGAAGCCTATGGTTCTTAAAAAACAAATTAGCCAGGGGCAGTGGAAGAAAAAATGATCTCATCTAGAACACCACAAACTTCGAAGGGAGTAAATGCTGCAAAACTTCTATGTCAGCTCATTAAACACAACAATCTGTGCTATAAGTTTTCTTATACCCATTTCTTATACCCAGTCCATAAATGCTGGACTTAGAGATGCCTACAAGAGTATGCTACCTGCACGGCAGAGCCTGGCAAGCTACCCGTGTTGTATTTGATATATATGCCAAATACCAGTAGCAATTATAGACCTCATTCGGAATGGATTGAGGCTTTTTATGTTCCTGGAGCAAAGAGATGCCTTGGGCTCTACTAGCATGAGACAGGACATATGGAGATGTTACTGGGGCCCGCTCGAGCAAATCGATGATGAAGGGGAAGACAGTGATACAGTGATACCCATTTGACAGAGGTGAGGATTCAGCATGGCTAGTTCTGGAGCTCAGCTCTAAGGATTATTCTCTGATTCCAATATCTACTCTTTCTTTTCTGCTCTGCAAAGCCCATGTGCTTTTTGTGACTTTGGGGATTCATTTGTTTTCAGACCTTTCATGGCCTTCCAGTACAATGGAGAGATTGGCTCAATCATCTCTTTTTTTTTGTTTTTTGCTTTTTGGGCCACACCCGGCGATGCTCAGGGTTACTCCTGGCTCTGCACTCAGGAATTACTCCTGGCGGTGCTTGGGGACCATATGGGATGCCGGGGATAGAACCCGGACCAGCACAGGCCATCCGTGTGCAAGGCAAACACCCTACCCGCTGGACTATCATAGCTCCGGCCCCAGGCTCAATCATCTTTGAGTTCCTCCCACTGCAGTTGCTTTTCTCTGTTACCTGAGTTTAGTATTATAACTACTGTCTCCATAAACGTAAAGAAACGCCTTCTGTCCGGATATGGGAAATTAAAATCCTTACTTACACTGGGCACCATAAGGTCCTTCCCCCAAACAGAAAGCTGCACAAAGGTGTATCTGGTTGACCCAGGGAATCTGCCACAGGAAAAGTAGGAAAATAGGAAGGCTGCTCAGAGATAGGGGTGTAATATAGATTCTAAGCTGGCTCTTAAATGAGTAGAATTTAGAAAGGGAAACAGCAAATCATCTTTGAGTTCCTCCCCCTGCAGTTGCTTTTCTCTGTTACCTGAGTTTAGTATTATAACTACTGTCTCCATAAACATAAAGAAACGCCTTCTGTCCGGATATGGGAAATTAAAATCCTTACTTACACTGGGCACCATAAGGTCCTTCCCCCAAACAGAAAGCTGCACAAAGGTGTATCTGGTTGACCAGGGAAAGTAGGAAAGTAGGAAGGCTGCTCAGAGATAAGGGTGTAATATAGATTCTAAGCTGGCTCTTAAATGAGTAGAATTTAGAAAGGGAAACAGCAAATTTAGCCTTTTTGGCAGTGACAAGATATAATAATAATAATCCCTAAAACTGAAAGCAATTAATCATTTCAGACCTTTTGCATATGTTAATGACATTTAATCATCACAACGGGCCTGAAAGACAGGCAGTGCTATTATTTCCATTTCACAGGTGGGGGAAAATAACTAAGCTTTTGAAATCCCTTTTTTTTTTTTTTGTTTTAAAATCTTCAGAAACTTGTTCACAGTAAACATAGATGTGTAGGGGCCCATTTGGCTATGAATTCTGCCATGGTTCCACAAGCTCATGCCCTGGAAGACACAGGAAGAAACTGAGAGCAGGGAGGGCAGAAAACAGGACCTGCATTGTGGGGAGTGGGCACCAGAAAGATGCAGCAAGGAGGTGTCAGATCTCAAGGAACCTTGGATTGTGGAACAGAGGGTCCGCAAAGATAACCACTGCTTTTCCATATTCCCAGGGTAGCAGCATAATCATCCTGAGACTCTTTTTTTTTTTAAAATATTTTGTTATACCACCATGAGATATACAATTACATAGATGTTTATGTCCGGGTTTCTGTCATACATTGTTTCAGCACCAATCCCTCCACCAGTGCCCATTTCCCACCACCAATGTCTCCCACTCCCTCCCTCTCCCTAGCCTGCTTCTATGGAGAGTTCTTTATCTCTTTTTCTCTTTCTCTTTTTCTCTTCCTTCTCTTTATTTAATTTAACATTTTTTATTATATGCCGTGAGATATACAATTACAAAGATGTTGATATTTGGGTTACGTCTTAGAGTGTTCCAGCACCCATCCCTCCACCAGTGTCCATTTCCCCACCACCAACATCCCGATTCCCTCCCCCTCCCTAGCCTGCCTCTGTGGCCAGTTTATTTCTCTCTCTCTCTCTCTCTCTCTCTCTCTCTCTCTCTCTCCTCTCTCTGTCTCTCTCCCTTCTCTTGTACATTGTGGATTGCAATATATACATTTAGAGTGTGGCCAGTTTATTATCTCTTTCTCTCTCTCTCTCCCCTCTCTCTCTCTCTCTCTCTCTCTCTCCCTCCCTTCTCTTGTACATTATGGATTGCGATACATATATTTAGAGATCATCATGTGTATCTTACTGCCTGTATTTAATGCTCCAGTTTTATGTTAGCATTAGCACTTTCAACAAAAAGAAAAAAAAATAGCTCTCACCACCTTCTAAATATGCATGTATGAACTATACACTTTTCTATGATTAACTCTATGAACATTCACAACAACCCTTGCAAGCAGCTGCACTTATTAGTCCCACTTTCAGTGAAAAAAACTGAAGCATAGAGACCTTGTCCAAGGTCTTTAAGTTGAGTGAGTGACAGTCCAGCTCCTGCGTGTGTGGCCAAACCACTCTGGAGACTGACGGGCAGGCTCACGAAGTGGAAAAGACAAGAGCCTGGATCCAAGATCTGAATTTATCATTTCCTAGATGAAGAGCCTTTCTGATCCTCAGTTTCCCCCTCTTCAAAGCCAGGATGACCAAATTTTCTCCCAGGGATCTTGTGTGAGTCAAATGAGATGAGACTAGGAAACACCAGTCCCAGGCAGATGCATGATCAAAAGGCACGAGTCCTTGCAGCCATCATGTTTTTCTCAAACGCCCCCAATGGTCTTCTTGTTCAGGAATTTTTGGATTTCCAATCTAATTTCCCACGAGGGAAACATCTTTCTTTCTGGGTTTGTCTGTAGCAATGTCATGTGAAGAGTTTCAGCCCAAATGCCTCTTCCCTAGAGGGGCCTGACTGACACTTTCTTTCCCCACTCAGTTTAGAGCTGCTGAGTGCATTGAAGAAACATCTGGGATTTTCACATGTTGCTCATGTCTTTTAAAGAGCAGCTCTAAAGTGTTCTGGAGACTCCACGCTTAAAATAGGCTCCTGCAAATTCTCCAATGCCTATAATTGAACAGCGGTTTGGGGAAAAATAGCTTCAATAATGTTGCATTTGAAAATTATAGTATTAATTGAGCCTAAGAGTTTCCATTTTCATTCAAGGAAGTGGCCTCCCCCATAAGTAAAGTGGGAAGGATGCAAAAAGAAAACAAAAAGAAGTCAATTTTTTTTTTAGACAACTGAAGTGTAAGGCGCAGTTTGTTCCCAGGCAGAGAATGGGGCCAGCTGGAGTTTCTGCGGGGAGGAATATCCTCCTTTCGCCTGGGGCTCACAGGAAGAGATTCTCTTGCAACCCTCCTAATGTTGCAGGAAACCGAGGCCCAGGGAAAGGTAAGATCCATCCAATACGTGTTCCCCACTGTGCAATGAGGCCCTCCAACAGAGACTTTTTTTAAGTTCTTCCAGCTCAGGTATCTCCCACAAAAGAGAAAATTGCCCTTGAGGTCTAGCTTGGCCCCAGGATCCAGTTTAGAGAATCTAAGGAAAACTGGGCTGGAAGAACTACTTGTCAGTGATAGCTCAGGCATCCAAATCACCCTGGAAGTGGCCACCTGACCTCACCATGTATTGCTAGCATTGAGAACTTCCCCCTTCTCCTGCTTGCCTCAACACGTCTGCAGATATCTGGCTAACTCTCAAGTCAGATATCTGGGTAGCAGATGTGCAGAGCATTGCATCCAGCTGTGCTTTTTGCCAGCTGTAGCATGTACCATATGCCAATTTCTATCCAAGGAACATCTGGAGAACAGGGCCCATAAGAGAATAAGCCCCTGGCATGACACTAAGAGAAAGTGTCTAGCTGGGTAATAGTCACAATGGCCTCAAAACTCACTAGGAACCTAAGTGAAAACTGAGGAACTGAATCCCAGCCAAAAAAATCAAGAAAGAGTTACTGAGTACTTATTCTCCGAAATACACCATGCTAGATGCTAGAAGCTAGTGAAACGAGCCAGAGAAAGCTCCACTTTGGAAAAAAAAAAAGAATCCTGTAATCCCCCAAACACCCATGATGCTCCTTAAGGAAGTCAATTAAATTATGCATTTGCTCACTCAAAGGAAAAAAACCATAGTCACTGACATGATGTCCAAAGCCTCGTCTTCTTTCACTCCTAACCTCCTAGCCGCGTTTTCTCTAAACCAAGCTACTGCAACTGGATAGACCTCTATGCAGTCCTGGATACACAATATGTTCCTGTCTCAGGGCTTTTCCACTTATTGTTTGGGCGGGTGAAGGGGCACACATCTAGTGGTGCTCAGGGCCTACTCCTGGCTCTATGCTTAGGGTTTACACCTGCCTGGGGTCAGGAGACTATATGGGGTGCCAGAGGCGGAACCTGGGTGAGTCGCATGCAAGGCATGTGCCCTGTGGATGATTCCATCGCTCTGGCTCTATGCTATTTTTTTTTTCTAAGATCAGGCACACAACAGGGGTTCTCAAGTCTTAGTTCTCTTTCTTTTTGTGTTCTTTCTTCCTCTTCCCACTCTTCCAAACAACTAATATTTAGCAGCAGGTGGCCACAAGGGCCAAAAAAGAAAAAACAAGTATAGGCTTCCTTGCTTTTCTCCTCCACTAAACCCCCAATTCTTCCCCAAAGCAGGTGAGATTGTCATCTGGGGAGCCCTCAAGTCCACGTGGGAATAAAGAGACACTTTCTGCTTCTCTCTTAAAGAAGGTAAACTTCCAAGGGGCTCCATCTAGTATTTTGCTTTGTTTTTTTTTTTTTCCTGAAAGTGGACCCTCAGTCACTATGTTCAGGAACCTCCGCTCATATCTTGTGCTCATCAGCAGCCTTGGCTTTTCAAAGCCAGCGTTCAAAGAAGGAAACAGAATCTCCTCGCACTAGGCCTGACATTCCTACAAGGACCAATTCCTGGCTTCTCTCCCTGCCCCTGAAGGGAGTGAGCTAGGCTGCTCTCAGACACATCACAGGCAATGGGCCTGCACTGTGACACTGTCAAGAAGAGAGGAGACTCAGGAAAGTCACAGACATAAACAAGATAAAGCCTGCGACCTTCCATGACACTTGGGTCTGTGGACCAGAAAACTGTCACTGGCCCAGCCTTTGTCCTGATAACAGAGGGCAAAGCATTCCAGGAGATGCATTTGCCTTTGAGCCCAAAGGGAGTTAAGAGACCACATCCCAAAGAAGCTGGGAGAGGCAGGGGTCTCTCTGGAGATGCTCTTCAGGCTGGAAGCCAGCCCCAACACGTGTGGTCGCTGCAGCACCAGACATGGAACAAGGAATACAGGCAACTTCACTCAGCACCAACTAGCACTCCACCTGCCTGGCACTGCAGGGACAAGGATGCTGGAGAAGATGGGAAAGCTGAGAAACCAGACTCACAAGGATTGAACAAAACTTGGCTGACAGAAGCCTGTATGGAAACCAAGAGGCGAAACCAAGTACAGGCTTCAGAGCTTTGAGGAAGCAGCAGCTCTTCTACTTGTGATCACGGGAGTCCAAGAATAGTGGAAGGCAAATGGATATTCTAAGTAGGACAGTGAGGTCTAGGGGTGAGGTTTTATCAAGTGGAGAAGGTAGGAAAAACACTTTGGCGGGGTTTAAGTGGGAAGAAGGCAAGTGCTGACATGCACGGTAAAATCCTTGAAGAATTCCTCTAGGCTATGAAGCTGGGGAGGCTGACCCAGGCTCAAACAGGAAGGGCTTTGCCCCTGGGAGAAAGCCCAGACAGTCTACAAGGCAAGAGTCAGGACTGGCTCCCCAGCAACTAGTAACAGGATCAGCAGAACAGTGTAGAGGGAGGAGGAAGGGGAGCGTCCAGAGGTAGCATTGTGCACTTTCAAGTAAGAGAGGTTGAAGCCCAGAATCTTGCAGCAGCTGTGGGACTTCTCACAGTTGATTGTTGTTTCAGTCCTTCTAAGACACCAGCAGCTGTGAGGCCATTGAAGCATGTACTGGAGCCCCTGGAAAGAGGATCTGAGTTGGAGCTCTAGGATAAGTCTGTATCACCCATCTGTCAGGCAGCGCTTACAGAAAACCCTGCAGCCTAGCCAGGGCAGGACCTCACTTCTGACAAGTCCTGGAACTTCCTGGTTAATCTTTGTAAAACATGAGTGCACATAAACCTTTGGCTTCTTGGAGACCCTTCATTAGTCTTAGATAGCTTCAAAATAAACTCCAAACTCTTAGACTTGGTTTTGATTGTTTTTGGTTTGGGGGCCACACCCAAAGGTTCTCTAACCTAATCCTGGCTCTGTACTGAAGGAACACTCTTGGTAACACCCAAGGGACCATATGTGGTGTTGCAGATCAAACCCCAGTTGGATGTCTGCACTACAAGTGCCCTCCCTGCTGCACTATCTTTCCCCAGCTTGACTGGGCATTTAAAGCTTCATGAAACTGCCTTTAGCCCTCTCATCCCTTCATTAGACCCTCTTGCCCTTCAGTGTTAGGGAAAGTTCTGAAATGACCTTCGCATTTAAATCAAATGGGGATCTTTCAGCCTAATACAGAGACTGAATCACCATCCTTAGACATGAGTGTCCTTATGGGCAGGACCTCAAGGTTCCCAGCACTAGGGAACAAGCCTGGGAACCTTGGCCTGCACCCTAAGGTCCTTCATACCAATTATCTTAGCCAATTATTCCTGCCACAGACCACTTAAAAATCCCAAATGGCTTACAACAAGCGTGTATGAATGATCATGTTCACATAAAAGCAGGACAACTGTGGGGGTAAATGCTGGTAGATGCTCTGCTTCAGGCTTCTGGGATGCATGCTGAATTCAGAGTCCCTCATCCTTCTCGGGAAGTACATCCCTGAGTCACACTGATAACAGAAATGTGAGTGTTCGGTGAGATCGTGGCTTGCAGCAGCTGCTCTTTCAGTTCCACTCATATCCCAGGTGGGAGTGAGGGACCCAGAATAGTCTGGTTAGCTTTGGACAGCCCTTTGGACAGGTGGCTTTTATGAACCTATGTCTTACCCACAGAATGTGAGATGCCTGATGTTCCACAAACACCTAGAAGCACCCCAGTCCATGCCAGCTCTTCTCATCTAGACACACACACATGCTGAACCACTTAATTTTGTCCCACTATATAATTTTACCTTGACTATGTGTTTTAAATTCCTTATAATTTCATATTTATGAAACACACACACATACAAACATACACATACACACACACCAGAGTCCATAAATGTAAAGGCACACAAAAGCACAGGCATTTTTTGTAGGCACTCACTCACATGTTTATTTACAAATATACCTTTCTTCATTTTTTTTCTCACTTTCTCTGTGTTTGTCTCTGTCTCTGTCTCTCTCTCTCTCTCTCTCTCTCTCTCTCTCACACACACACACACATACACACAGTACTTCTGTGTGCACAGCTGTTTAATCAGAATCAAGGCCTGCTGATGAGGCGCTGCCTGGCCCCCTAGGAGCTGCATTAACTCTTTGCTGCCCCTACACAGGCTCTCTGTCCTGAACGTCCTCTATCAGTAGACACCAGGGACAAGGGGGCCACAGAAGATAGCATCAGACAAGCTATCTCTGGAGTATTAGGACTGACCTGGAGGTACAAAGCTAAGGAGAGAGGACAGAGACCAGCAAGAGAGATTTGGGGGACTCTGACTTGATTCTGTATTTTATACTCAGTCTCATTCCATTCCCATGTTCAATATGGTTCCATAAATAGGATGACCAACAAGAATCATCCAAACAAGACTACCTGTAAGCCAAAGAAATATGATTAATAACTACCCTCAACCACAGTTTCTTGAAATGGTCACAGGCAAACAGAGACCTGTGGGCCCCTATCTGGGAGAGGTGGAATCTCGGTTACCCCAAACTCATGCTTTAGCACGGCACAACAATTCCCTAAGAGGAAAGGATCTAGATCAGTTCATATTTCAGTTAAAGATTCATATATAGTTTATGAGGCATTAAAGTCACACAACATGGTGCTAATAAAACAGGGCATTGTTAGGGCTGTGGATAGCACAGGGATTAAGGCTCATGCCTGACAGGCAGTCTAACTGTTTGATCCCTGTCACTATTTGGTCCCCAGAGAATCACCAGGTACAGCATGGAGGCCCCCAGCCCTGGTTGGGTGGCCTGGGTCACCCCAGCACCACAGGGCCTAAGTAACACAGTAGCCTCAAGCCCTCACAGTTAACTACCAGCCTGGTTGAAAGAGAATTTATCACCAATGGGTGCCCCTGAATCTCCTGAGCAATAAAATTATATTTTCATTATTCTGGATCAGAAATGCTTTGGTCCTAGTTCTAGCTCCTGGGACTTGGAAATTATCAGGTCAGTGAGCAGGTGCTCAACCAGGAAAATAGCAGGAGTAGACATGAATATGTGGCCTGCACTGATCTCAGAGGAAACTCTGGAGCTGGAGCTGGGGCACATGGACTCTGAAGTTGCCACCCTTTAGTGCACGGGCCACGGCTCCTGTGCTTCTGCCCTTGAGTATGAAGGAAACTCTGGAGCAACCGATTATCCTCAGACAATCTTGGTCACCTCATCAGGTCTACTGGCCCTGGAGTCCCTGGGTAACATTTGGGAGGGGATGTCAATTTCACCTTCTGCAGATGGAAGGATTTTGGGGAGAAATTGGAAGGAGGGTTTGAAAGGAGGATTATGGAAGGAGCTGCCTGGCTTTGGAAGGAATGGCTGAAGGGGCTGTCCCTTCTGGAGCTCAAGTGCCCCATTCTGCAGTCTCTTCTCCTGAGTTTTTTACCCGGTTTTCTGTTGCTTACATTATCCTCTCTATCCCTCTCACTGAATAATGGGGGAAAAGGGGGTACCAGAGGTTGTTGCTCTGTGGTGAGCAAATAGAATTCTGAGGAGTAAATAGTGCCAGTGCCTGGTATAATGGACCCTCTTTAGAACTTAGAGACCAGGAGTGACTCCAGTAGTACTGAAAGGGTCAAAGGGAGCCATGGCAAAGACAAGCTTTTGCAAATCCGAATCAATATACAAATGTCAAGGTTGGATGGGTTGAGTAGATGCTGGACTTGCATATAGGAAGCTTGGGCTCAGTCCCTAGAGTTACAAGATTCCTTGAGCACCTTTGGGAGGGATTCCCAAGTTCAGATCCAGGAGTAGCTTCTGAGCATGAGTTGGTATAATATTTTTAAAATATAAAGGGAAAAGGAGGGGAAAAAGAAGGATAAAGAGGGACAGGAAAAGGAGAAGGAGGAGGAGGAAAGGTAGAAGAGAAGGAGGAAGAGAAGGAGGCTGAGGAGGAGGAATAGGCAGATGAGGAGGAGGAGAAGGAGGAGAAATGTCAGAGTTCTGAAATAAAGGAGAGACTCAATTCACTCTAGTTTTTGAGCCCAATCCAAGAATGATGATTTCCTGCCCCAGCGGTCTGCTTGCCTGCATCATGCTTCCATTCTGCTGTGGGAGAAGTTTCTGTAGGCAAAGCGGGAACCAGGTTGGGAACAGGAAGAGCATTGAGGTGCCAGCACTCTGTTGAGCCTTCAGCATATGGCATATGCTTTGCTCTCCCCAACCACCTGCAATCCCATTGTGCAGATGAGCATAATTGCGAAGGGCCCTGAGTGGAACCAAACCGAGACTGCATGATCATGAGACCGTGTGATCAGAGACTGTGTGATCATACACTCACACTTCCAAGCATCCTCAGTGATTATTCCTGACATGAAACAGATCCTTTTTCTGATTGAGTTGGAATAAAAATATCCTCTGGCTGATGGTAGAACTTGGTGTTTTTATTATGTTTCCATCATATTGGATGCAATCTCCTAGAGAAATATAATTTTGCTTCTTAAAAACCTAAGAGGAGTCAAAAATCAATGGCTACAGAGATGCTTTTTTTCATTTATGTTCGTTCTTTCTGTCTGTCTTTCTCTCTCTTAATCTCTATGTGTCTGGAAGAACTATTTTGTATAAAAGAGGTTGTAATAGCACAGAGCTCTTTGTGGAAACAAATAAAATGGGTTGTCTGGGGTGGAGTGTCCCCACTGATCAGTGAAATGCTATTGGAACTGATAAAATGGCTCCTCAGGGGTTACTGACTACAGGCTAACTCAAAGTAAAGCTCTTCAAGGGTGTATGGTTGATTTCCAGGTGTCAGACACTCATTAGGAAGTTCATAATCCACTGGGGAAGGCAAACATAAAAAGCAGGATATTGGTGAATGTTGAAATTAAAGCATTGATAGTAAAAGTAAGTACAAAAGTAACTTAATGGTTAGTCCCTATGTAACTTAAAGGTTATATTAGATTCAATCTTAAGGCACAAGGAAAATTTACTGATGGAGCTGTTAAGTTGGGTCTTGAAGGATGAGGAGTTTTGATTTATTTCTATAAATTATTTAGTTTTAATGTTTTATTTTATTTTCCTGTCTAGAAATGGGAAAGAAAGAGCTAAGAAAGGGGATCTTAACATAATGTGTATAGGATATTTATGTGCAGGCACATTTTCCAACTTTTACTCTTCACAACATGATCTCATGAAATCGAATTTTTACAGGGGAGAAAACATAGGATCTAAAAGGTAAGTTGAGGGTCAGAGAGATAGCAAAGATATAGTGAACTTTCCTTGCACACAGCCTAGCTGGTTTCAATTTCCAGCACCGATACAGCCCCATGAGCACTGCCAGGGTGACCCCTGAGCATAAAGCCATGAGGAAATTCTAAGCACCGGGGGTTGTGAACCAAATGCAAACAAACAAAAAACAGTATATTGAGTCATTTATCCAAGGACTCACAGTGAGGAAGTGAAAAAGTAAGAAGTACATCCACATTCCAGAGACTCTGGCTCTGCACCCTGGAATCAACCCTACTGTTGACATTTGGAGGTGGCAGGAGACGTAGGTCAATGACAGTTCTTTGTGGCAAGCTGCACTGCTTGAGAGAGGATGACATTAAATAACTAGGAACTGATTTAGCAAACATTCTTGCTCAGAATCCATCCTACAACATCTTACTTCTTCATAGAAGCTCACATACCCAAACTCTCACCATACTGAGATTCTAGTCTCAGCTCCTCTCTAGTCTTCCAGATCTAGTGTGTCTGGTGTAACTTGCATGGCTGAGTGGTATGAGGAGCTGGGACCAGAATCTCAGTTTCCTGACTTTCATTCCAGTGCATTCAGCGTCATATCAGAATCACCCAGATCTCTTTTCTTTTGTGCCTCTGGCACTGAAAAGAGGAGCCTAAGTCAGGACGTTTGAGCTCCTGGCTGCCTTCTTGGTGTCAAATCAAATGCTACTTAGCACAGCATATTCCAAAGACTGTAGAAGAGGCTTTGAATTTCTATGCTGACCACTTCTAGAGGACAGGCCCCTTGGCCTTGTAACTTAACCTTTAGGGTTTAAGTGATATGAGAAATTGGAGCTGAGAATTAAGACCATGTGTGAAATAACTAGATAATGTTTCCAAGTACACATAACACTTAGGATTTACTCAGCAGCTCAGCAAACATGAGTTTCCTATTCTTCCTGTCCTTTATCCTTCTATAAGATGCAGGGTACACAAGCCTAACACCCTCCCCTGAGAGTCCAAGCAACTTTAAAAAATCATGGCTTTTGTTTCCTTGTGCACTGATCCTCTGTATTGGACAATCTAGATCCTGAGGTCACCTTTGGGGGTTCATGACACTTCAAGGGTAAGGGACTCCATGGCCAAGCATTCAGGACCCCACATTCTCACCAGGCAACAGAACCAGCATCTCTGCGATGTGATTTCTGTGCCCAGAGACTGAGCTGAATTTCTAAGAATGAGATTGAATGTCAAACATGGCAAGACAACAACTCTATTGGAGAATAATTGAGAGTTTAGAATTTGCGCTTTGTATCTCCACATGGGTTCTACTTTCTCCTGCAGGCACCCCCTTTCTTATCTTACTTTCTGAGAAAAACTTCCTCCATTCCACTCCTCCTACTTGCCTCCTCCCTGATACATGGAGACACCAGTCACAAGAAGAGGAACCCATACTAGTACTGCTAACTGAGGACGAACACCATCACACACACACACACACACACACACACACACACACACACACACACACACACACACCCTTCCCTGGGCTCTCAATCCTGGGCTCTCAATCCTGAAATGATGTTTACTCTCTGCACCAGGCCATGGTGTATTAAATGATGGGGACTAGAGAACAAAAAATTGGCAAGGTGAGGCAGAAAGAATGAGCACATGAGGGTGGGAAGTAGGATAATCTTCTGAACCTCCACATCCCTGACACCCAGAGAGGCAGGAGAAAGGGACTTTGGAGCCAGGCAGAACTGAGTTCAAATCTCAACCTGTCATTGGTCAGCTGTACAATCGTGGCAAATCAATAACTCTTTAAAATCATTACTTCCTCGTTTAATCAATAAAAAAGAAAATAGTGGCAATGTTAGATTGAAGTGTGAGTGCATAAAATACCTTCTCTGATAGACCGACTATAATAGACTCTATCTACATCTGTAGCAAATATCCATATCACAGGATATAAAAAGCCTTACATTAGCACTATCTGCCATGAAATAAACATCACTTATTGTTAATTCTCCATCCAGCTTTTCTATATGCTTTAATTCCAGACATACTTGACCTGGATTGTGAAAAGGGCAATTGAACTGATAGAAATGAAATGCCTCTTTGTAGACCCGGTCCCAGGGTGTCCAGTGAGTGCTGCTCACTTTGCAGGCACACCTTCTCCACAGCATGCTCACAATCTCTGGCCTCCTGGTGGTCTTTTGCCACTTTACCAAAGCAGCTCTGAGCTAGGTCTTCATCCGAAATTTCTCTTTATTTCTCTCCAGCACACGTTTGCTCCTTAATCTTCCCACCAACAAATGTGGAAAATGAGACAAATGACAAAAGTTGTCATACCACAATAAGCTTCTGAAATCCCTGCTTGTCAAAGTGCTACTGATTTATCTCACCTAAGCTCTGTCCCCACACACTTGTGGTAGATTCCAACCATTGACAAGATAGAGAAGGGACCAGTGTACTAATAATTATTGGAAATGGTAATGACAGACTAGAACTGAAAGTAAGCAAAGGGAGATTTGCATTGTGCAAGATGCATGCACAAAAGAAGGGAGAAAGACAAAATGAGTGAGAGAGAGAGAAAGACAGAGAGAAAGACAGAGAGAGAGAAAGGAAGAAAAATGTCTGCCATGAAGGCAGGCTGGAGGGGGAACGAGTTAGGGGACATTGGTGGTGGGAAATGTGCACTGGTGGAGGGATGGATGCTGGAACACTGTATGACTGAAACCCAATCATGAGCAGTTTTGTAATCGTATATCTCACAGTGATATAATAAAATCTAAAAACGAAAAAAAGTGATATCGATTTACTTCTCCAGATAAGGTGTGAACCAATCCAGGAGATTGGTGCTGTCTGACTTCTCCCTCACGGTGATGATTTCGAGGCTGAGCCGAATCAAGCTGATTTCTTAGTTTCATCAGGCTTTTTGGGAAACTAGCAAAGTAGCAAATGTAGCAAAGATTTTGAGGCTTCATCTAGTTTTTCTACAACCTGAGAAATCATCTGCAACATTTCTGGGCTCAAGAAATGGGCAGGTTGAACTCTGAGAGTGGAGGGACTGGACTCCAGCCACAGGATATCACTGACGTGCTGTCTCCCAGTCTTTTTTCATCCCCTGAGAAAAAGGAGTCCTGTTCCTCGTTACCTCACATGCCTGTGACCCAGTGAAGGGTTCATTTCCTTTCTGGCCTCGTTACTTTTCCAAATCAGTTCCCTCTCCCTCCTTCATTACTGTGTTTTACAAGTGAATTGGGTTCTAAGATTTTGCCAAATCATCGTCACTGCTCCCAGAAAGACTTCCTAGATGATTCCAGACAGTCCCATGCCTCCTCTTCATGCTTCTCTAGCCTTCTGACTAAATATAGTTGATCCTTTCCCTGGAGTACACAAATGATTATGGAACAGAATCCTAGCATAGTGGGGCTCTCCTATATCTCATTATCATATAGGTTATCATATCGTAGAGACCAGTGTTTATAAGAGTGCTTGCTTGACAAAAGGTTATGGAGCGAACACACTGAGGAATGTAGAGAACAAATAAGGGAAGGCAAGCTGGCGTGAGTGAATACTCAAGAAAGAGTATCAATGACTATTATCAGGGTTTTGTCAGGTTCCAGTCCTGTCGGGGAGCTCCGCGGGGTCCCCGACAGTGCCGGGAAGCGAGTTCCCTTCTACCTCCAAAGCCGGCGAGGAATGGATGAAAACTCAGGAATCCGATGCAGTTTTAAAAGGCTTTACTTATCACAGGTTCAGGCATACAAATCAGCAAAAGGAAAAGCCCGGTGCTTAGGATTCCAGGCTAGAACCCCAGCCACGTGTAGGCCAAGATAGCGGCCACCACGTGTAAAGGCCCTGTAAAAGGAGAAGAAGACAAGACTCCCAAGAAGGGTGAGCACTCACAAAGAGAGAGCCCAAAAAGAAGCGCATGAGAGAGGAAGCAGGCTAGTATATACCCCTGCAACTCAGACCTCCCTCCCACTATTATGGAAAGCAGGGAGGGTCAAATGCCCTTAGGTAATCCCTCCCTGCACCTCACCTAGGCCCTTTTGTATGCTAATGTTTTGAGCCAAGATCTGCCTGGAAATGCCTTTATAGGATAGAGAAGGGGGTTTCTGAGATGGCATGTCTCTGTACCAAAGACTAATACTAATGCCAGTTAAATATTTCTCCAAGCCTTCACAAGTCTCTTCTACTTCATGGTAGTTTTGTATTTTTTTTATTTTATTTTATTATTTTCCCCCAAATATTATTACACCATTTTAGACATATAATTGAAAGATGCTCATGTAGAGTTTTGGTTCTACAGTGTTCCAACACTCATCCCTCCACCCAAACCCATCTCCCATCACCAATGTCCCCACCTCCCTCCCCACTCCCCACACCTCAACTACTTGGCAGATTCTGTATGTCATTTCTTTCCTCTTTATATATTCTTCCCACCAAACTTTCCTGCTCTTCGTGGAATGCAGTGCATTATATTTAGTTGCCTTTGAGTATATCAGGGAGCCATGCTTGTTTGCTTGGAGGCAAACAGCATTTCTCTCTGGTCTAATTACTTAGGGATCCTACGTGGCCAGGCAAATATGCTGGTAAGATCTAGCTAGTCCCACGATGATTGTGGTAGCATGGGAGAATATTTATACCAGCTAGTACAGCATACATGGTCAGATAAACTGCCACATTTAGACTACCCCCTTATCTATGAAGTGATTTGCAGGCGGCAATTCAGAGCAGATGCAGCGTCCCTTAGAGGAGTCCTGCAACACAGTCCGAAGTGCCATGAATAAGGAACAAACCCTTACTGATTCCATAGTGAACAATCCTGTCTCCATGGGGTGTGTAGCCCAGGCTCTTGGCATCCAGCGTTGTGTCTTTATACCCAGTGATCTGGGTCTGACCCTCGGAATTTGTCCCAAGACTCTGTGACAATGTTCTGCTCTTCCCTTAGACCTGCCTCCCACCTTCTCTGACCTTGAGCAGTCTATTCCTGAAGGAGTTACATTTCTCTTGCCAACTCCATGTCTCTTCTCATAGCTACCAGTCTAAAGTGATGAAATGATGACAGGACCTGCTTGTTGCTCACAGACAGACCTCTTGAATATAACCAGACAGGCCTGCCCATTTCCAGGTGCTACTTGCTGGCTAAGGTTTGCTCCCCGTGAGAGAGGCTGCATTCTCCTGTGTCTGGTTTCCCCTGACAAAAGCACTGCGGTAGACAGCACTTGCCCTGCACACACCCAACCCTGCTTCTCGCCTCTTCCTGGCTCCCAGTGATGGTCCAGGCATGCCTAGTGCTACCTAGGAATGGCTGGATGGAAGGGAGTCATGGTAGTGCATGGGCACTATAGTATGTGTTCAAGTTTTACCTGGCTATAGAAAGTGAGAGATTGTATGTGGAACAAACACAGCAGTGCATCTTTGGACAACTTACTTGACCTCTCTGTGCCCTAAAGGTTTTAATCTGCCAACTGGAGTTGCAGTCTATGAGGAATATTTCAAAAGCTAGATTGAGGAATAAATTCCTTCATGCAGATCAAGACGTGTTGGCAAAGATAGAAATACCACAAATGTGCGGAAGTCAGAGGTTAGGTAAGACAGAGAATGGAACAGTGTGCTAATAACTGTCGAAAGTGCTATTATCAACCTAGAACTGAGTATTAAATACAGGCAAAAAGATACACATAACCTCTAAATGTATGTATTGTAATCCACAATGTATAAGGGAAGGAAGAAAGAAAGAGAGAGAGAGAAATAGAAAGAGATAAAGAACTTGCCATAGAGGCAGGCTAGGGGAGGGGGAAGGGAATCGGGGACATTGGTGGTGGGAAATGGGCACTGGTGGAGGGATGGGTGCTGAAACACTGTATGACCGAAACACAAATATGAACATCTTTGTATATCTCACTGTGGTATAATAAAATATTTTTAAAAATTCCATCATGCACACTAGGGATAGGACTGTGAGTACAATAAAAGCAACATAAATAGAACCCTGTTCCCAGGTCCCCATGACTGCACTTGTGGCTTATGCCACTGGCACAAAGAAGGAAGTAAAGCACCCCCAGGTAAGTCTCCTGTGAATCTCCTGTTCCTCAAACTATTCGTTAATATTCTGAAGACCAAGTCAGTAAGGGAGCAGCAACACACCAGGCTTAAAATAATCAGCTTCCTGTCTGCCCAAATGAACTTTTCTCACTGATTCTCAGATATTCTGCATCTTGCCACTGGGTTTATTTTCCCCACATAATAAAGCTGGGGAACTAGCATGCCTCTGCTGGGCTCCTATGTGGTCCCTCGGTGTGACCCTGTGCAGTAAGTCACAGCTGTCCCCAAGCTCTGTGCTGCAAGGTCTCCACCCCTCTTCTCTGCTGCTTTTTATCAGGGATGCTGTGACCCCAGGAGATTAGCATGATGCCCTTGTAATTCTGCATCCAAGGCACATGCCATTTCCCTTCAACACATTTGGAAGCAGGGCAAGTTCCACTTTGTAAAGACCGTCACTTATTTTGAACTGGAAGAAAATAATTTATTTGGTTAAAAAATATTTTGCCCTGTCCATGGCCAGGGAAATAGCTCACAGAACAGAACGCATGGTTAACAAGTGCAACGCCCTGAGTTCAATCCTGACTGCTGCGTGGCCCCCAGAGCACATCAGGTGTAACCCTGGTGCGGCCTCTGTTTAGAAAAATAAAAGGTTTTTTTCTCATCAATGACACAATTTTTCTTCTGTGAGGCAGGACCCCCTGGGTCCTACTCTCCAAAGTCCTTCCTATGCAGGCAGAACTTTCTGCCACCAATGATCTAATCTAACAATGGAGAAAATGAATTCAAAAATAACCACACAGATGACAGTGAAAGACAAAGAAGCAGGTGTGTTATCAGGATTCTCTCCTCTTTGCTGTTTCTAAAAGAAATAAACCAAGGCCCCACATCTGACTGGAAACCGATTCAAATTCTTTCTAGTGCAGAGACCAACATTTCAGGGACTCCTTTTCATCCCTGCACACATTGGATTGTGAGACTGTGCATGGGACTTCTCTGTTTAGAAACTCTGCCGGGTTCCTGAGGATGCCCCATTGTCCAACTCTGATTTTTCTGGTCCTCAGCGCCATCTGGTCTGAAGCACCCAATTTAGGGACACTTTTGAGCAAGTGAGGTTTCTGTCCATAAAAAAAAACCTTAAATACATAAATGCTTAAATTAAAGCACAAAATGAGATGACACTAGGAGCAGCCCATGCAGGGGGTTCCTCCACTCCTCTACCCCATGAACTGTTTCAAAAGATATTCATTCCTTGGATCTGGGAGTGTTGCCCTGCAGGCCGCATCTTCAGGCTCTGGAAATGATGAATCTGGATACTTTGGGAGCTGGCTCAGTCATACAGACTCTCCCAGTAGGACTCCTAGAGAAGAGAAAGCAATTTGCTTGGGATCAGAGTTAGTCACATCAAAAGAAAACTTGAATCCAAAGTTATATAACTTCAAATTGGGCCTTTCTGTTCTATTACTACCTGTTACACTCTTACAAGCTCATTGCTGTTGAGTTTCGGGTACAGATTTACTTTCCCCAAAGGAGCGAACTTGGGGGTTTACAGCCAGACCCCCTGCTGTCTGCTCACTTCCCGAACACTTCTCTTTATGCCAAGCAAGCCTCCGGAAGGCCAAAATGTGCTAAAAGTATTCCTAACACTCAAATACTCACTGGCAAAGAAAAGCTAGACTTACCCCTGCTGTACTCTGCTGTATTAGATAAACCCCATTGGAACTTTATTTAAACCTCAGAAGCTGGGAAAGAAAATGAAAAATCACGAAGGCAGGCTGACACCCAGGGAGGGGACCATCACGCCGCCTGTACCTCCCGCATGGGCTAGGGATTGCATTTGTGTTTAATAACAACTTTGATCCCTCTGCCAGCGGCAATGGTCATTGAGAAATCCTGACATAAAGAAGGTATCTGGGAGATAAAGTTCTGCAAGCGATGATTACTAGCACTTAAGTTCTCTTTTTGTTGAAAGGAAGAATCCCAGATTGAACAGTGCATTGAATGATATGACAAGCAAGTACTTGATCCCTGTCCAGCTGGAGGGGATTGTACCCATCAGCAGCTTTTTAGCTAAGGACGTCTTTATATTTCCCTTCTTTGTCTGGGCCTCTCTAGTTCCTCCTTTTACTTCATGTCAGCACTATATAGTAGGTATGCCAAGTGGTTTTGAAATTTAAATTACAGTCTCTTTTTCAGATGTTATTGGAAAGAACATGTAATTTATAACCACGTGTTAGGAGTACAGGATGTTCATGGTCCACTGCCAATTTTTTCTTTTGTAAAGTTAATAAAACTTTCATAAAACACTTATACACTTGTATATTTCATGGTAAAGATTTTTTTTTTATCTCATAGGCTAATGTAAAGATTTATTAAAACCATTTTTTTGTTAAGAGGAGTGTCAATAGTTTGCAGCTGAGTGTAATTTTCAATCCGTGGAAGATGACGGTCTGATGGAAAATGACAGTAACAGCTTTGTTGATTTAGCACTAAAAATAAAGGAGCCTTTCAGACGAGAGAATGCTCTAATATCCAGAGTGGGCTAGGACGCACTCAGGCCAATGAGGCGCGCTGGAGGAGCCGGCCACCAGCACTCCAACCCCTGGCAAGAGCAGAGAAGGACTGGATGGAGCCCAGGTGGGAGTGTGAGCAGAAGCACCTCCCCCCCCCCACCCCCGCCCCACCCCCAGAATAGTTGGCAGGAAGATCCTGTTGGGGGAGGGCAGGACGAGTTGGGAGGAATGTCTGGGGTCCACATTTACTTCTTAAAACAGAAAACCCCAGTATCCACCTGTGCTGCTCCAAGGTATTACTAGCCCTGTTAGTCTTCTCTGGGACCTGATTTCCCCTGACTCTCGGGGGTTACAGAACACTAACTTGCTTGATCTGACACATTCCACCCCACCCTCTTCCTTCTCATCCTGCCGCGTCCAACAGTGTACACCTAAATTGGTCCCGAGTGAATGGTCATTTTTAAGGATTTTCAGGAATTTTTTTTTTTTTTGCATGGGTTGGAGGATTCTAAATCCCACACCCTGCAAGATCCTTTCAGTAAACAGATGTGTTCTCCTCCATGGGGTAGCGTATTGGAATCCAATCGTTTGAAGGTGTAAATGGACCTCTCAAAGCTTCTGCGTTGTTCTCTATAAAAATCAGACTGTAACACCTTACCTCTTGGTCCCTTTATGAGAACATTCCAAGACTCACAGTTTGCCAAGCATATCAGGGAACTTTACAAATTGTTGACAGTGAACTTGGGAACACTTGAGCTTCCAGGCTGGATTCATGGTCTTTTTGGAAGGGATGGTAAGAGGGACAGCAAACTGCTTACACACTTGTTCTCCCCCACCCCCAACTTTCAGAGACTGACTTTACAAGAGTAGAAAACTAAGAAGAAATATAGGTGAAGAGATGATAACCAAGTGTCACACCCCTTAAATGGCTAAGTCTAATGATGCTCATTCTACGGAGGGTGATGGAAGAATGATGGAACATTAAGTAGCAGCCCAAGAACACAAAACTAGTGAGAGCACCTTCAAACTGGGCTCATTCCTGCTTTATTTCTCCTGCTCACAGTAATAGAAGTAAAAATTAGTAGATAGAAGTTCTAAATGCTCTCAAATGGCCCCACCTACTAAGTCCTTCTTTGGGCTATTTGAAAGCAAACACTCTCCCTTGGTCCTCATGCTTCACCCACACATTCACTAGTAGATATTCCTGCACAGTCATAAGTGCTTAGAGGGCTGCAAAGTCTAGGGGAGTAGACTCTGCAGCCCACACACACACACACACACACACACACACACACACATACACCAGGGCTAAACTGCCCTTAAGAAGGAATGAGTGTGCTCTTCTGAGGAAACTTTCACAGAAGCTCTAAGTGCCCTTGCTGGGCGGTCTGGCCTCTTTTCCTGGAGAGGGTTTTGGCTCAGAAACTGGGATTTCCTTATTCCCATATCTCCCCTATAGACCCTCACTGTGATCCTCACCCCAAGTCCCTCACTGTGTTCTCTCTTCCTTCTCTGCTCACAATGATCTTTCTCCACTTATTCTTTCAGTCTTGTGTTCTGTTCTCTTCTCAAGTCAGTCAGCATTTCACAGTGGTATTTCTTTGAGAACCTCTCTTAGAGGCACTGCTGAGCTGGGCTCATTCTTGGCTAAGGGTCACCGTTTTCTTTGCTGGACCTTCCTCCAATCACCTTTTACCATTCAGTGACAAATTTCTATTCTAGTCAGATGTCAGTTTCTTTCTGACCCCTGTGTCAAGAACTGGTCATCTCTAAATATATTGTCAAGTCACCTTGTGTTTTTCCATTACTTCTGACCATAATAATGATTTATTTATAAAATCATTTTTGTCTTTGTTGCCTACTAGTCTGTGAGCTTCAAGAGCCAAGGAACGTCAACCTGAGTTCAATCCCCGGCATCCCCTGTGGTCCCCGAGCACTGCCAGGAGTAATTCTTGAGTGCAGAGTCAGGAGTAACCCCTGAGCATGTGACCCAAAAAAGCAAAAAAAAAAAAAAAGAAAGAAAAGAAAAGAAATGAGATCATGCTCTTAGCAGAAGGTGCTGCCTCAAAAGCCTGAGAATACAGCCTTGGGTGACACTAACCAGGGCTGAAGTCCTGTCATGCCCTCAAGACCATGCCCATAGAGCCAGCAGACCCTTTGTGTGGACTGGCCAGCATGTCCTGTGATCACCAGAAGCAGTAGAGTGTGAGCAAGACTACAAGATCCGCCACTCATTATTTATCTAGTTCAGGACAACTTAGTATAGCAGTCAAGAGATCAAGTCTATGGTCAGACAGTATATATCTTTTATGTACTGTATATAGATGCATGGCAAGCTACCCGTGTGGTATTTGACTTGCCAAATACCAGTAACAATTATAGACCTCATTCCCATGACCTTATGGAATAGTTTGAGGCTCTTTATGTTCCTGGAGCTAGCAGATGCCCTTGGGCTATACTAACATATGACAGGACATATGGAGATGTTATTGGTGCCCGCTCAGTAAATCTATGATCAACGGGAAGACAAGTTATACAAGAGAAGTGATATACAAGCATATATATATATATAGCATACATATGTATACACATATAGGCATATATATTATTTATATGCTTATGTATGAATATAGATGGATGGATGGATATCCCTCTATTCATTTTCCTCTTGCCCTTGGGGATTACATACCATCTGTATTTCTCTATTATATTAATGACCATGTGACCTGCACACCACATAGAGTCCCTTGCCCAGAGAAATTTACTTATAATCTAATACTCTTTTCCTGCCATCTTGCAATTCTAAATAATTTTGTCTTTAAACAGAGGACTCAAATTTTCATTTTGAACTGGACTGGGTCTTACAAATTATGATTTGACTCTTACTATAGAATAAACATTTATTATAATGGTGTGGGTCAAGAACAATGAAATATGGCTGGTCCATATCTGGCACACATCCATGGTCCAATATTAAGGGCTCTCCTCACAACCATAATTGCCTCCCTGTACTACCTAATGAATACTTCAAACCTCTCCAGCTTGCTGGTGGGTGATGGATAAGAAAGAGCAACTCTAGGCTTCAAATACTTCAAGGACAGGGCATCTTTAGTTCTCAAACTGAAGTTAGAATGAATAAAAAAAATCATATATCTTTGGAGACCTCATGGAACATTTCCAGGAATTCAATGGAGTATGAAGCAGAGCCTATAGAAAACTGGGATAGAGAGGTGGCCAGCATAGTCACATAGATGACAGACTGCCTGAGTCAAGTCCACGTCATCCACTCCCTAGCTGTCTAATATTTGGGGCAGTGCTACTCTACTCAACCCACTGAGTCAGGCATTTCTGGTACCATTTTGCCAGACTCTCTATGTCCCCAAAGCTAATGACTGGCAGGAATTCACGGTTGGTAGAGCCAAGAGAGAAAAATCAGCGCACAAATGGGTGGTTTCATGCTTTTTGAACAGCCCCCACTTCTTCACTCCCCACCCCGCCCACCAAAGCCCCCCTTCTCCTACCGTAGCCATGGCCAAAAGTACTACTTTCCTTTCCTTGTCTCACCCTCCTCAGCATGCCCTAATTAATCTCAGCTAACTCCAGGAACTGAAAGACCTTTGCCCATTCTGTTCTAAGGTTATCTTGTATACCTCTAATAGGTCCAATAAACAACCAAAGCCCCTGACTCTGAGGAGCTATTTTCTATTCTATCCCACCCAAATCTATCTATGAACTATGTCCTATACTTAGAACTCTTTAGCAGCGTAGACAGCCTTTTGCATAACTCCACACATCACAATATGACATATATTTTTTTTCAGAAAGAGGACCGGAAAGGATCAGGGTGTTTTCAGCCATGGGAGGTTTGAGGAGTCAGAGAGGCACGGCAGGTATTGAAGAGCTGAGCTTTGAATAGGTCTCTGAAATTCAGCTCAGTGCTCTTTCTTCTGGCTGCGCGATGTTGTCTGTATTGAAACATTCTCCTTCCCCAAAACACAGAGTACAACAATCCCATTGAATGCATTGCCAACGATAAACTATGTATGGACAAATAACAACAGTGACAAAACCACACACAGAGACAAGGCAGTCTGTGTAGGGGAAGAAAGAGAAAAATAAATGAAATTAACAGTGGGGAGACAAAAACAGAGGAAAACCCAGCAATTAGATTAATCATAGACTTCCAGGAAATTGGCCCAAATTTCTTTAAAATCTTGTTGATTGTTATTCAGATTGAAGGGTTCCCTCTGCAAGATTAGCCAGAGCCCACCAAGCTTGCATACCAATCTGCTACATCCCACAGATAACTCAGACCCTGGAACTGTGTTATTGCTATAGCAGGTCACCTGTGCAGGTATGAAATCCAGCAGGGATGGGGAGCAGAGAACAGTACTGGTGGTCAAGAAGTAGCATTTCTAGCTAGGATCTCCAGCTTGCTCTGGAACTTCAGGACAAATCACATCACTCTCTAGACCTCAGTTTCTACCTCTGTTAAATAGGCAGAGGGTTTTGAGGAAAAGAAAAATGGATGTTAAAGACCTTAGATAGACCAAAAATTCTATGAAATTAAAGCATAACTCTTTGAGGCTTTCAGAGAGAGAAAGAAAATAGAATATTGCCCAATATTAAAACAGCTCACCTCCCAGCATGAGGGGTAAGAAAGAAGCAATAAAGCAAGGAGCTAGACCTGGTAGGTGGCTAAAAAATGTATCCAAACCTTCAGATTCAGTAAAACCTTCATGGCATCTAGACTCAACTATTACTCTATCTTTTGTGATGTGCATTTAAAAGAAAATTGAATGGCCTAGCCCTGGATTTATTAATATTTAAATCATTACTATCTTGGCTGTAGAATGCTTCTGGATTGCCAGAAGTATGTCGGAGGTTTCAAAAGCATGGAAGTTACCTGAAGTGAAATAATCCAAGCATAAAATTGTTTGAGTTTGTTTTGAACAATTGAATGACTGAGTTCTTAGAAGCAAACTCTTCAGATAAAATCATCTTAGTCTTAAGATAAAAATGTGTGTGTGTATATACACACATATTTTATCATATATATGATATATATCATTCACATATATATATATATGTGAATAAATGCTAGGCATTGGGTGCTTCCTGTACATTCTTCAGCAACTCAGAGTGCTGATTTCTATTCATGTTCCCATTTTAAGAATAAAAAGCAAGGGAGTCTTTGAATATTATGAATAATTTCACCAATTTTTCTCATGGTTTCATTTTACCTTTGAATTCTATGAAGGAAGAAATGAAACTGAGTCTAAGCAAGGACATAACGGTCAACAGTTTATCCAAAAATATGTTCCTTCAAGAAGAAATTGTTCCTTCCAAGAAGAAATTGGACACAGGTACACCCAGCCGAGGAGAAACCAGCTTTCCCCGTTGAACCCCCTGCACTCCATGGACCACGAGAGCAACTTCCGACCCGAGTCCACCATCCCGATGGAGCCTCGGAGGAGCCCAGAGAAACCCCCACACCTTGCTGGCAGCGATCTGTCACAGTCCACACTCTGCAGCAGGTAAGATCTCCACCCAGCATACTAATCCAGTCTCCAGCCAACAGATTAATCCAGTCTCCAGCCCAGCTTGTCAGAAACCCAGCCTACAAGGACCCACCCTGCAGAGACCCGCCCTTCAGAGGAGAGTATTTCAAACCCAGGAATGCTTGAGCCTAAGACACAGGTACACCCGGCAGAGGAGAAACCCGCTTTCTCGTCACAGCCGCTGCAGGCCCCCGATTTACCTCCAAACTACCATAAATATTCTACCCACCCTCTGAGAGAGTCCCACAAAGTAATGAGAATATAGCGCCCGCATGGCAGAGCCTGGCAAGCTGTCCGATGCGTGTTCGATATGCCAAACCCAGTAACAAAAATGTTTATTTTCCTGACCCCCAAAGAGCCCTTAATACGGCAGCAGTAAGAAAGGCAAACAAACAGTGCCTGATAAAATTTCACGGCCATCCTAGGCAGCCAAAACGAAGAAGGACTAAAATGACTGTCTGTACTTTCAATGCACGTACACTGGCATCGGAAGCATATATTGAGGATCTGATGCTGCAAGCAAAAGAAAGATCAAGTATGACATCATTGGTCTGACTGAGACGAAGAGGAGCCAGTTGCATCATGCTGTATTTGACACCGGAGAAGAATTGTTCCTTGGAACATGTGACGAAAGAGGCGTCGGTGGCGTTGGTGTCCTTGTCAACATGAACATGGCCGTCAACATTGATTCATTTGAATGCCTAACAAACCGAATAGGACGATTACAGTTGAAGAGATGTGGCCCACTGCCAGCAATTTCTATCTTCATTGTCTACGCACCAACATCCACATACAAAGAAGATGAAATTGAGAAATTCTACATGGAATTGGAGGAGTTCTATAAAGAAGATCACACCTTCTACACGATCATAGTCGGTGATTTTAATGCCAAGATAGGACCAAGAAGATCGGGCTGAAGAACTCCACATCGGGACCCATGGCCTAGAATGGAACGAACAGGATGAGAGACTATCTGAGTTCATCATGTCCACCAAGATCATTCATGGGAACTCACAGTTCCAGAAAGCTGAAGCGAAACGTTGGACATGGGAATCAATCTCCTGGCGGACAGTTCCACAATGAAATTGACCACATCATCTTCAATCGACGGTTTTGTCTGACCGATGTAGCAGTCGCCCCCAAATTCCAAACAGGATCGGACCACCGTCTCCTTTGTGCAAAATTCTACTTCCCGCAAAGGGGAGAAAAGGCTGCAAAGTTTAAGAAGAGAACTCCCAGAACGACCACCAACTGGGACCTCTTTGGCAACATTGCAGCAACATGGGAAGATACCATCATTGACGACATCGATGAAGAATACAACCGACTGGTTCAGCACCTCCATGATTGTGCGAAGAATGCCGAGAGAGAGAAAGACACAAAAGGATGCCTGTCTTCAGAAACTCTCGAGCTCATTCGCCAACGTGGCAAGGCGCCGAGCCTCAGGAGACCAAATGCTAACATCCAAACTTGCTAAACGGTGCAGAGAAGCGATAAAAGAAGACCTCAAAGACAGAAGAGCAGAAATACTGGAAGATGCAGCAGAAGCCGGGAAAAGTATTCACACTGCCCGCCTGTCCTTCGCCAACTATAAGACCAAGATGACTGCCCTCCGACGCCCTGATGGATCTATCACATCTTCCAGAAAGGCAATGGAGAAGATTATCCAGGACTTCTACTCAAATCTCTTTGATAGCCACATCCACCTGCCCACATACCAAATTACACAGGATGGATATGTCATTCCCAACATTCTCCCTTCTGAAATCCGACATGCCATCTCGTTGGTAAAGAAGGGAACAGCACCAGGCCCAGACAAAGTCAGACCCGAACACCTGAAGAATCTGCCGCCGGTACCTCAATACACTAGCTCGGCCCTTCACAGGCTACCTGTCCGAATGCAAGGTGCCCTCCCAATGGAAAACCAGCAAGACAGTTCTACTGTTCAAGAAGGGAGACATTCATGACATCGGCAACTATCGCCCCATCTGCCTGTTGTCTGTCATCTACAAGCTGTTTACACGAGTCATACTGAACAGGTTTAGCAGAACACTAGATGAAGGACAACCATGCGAGCAAGCAGGCTTCCGGAAAGGATTCAGCACAACCGACCATATCCACACAGTAATCAAGCTCATTGAGGTTTGTAGGGAGTACAAGATGCCGCTCTGTCTCATGTTCATTGATTTACAGAAAGCCTTTGATTCTGTGGAGACTGAAGCAGTCATCGAAGCCCTAGCCAAACAGGGTGTTCAAACCCAATACATCAAGATCCTTCGTGAGCTGTACCTACGGATTCACCACCAGGATCTCACCACTCTACAAAGAAGTGATCATGGATGTCAAAAGAGGGGTTCGACAGGGTGATACCATTTCACCAAAACTCTTCAGCGCCACCCTCGAGAACATCATGAGACAATTAGAATGGGAAGGAATGGGAGTGAAGATAGATGGTCGGCAAATACACCACCTCCGCTTCACTGATGACATTGTTCTAATAACACCAAACATTAGCCAAGCGGCACAAATGCTGGCTGACTTTGACCGAGAATGTGGAAAGATAGGTCTACAGCTGAATCTAAAGAAAACTATGTTCATGTAGAAATGAACTAGTTCCAGAGGCCCCATTCACTCTCAATGGAACAAACATCTCTGAATGCAGCAGTTATGTATACCTAGGTCGAGAAATCAACATGATGAATGACCTAAAACCTGAGCTGTGCAGGAGGAAGAGAGCAGCATGGAATGCCTTCAAAGGCATCGAAGAAATAGCTAAAAGGACAAAGAACCTCCGGCTCCGGGCACATCTCTTTGACTCCACCATTCTCCCTGCATTGACATAAACCTCAGAGACCTGGCCCCTATGAAAGCAGGATGAGAATGCTACCCGGGTCTCCCAGAGAGGAATTGAAAGAGCTATGCTTGGAATATCACGCCTCACTCAAGTGAGAGAAGGAATCTGGAGTTCTGACCTCCGTCGCTATTCCAGAATCAGGGATGCTGTCTCATTTGCCAAGGTATCGAAAATCAGATGGGCTGGATATGTAATGCGATTTGGAGACAACCGCTGGACTAGAGCCTTTACAGACTGGATCCCACGGGATGTCAAAAGATCACGTGGCCGCCTACCTACAAGATGGTCAGACTTCCTTGTAAAGACCCTGAAGGAACGGTTTGAGGTTCTTTATATTCCTGAATCCACCAGATGCCATTGGGCTACATTGGCACGTGATAGGGTCCAATGGAAATGTTACTGGCGCCCGCTCGAGCAAATCGCTGAATAAAGGGATTCAAGTGATCAAGTGATTCGTAATCAGAATGTGTTGGAACTCACTGAAGATAAGTCACTGTGAATAATTGTGTTTCATGAAAGAAAGCAACTATTTGGGAAAATTGGACTAGTGTCACTTGTTCTTATCTTTGTCTTTGTGCCACCATCACAATTTTTTGTATGATAAAGAAAATGCAATCATATCTTCCACATAGGACTTTCCTTTCATCAGAACTCCACCCAGCAGCAGACAATCCTATGACAGCCGGGATCATAGACACCCACCCTGCAGCGGTTTTTTTTTTCAATCCGCCTAGGTATGCTGATCCAAAGACTTACAGACATGGGGGCAGAGCTGCTCCTTGCCTCCCTGTGCCCAGCCACTCACAAGGCACGCGGGAGGGATGGCGGGTACTAGCCCTTTCCCGCCATTCCAGCAGGGCTCCTCACAACAAGCCAGACGAACCCTCCCCACTCCATGAGTGCCACCGCCTTCCACATCGGACTTTCCACTCCTCAGAACTCCACCCAGCAGCAGATGATCCTATCATAAACCGGGTCGCAAGCAGCCGCAAGCGCCATGAGGTTCATCAATAAATGCTGTATTTAGAGGTGACTAAAAGAGTATGCCACCCACATGGCAAGCGTGGCAAGCTGCCCATGTCATATTTGATATGCCAAATACCAGTAACAATTATATTAGGTCATTCCCATGACCTGATATAATTGTCTGAGGCTCTTTATGTTCCTGGGGCAAGCAGATGCCCTTTGGGCTCTACTAGCATGAGGCAGGACATATGGAGATATTACTGGTGCCTGCTTGAGCAAATAGATGATAAACAGGAAGATAGTAATAGTGATTCTATATTGTCATTATATTGAAAATATCTCTAGTATTGTCAATCAGAATGTGTTGGAACTCACTGCAGTTGAGTCATTGTGAGTAATTGTGTTTCATGAAAGAAAGCAACTATTTGTGAAAAATTGGACTAGTGTCACTTGTTCTAATCTTTTTCCTTGTGCCACCATCACAATTTTTTTGTATAATAAAGAAGATGCAATCATTTACCAGATTTTTTTCAGCTCAGAAAAACTCTAGCTTCCCAACAAGAGTGATGCATGATGCCTTTGTGCATGGAAACGCCTCTTACCTAATACCTTTACATTTCTGTCACTCTGACTAATGAAAATCAGCTTCACATTTGGGGACATGATTTGGTCCAATGTTTTATCAGTTTAATAGTATTTCTTGAAAGTAAAGGATTGCTATAGGTCTTCGAATTACTTTCATTTTTAGTTTAGTGGCTTATAAGTGTTTTTTAGTTTAGTGGCTTACAATACTATAACCTCTTACATTCAATTCCTTTGCCATTCACATTCTGCTAAATGTGATACATTTTTTCTATTTAACTAAGTGGTATATCCTATTATAGCAGCTAATTTATCAGATGAATACATTTAGTTTTCAACCATGACTAATGCTTATGACATAACTGAAATTTCTCAAGGATATGTGAGAAACATACAGACTTCAATTCAAGCTGTAATTATATTATTAACCTTGAAATATTCTGGTAATGTGTAAATTCTATTTTAGTTAATAAGTTAAACAGGTAGTGACTTGCATAAAGCAGCAACTTCTGCAAAGATATTAGACAAACATCTTTTATAATAATCTACTAGGATACTTTTAGTATGAGTTATTAGTTCTTATTTATTTAATGAAAATATATTTAATAGCAAATGTAATTTTTCAGACTTAAAGTTCAAGTAAAAAATAGCAAATTTATCAATTTTAACCAAAACATTGAGTACTAATACTTTGGGAACTGTCTTGGTGGTTTTCCAATGAGAGGGAAGCTTGCATTCAGACAGGAAGCATGTGAAGCGCCGAGCCAGTGTATTGGTGAGTACTGAAGGCAGATTCTTCAGGTGTTCGAGCCTGACTTTGTCTGGGTCTGGTGCTGTTTTCTCTTTACTGATGAATTGGCATGTCGAAGTTCAGAAGGAAGAACGTTGGGAACGACATATACATTATGCGGAATTTGGTATGTGGGAAGGTGGACGTGGCTATCTAAGAGATCTGAGTAGAAGTCATGGATAATCTTCTCCATTGCCTTTCTGGAAGATGTGATAGATCTATTAAGACATTGTAGGGCAGTCATCTTGTTCTTAGAGTTGGCAAAGGGCAGGCAGGCTTTGTGATTGCTTTTCCCCGGCTTCTGCTGCATCTGCCAGTATTTCTGCTCTCTTCTCTTTGAGATCCTTCTTTATCGCTTCTGTGCACTGCTTTGCAAGCTTGGATGTTAGCATTTGGTAGCCTGAGGCTCACACCTTGCCAAGTTGTTGAAAGAGCTAGAGAATTTTTTGAAGACAGGCATCCTTTCAATGAACTAGTTGAAAGGACTAGTTGAACCAGAGGCCCCATTCACTCTCAATGGAACAAACATCTCTGAATGCAGTAGTTATGTGTACCTAGGTCAAGAAGTCAACATGATGAATGTCCTAAAATCTGTTCTGCTCAGGAGGAAGAGAACAGCATGGAATGCCTTCAAAAGCATTGAAGAAATAGCTAAAAAGACAAAGAACCTCCGGCTCCGGGCACATCTCTTCAACTCCATCATTCTCCTGCATTAATTACGCCTCAGAGAAGTGGGCCCTGTGAAAGCAGGATGAGAATGCTATTCGGATCTACCAAAGATGCATCGAAAGAGCTCTGCTTGGAATATCAAGCCTCACTCAAGTGAAAGAAGGAATCGGAGCTCTGACCTACGCCTCTGTTCCAGAGTCAGGGGACGCTATCTCTTTTGCCAAGACATCGAAAATCAGATGGGCTGGACATGTAATGTGATTTGGAGACAACCCTCTGTACTAGAGCCCTTACTGACTGCATTCCATAGGGTGTCAAAAGTTCAAGTGGCCCCACCTACAAGATGGTCAGACTTCTTTGTCAAGACACTAAATGAACAGTTTGAGGCTCTTTGTATTCCTGAAGCAACCAGAAGCCATTGGGCTACACTGGCACGTGATAGGGTCAAATGGAAATATTACTGGCGCCCACTCAAGCAAATCAATGAATAATGGGATGTCAAGTGATCAAGTGACTAATACTTTAAGGATATTTTTAATTGTTTGACAAAAAGTCTTTGAAGATTATTAGGAAAAGAAGATAAACTCCTTTCTTTAAACAATATGCATTTATTATGTGTATATATATCTTCAGCTCTATACATTCGAATCTATTTCACCTAAAATTCATCTTCAAATCTGTCAACATCTACAAATGTAAAAAATGTGTGCATATATTTGAAAAGCCATTCAGTAAATTTATATTTTGTTTAAAAGTAGATGTTCAAAGGTGTTAAGAAGGTCTCTTAAATATTTTGTCTCTGTCTATAACCTCATTGTGGTCCCCAATTGCTTTTCTTTTTTATTTTATCTTAGCCTATTGTTAGACATTTTCACATTTTCTGATAGTCCTGAGTTCAACAGATATGTTTTCAAACCATATGCCATTTTTAGGAAAAGAGATAAAATCTAGACTAATTACAAGTGTTAGATTGTCCAGTTTTCTGTTTTATTTTGCTTGATTTTGAATAAAATTACTTGGGGACAGAGAAATGGCACAAGAATTATGGTTATTGGTTTGCATAAACTTTATCTTAGCATTACATGGTCTCCTGATCACAGCTCGGGTGGGACAAGTGTAATCTCAAGATTTTATCACCTGACCTACACCACATGCTTGGTCCTGAGAATCGCCTGAAGATCACCAAGGCCACTTGAGCTCAATTTTCTTGATCCCCCAATGACACAGACATACATAAACAGACACACACATTGTTCAATTCTGATGTGAACATAGTTTTATAATGGATGAATTGTTTGCCAACCATAGTGATTCTTTTTCTGGTATGATCATACCATCCATCAGTATGATCCAGTTCTTTATTAATGTTGGCTTACAACACCCTTTCATATCAACTTCATTCTCTTCTCTGTAATCTGTATTTGAGGGTTAAGTACATCATAAAAACTTAATATAGCATAGTGCCCATGCTCTTTACACTTTATTTTTGGTTGGAATCAACTAAGGAAAGACAAAGGAAAGAGTAGGCAGGAAAGAAAGAGATACAACAAATGACTATTTCCTCTACCTCAGTTTTTCATCAAAACTAAATACTAGCTGTAATGACTTTTAGAGCCATCCTCCTGATGTGCAAATTTCTTTTTTGGCTATATCTTGGTTGATGACCACAACCTCTACTTCTAACACTGTGATTTTAAGTTTATTAGTTATCTTAGTTGGAATCTGGGCATTGGGTTTTCAGAGGAGTATATCTGTGGCGTGTTGTATTGACTATACTATTGGAGGATGAATGTGCTAAGAGAAAAGGAAGCAGTATTGGATGGAGAGAAAGTTTGTCCTCTGATGCAGTGGGCATATTGAGTTTTTTTGAGACACAGAAGTGATTCAGAAGAAAATTTGAAGAGCCTGAATGATAGTACAGAAGATAGGGTGTTTGTCTTGCATGCTGCAGACCTGAGTTCGATCCCTGGCATTCCATATGGTCCTCTGAACACTGCTATGAATAATTTATGAGTGCAGAGCCAGAAGCATCTCTTGAGCACTGCCAAATGTGACCCTGAGAGAGAGAGAGAGGTTTGATTCTCAAAACTGGTGTGCATCCCCAAAGGGCCTTATTGATCTCAAATTGACTGCCTATGTGTGAGGCATGACCTTGAATGAAGTGGCACCTTTGGCAGTGATTAGGTAGTTCCTTTGAGCTTTTATTCTAATATATCTCATAATCAAAGAAGTTATGAGAATCAAGAGTTAGTCGAACACTACTGTTTACTATCATGTCTCTTTAACCTTGAACAATAAAATCATTTATTGCAACTGTTTTGGTAAAAGCTACTGAAAAAGCCTTTGTTTCAGTCCAGACCTTTGACTGATAAACTATAAAAGACAGATAATGTAATTGTGTTACTTACCAACAGTTTGCATCATTTACTGAAAGTTAAACCCTTTTTCTAAGCTTTTCCATTTTTGCTCCTTGATACTTACTTTTAATATCTGTACCCTCTGGATTTTCCAAAGGAACCATCTA
The DNA here is from genome assembly GCA_021461705.1 of Cryptotis parvus. Taxonomy (NCBI): domain Eukaryota; kingdom Metazoa; phylum Chordata; class Mammalia; order Eulipotyphla; family Soricidae; genus Cryptotis; species Cryptotis parvus. The sequence continues at coordinate 167,827 of JAJIBD010021403.1, forward strand.
TTACCTAATCAACTTTGCTTCATAGATATAACTGAATGCTATATATGACCAACATTGCACTCATGCTAAATGTTTTAATTTTGATATGACCTTTGAAAATTTTATTATAATGTTCTATCTAAGAACCACCTGTAATTGGACAACTTAAATACCACCAAATGATCACATATGCTAATGTGCTTTGTGCAACATAGAGGGCGAGAACAATGCTCCCTGCAGTGTGAACTCTAACTCCTAGAGGTAGACCACAATTTTGTATATTTATTTACTTATTTGTTTTTATAATTTTATTATAGTGTTGCAGGACACCTAAAAGCCTCTGCATCTGCCCTGGATTGCCTCCTACAGGTCACTTCATAGATAGGGGGTAGTTTAAATGTGGCAGTTTATCTGACCATGTATTCTGTACTGGCTGGTATAAATATTCTCTCATGCTACCACAATCATCGTGGGACTGGCTAGATATTACCAGCATATTTGCCTGGCCAAGTTGGATCTCTTAAGTAATTAGATCAGAGAGAAATGCTGTTTGCCTCCAAGCAAGCAAGCATGGCTCCCCTGATAACTCAAAGACAACTAAAATACAAAACTACCGTGAAGTAGACAAGACTCTTATGAAGGCTTGGAGAAATATTTAACTGGCATTACTATCGTCTTTGGTACAGAGGCATGCCATCTCAGAAACCCCCCTTCTCTACCCTATAAAGGCATTACCAAGCAGATCTTGGCTCAAGATATTAGGTGAGGTGTTGGGAGAAATTACCTGAGAGCATTTGACCCTCCCTACCAGGGAAAGTTACATTTAGCTTACAGCTCCTCCAAGCTCTGCTAGGGAGGCTTTGAATGAGCTCTTGGTTTTGTAAACAGCCACAAGGCCTCCTGAAGTTGCTACATTTCTATAGAGCTGTTTTCTTGTTTTCATCTCTAGATAGCCCAGTCCAGAATGAGCCCGGCTGGGAAGTTTGGCGGATTTCTAGCTATAAAATAAGCTGCAAGCAGAAAGAAGCTCATTTTTCCCTTTTTTGCCTTTTCAGCTTCCCTTGTCATTTTGCTTCTCCATCCTCTCTTTTCTCTGTTGGGTCTCAACACGTGTTGGCAGCCCTGTTGGCCTACACGTGGCTGGAGCCTAGCTAGGAACCCAGAGTCCGGAGGTTTTCCCTGCTCTTGGATTGTATATTGGAAGCTGTGTTAGTAAAGCCCTTTTAAAACTGCATCGGATTCCTGAATTTTCATCCATTCCCTGCCAGCCTTGGAGGTAAAAGAGAACTCGCTCCTGGCACTTTTGGGACCCCAGAGGCTTCCCCGACATCATAATACCATGAGATATACATTTACAAAACTGTTCATGATTGAATTTCAGTCATACAATGTTGCAACACTCATTCCTTCACCAGTGCATATTTCCCACATGTTTTAGTTCAGTTATATGCTTTTATTTCACTTTTTTATTAATTTAATTTAATTTACTTCACTTTTAATAGACTTTTAATTCTAATGATTCTAGTTTGAAATTTTGCTTCTAAAACTTCCTGTTGCCCAGAGCCTCTGCATCTTGCCTGGAGTTACCTCCTGCAGGATACTTTGTATATAAAGGACAAGAAAGCAGTTTGAATGTGGCAGACCTAAGATCATCTATGTATTTTATGTTAGCTCATATAAATATTTTCTCTTATCTTTCTCACAATCATCATGGGAGAGATAGATATTACCAGTATATTTACCTGGCCACATTGGGTCTCCAAGTAATTAGACCAGAGAGAAATTTTGTTTGCGTCCAAGCAAGCAAGAATGACTCTCTAATAAATCTAAAGGCTAATATACAAAACAACTATGAAGTAAAGATGATGATCTTTTGAAGGCTTGGAAAATACATACCTGGCTGCAGAATATCCATTGGTAGAGGTACATGCCTTTGAATTCTGAGATACAGTTATCTCAGATGTCCTTCCCCATCTACCAAGGGCCTGCAACCTTGGCTAGACAATATTGATACTTCAGTCGGGCTAGGTGAGGTCCTGGGAAAAGAGTTACCTGAGGGGGATTGACCCTAACTGCTTTTTGTTGATGTCAGCAGGTCTGGACTAAAAAGTTATAAAAGTGGTAGCCTGCTTTCCTTTTTGGGTCTTTTGCTTTTTTGCCTTTTTTTGCCTTTTCGCTTTCTCCCTCTGCTCTGCTTCTCTGTTTTCATTCTGATTGAGCCTGAGCACGTGGTAGGGGAAATCTTAGCCTAGGATTCTAAACCTACATGTGGCCAGGTCCCAGCTAGGAACCTAAAGTCTGGGGTTTTCCTGTTACTAAATCGTATATATCAGAACAAGTATAAGTAATGCCTTTTGAAACTTTGCTGTAATCTCACATGTTTCTCTGTCCGTAGGCCACTGACTCCCTAGGGCAAAAGGGGACCCCCTATACCCTGGTCCCGATTTTGTAGGGGCACCCAGAGGTACCCTGACAAGTGGAGGTCACTACCACACTATCACTATCTTCCCATTAATCATCTATTTGCTAGAGCGGGCAACAATAATATCTCCATATGTCCTGTCTCATGCTAGTAGAACCCAAAGGCATCCGCTTGCTCCAGGAACATAGAGAGCCTCAAACTATTATATTAGGTCATGGAAATGACCTAATATAAATGTTACTGGTATTTTCATATCAAATACTACACGAGCAGCTTGCCAGGCTTGCCGTGCGGGTGGCATACTGTTGTAGTCACCTCTAAATAAAGCCTTTATTGATGAACCGTGCAGCCACTCGAGCCAGGCTGTGATAGTCTGGTCTGCTGGGTGGAGTTGTGACGAGAGGAGAGTCCGGATGTGGAAAATGGCAGGCCCCATGGAGTAGGGGGGGGTGGTCTGGCTTATTGTGAGGCTCTGCTGTGGTGGCCGGCCGGGGCTAGAACCCGCCATGCCTCCCGGGAGCCTCACGAGCAGCTGGGCACAGGGAGAGCAAGTAGCAGCTCTGCCCATGTCTGAGAGTCTCTGGTTCAGTATACCTGGGCTGGATTGAAGAAAAAAAAAACTGCTGCAGGGTGGCTGTCGATGATCCTCGCTGTGATAGTCTGGTCTGCTGGGTGGAGTTGTGAGAAGAGGGAAGTCCGTATGTGGAAAATGGCTGGCTCCATGGAGTAGGGGAGGGTGGTCTGGCTTGTTGTGAGGTTCTGCTGGGGTGGCAGGCCAGGGCTGGAACCCGCCATGCCTCCCGGGCGCCTCACGAGCAGCTGGGCACAGGGAGACCCACTATTTTCCATGGGCCCGCCATTTTCCACGTCCGGACTTCCCTCTCATCACAACTCCACCCAGCAGACCAGACTATCACAGGCCGGATCATCAACAGCCACCCTGCAGCAGTTTTTTTTTTCGATCCGGCCCAGGTATGCTGAACCAGAGACTCTCAGACATGGGCAGAGCTGCTACTTGCTCTCCCTGTGCCCAGTTGCTCCTGAGGCACCCGGGAGGCATGGCAGGTTCTAGCCCTGGCCGGCCACCCCAGCAGAGCCTCACAACAAGCCAGACCACTCTCCCCTACTCCATGGGGCCCGCCATTTTCCACATCCGGACTTCCCTCTCATCACAACTCCACCCAGCAGACCAGACTATCACAGAAAATCATCGACAGCCACCCTGCAGCAGTTTTTTTTTTCAATCTAGCCGAGGCATGCTGAACCAGAGACTCTCAGACATGGGCAGAGCTGCTACTTGCTCTCCCTGTGCCCAGCTGCTCACAAGTGGAGGTCCCACTGATATTCCTGTGCTACTCTGGATTTTTGTCAGGGCATCCAGCATACTCCGACAATGGGGCTTATTGGTAGACAATTTAATATATATGTTGTTTTATTTCTGTGTGTATAAAATGAAGACAAGAGCAGCAGCAATCAAATAAGATTACGATAAATATTGTATATAGTAATGGAGTAATTCAAGGTATGCCTGACATGGCAAGCATACAGTAAAGTTAATGTTGACTAGTTGATCATTGTTTTATTTTTCTCTTAAATGCTTTCATTAGATCCTCTAGCAATTATATTCTGAGATTTATTATTATATTTAATTGGTATTGATTGAAAGTATGCTAAGCTTTTCAAAAAATCTCTTTTGTTGTACTGCTTTAAGTGCAGGTTATTTATAACCAATGCCTCTTTAATTAGGTAAATGCTTAATTTTAGGTTATTTATAACCAATGCCTCTTTAATTAGGTAAATGCTTAATTTTCCCCATGTACAGTTTTTTAAAAGATCTTAAAAGTTTTTCTCAGCATATGTGGCATTTATAATTTTATATATTAGTTTCTATTTTCAGTTTTATATAGATGTGGATAAATATTTTAAAACACCCAGAGTCATGGCAGAACCTGACAAGCTACCCTTGGTGTATTTGATATGACAAAAACAGTAACAATAATGGACCTCATTCCCAACAAGTGAATACATTACTGATGCCCACTCATGCAAATCAAAGAACAACAGGAAGATAAGTGACAAGTAATCCATGAATCCAAAACTAATGAGATTGTTTTAATTTCTTATGAGTACATAGCACTATTTATATTTTCACTTGATTTGAATCTTGCTTACTAAACTGTTGATTTTATTATTTTAATTAATTGAAGTCATGTATTCAATACCATAATTAATATTTAAGTTTGTTACAAATACTAATATATGCTAATAACCCATAATTATCCCAGAGACTCTCAGTCATGGGGCAGAGCTCTTCCTTGCTCTCCCTGTGCACAGCCGTTCATGAGGCAGTCAGGAGGCATGGCGGGTTCTAGACCTGGCCCACCACCTCGGCAGAGCCTCACAACAAGCCAGATCAACCCCTCACTCCACGGGCACCGACATTTTCCACATTTGGACTGCCCTCTGGTCAGAACTCCACCCAGCAGACCAGCCCATCACAGCCTGGCTCGGCGCGGCGCTATTCGCCAAGCGGTTCATCAATAAATGCTTTATTTGGAGGTGTTTAAAAGAGTTTGCCTCCCGCTCAGCAAGCCTGGCAAGCTTCTCGTGTTGTATTTGATATGCCAAATTCCAGTAACAATTATATTAGGTCATTCCCATGACCTGATGGAATGGTTTGAGGTTCTTTATTTTCCTGTAACAAGCCGATGCCCCTGGCTTTACTGGCATGAGACAGGACATATGGAGATAATACTGGTGCCTGCTCTAGCAAATAGATGATCAATGGGAAGATCGTGATCATGATCGTGAACCCATAATTATAAATTTATTTGTTTTTACTGTATTTATTTGAAGAAAACAGTAAAAGTACACTTTTTCTCTTTATTTTTCCTGCTTTTGCCTACTAAGTTACTATTTTGTTTGTGAATAGATAAGAAAAAACTATGTTTAGAATAATCTAGAATTTTGGACCAGAAAAGAATAGTATTTTTCTTTTTTTTTTTTTTTGGGGGGAGTCACACATTCGGCAATGCTCAAGGGTTTCTCCTGGCTCTGCACTCAGGAATTACTCCTGGCAGTGCTCAAGGGACCATATGGGATGCTGGGAAATCGAATCCAGGTCCGCTGCATAAAAGGCAAACACCCTACCCACTGTGCTATCTCTCTGGCCCCAGGAATAGTATTTTTCAACTCCAATCATTTATGTTACTTTATTTGAACCATGATGATCTCTCATTCATATAACATTTCAAAATCACATCACTCTCCTGAATATCCAATTTTTTCCACCATTGTCTTAGGGTTCCCTGCATAACACCTTGCCTTCATGCACTGCTCCTGGCTTTTCAAACTCGGTCTGTAAACAATTCTATTGTTTGGAATGTTTGATCGTTTATTATCCAACATCTAACCTTTTCTATTTCACCAAGTAGAATTATGTGTATTTGAATCTTTAGATGGTTGAAAATTGTTTTTAAGAATATATAAGCTTTTATAATATAAAGCAATTGAACCATCATTAGTAGTACTAAAACCGTTGAATAGAGCTAGTTTATATTTTGCTGAATTGGTTATATAACTAAAGATTTGGTTATGTAACTGAAGATTCCAAAATAGCAGCTTGGAATATGGAAAATTCTTGTTATCAAAATAATCATCATAGGTCTGGATAGATAGCATAGCTGGTAGGGTATTTGTCTTGCATACAGCCGACCGGGTATGCTCTCCTTCATCCCATATGGTCCCCACGAGCTATGCCAGGAGTAATTATTGAGTGAAGAGTCAGGAGTAACCTCTGAACATCACTGGGTGTGACCCAAAAAGAAAAAACAATCATCCTTTCTTCAGGCTCATGAGGTTGTTTTATTTTTTAATAGAAAAAGATAATGGAGGAGTAATTTTTTTTTTAAGAATGAATTCTAGAGCAGTGAATGCCAGAAGAAACATTAAAATCTCCAACTGTACTGGTCCCATATTACACACTAGTCTAAATCACGAACCTAAAAAAAGAAAATAAAGTTAGCTTTTTGGGAGAAGGGATAATAGGATAAAACTGTCCTTTCATTAGATTTTGGAACAATGATGGTTTAAACTGACTAATTTTTTCCTCTTTTTCTGTTTCTTTTTTGTTTCTGGACCACACCCAGAAGTGCTCAGGACTTAGTCTTGGCACTGAGCTCAGAGAGATAATTCTTGGCTCTGTAATCGTGAGGAATGAACTAATTTAAACTTCCTGCAAAGAAGGTATATATCTCACCACTTTACTGCCTCTCTGATAGTTGCATGTCTTATTATTGATTTTTGGATCTGTTTCAGTTTCATTAACAAATTGGGGAAAAATCCGGTCTTAATTTTTTCTCTCGATACATCTCAGATTTTCTAAAGAGAAGAGATATCTTTCACGAATGTGTTAAACAACTCTAATTAAGTTTAATGGTGACAAAGTACATTTTGTTGGGACACTAGAAAGATAATCAAAGGGTATTAATGTGAGAAAAGATTTTAGACCTATTACAATTAACTCCATGCACAAGACTTATACATAACATATAATACCTACTTTAAAAGTCTGGTAGATCATAAAGCACTTAAAAATGATATAAAATTTATGTACATATTGAAGATCAACTCAACAGAAGCATATAAAGAAAATTTTGGATTAAGTAATTAAGCTATAACTTCATGTCTGACTTTTTGTAACTACACAACTACATATTTTGTTTTCATCATATATATGCCTTATGAATTATTTATTATTCTAATAAAATAACATAATTTTACAATTAAAAAATCAGAGACAATTTCACAGAATTAAGATGTTGCTCTTTAGATTACATTTGGTTTTCATGAGCATTCTGATTTTGATTTGAATATTAGCTAGCCAACCAGGGCCCAGAGAAATACTGAAATATATTTAGTTCATGATTTAATGCAGAGTTATTGAAAATTTGGGCTTAGAACACTGTATGGCTGAGACCCAATAATGAACAGTTTTATAATTTTATATCTCACAGTCGTATAATAAAATTTAAAAAAAGAAAAAAAAAGGCTAGGTATAGGTATAGTTCTGAATTAAAATTTTTAAGTGCAAGAATGATAAACATGGCAAAAAAAAGTTTAAAAAGGTGGCTGATTTGTTTCTGATAAACATACACACACAATGACACACAAACACACACACACACAATTTTTTCAATCTATGTAAGAGAATAGCCTGGAATCTCCCTGCCATTCTGTAGTTTCAGATAGTCTAAAACTCAGATAGCTTAAGAATATACTGCAGTGTGACTAAAAGCGATATACCAATATCACTGCTGGTGATCATACTTTGTAAGAAATTGTACCTTTGTATGCTAATAATTCTTTACCTCAATATGCTTATATCTTTTATAAAGTATATATTTTAAAAAATGATTCCACTTTGTCTAGTATAAAAATTTCTTGATTTAAGGTATAGTGAAAACTAGTTAAGATAAATTTGTTTTTTATTTTATTTTTTTATGTTTTAGTTCTTTTAGTTCTTATAACAAAATATAATTAAAATATGATATAATAAAATATAATAAAACAAAATATTATAAAATAATAAATTTATTAATTTTATTTTTTAATTATACCACCGTGAGATATACCATTACAAAGATATTGATAGCTCTTCAAGGACAAAAGAATCACCACAGTACCACCAAACTTCTATCGCATCCATGCTATTATATCCTAGTGGTACTTTCGCAACCATATGCAGTGTCAGAAATTAAACCAACAGCCTTAAATCCATACAATCTCTCTTGTTCGATTTGTATTTTTTTAAAGAATCTTCATGCTATTTTTAATTCAAATTGAACCAATCATATTCATAATGTATCAGGTTTCCTTTATCTCCACAATTCTACTAACGTATTTTGTTGCCAATTTTCCTCAATATAGGTCATTCTAATTGGCAAAATGTCTTGCCTTTTCCAGTCATAATTCACTAGCTTTTGCATACTAGTTTTTGAGCCTACAGTCCATCTGTGTATTTTCTTTTTGAAAAGTGTCTACTTGAATGAGTAGACATTTGTGAAGTGTCTACTTCAAGTAGATACTTCTTTCTTGTGATTGAGTTGCAGGCATTATATTTTGGATATTAATCCCTTCGGATATACAAAGTGCAGATATTTTATCACATTTACTAGGTTACCTTTCTGTTTCCTTCACTAAACATTTTCTTTTATTCAGTTCAATTTCTTTTCCTTGCTTTTGTTCTCCTTACCAGTGTAATTGAGTCTCTGTTTTTGCTGTATTTTGTTTTAGGACCATACCCTGTTATGCCAAGGGGTTAGTACTGGCTTTTCTCAGGAAATAGTCCCCTGAGGTAGTGATTAAGGGATGATATGGGATGCCAAGCATCAAATTCATGTTGACTACATTCAAGGTAAGCAACATCTTCTGTACTGGTCCAGCCCTGATATTTGAGGTTCTAAAACATTTGAGGTGGAGATTCTAGAGTTAATTATCTCTCTTTCACATGTATGTTATTGTTTTAGTATGTAAGTATTTTATCAATTTTAAGTTTTTTTTTATATCGTGTTAGTAATCTGGACATATTTTTTTATTGAATGTAACTGTGTAAGTTTCCTCACATAATATGCTGAAGAAACTAACATTTTTTCTTATGGTATGGAACATTTATTTATTGTAATTTTTTGTGGAGGAAGATCATAAACTATTGCTAAAAACAAATATAAAAACACAAAGACATACAAAATTAAAACCTTGAACCAAGTTACCTGAATTTAAATGTTTCTCAATCACTTGATCACTTGAATCCCGTTATTCATCGATTTGTTCCAGCGGGTGCCAGCAACATTTCCATTGAACCCAATCACGTGTCAATGTAGCACAATGGCATCTGGTTGATTCAGGAATATGAAGAGCCTCAAACCGTTCCTTCAGGGTCTTGACAAGGAAGTCTGACCATCTTGTAGGTGGGCGGCCACATGATCTTTTGACATCCCGTGGGATCCAGTCGGTAATGGCTCTAGTCCAGCGGTTGTCTCCAAATCGCTAGTTCCAGAGGCCACATTCACTCTCACCGGAACAAACATCTCTGAATGCAGCAGTTATGTGTATCTAAGTCGAGAAGTCAACATGATGAGCGACCTAAAACCTGAGCTGCGCAGGAGGAAGAGAGCAGCATGGAATGCCTTCAAAGGCATCGAAGAAATAGCTAAAAGGACAAAAGAACCTCCGGCTCCGGGCACATCTCTTTGACTCCACCAGTCTCCCTGCATTAACAGACGCCTCAGAGACCTGGGCCCTATGAAAGCAGGATGAGAATGCTATTCGGGTCTCCCAGAGAGGAATCGAAAGAGCTATGCTTGGAATATCATGCCTCACTCAAGTGAGAGAAGGAATCCAGAGTTCTGACCTCCGTCGCTATTCCAAAATCAGGGAAGCTGTCTTGTTTGCCAAGGCATCGAAAATCAGATGGGCTGGACAAAATGTTTCTCAATATTTATGAATAAAAGTGAAAAATTCTCATAACCAAATTTATTTAAGAAAACGTAAATTCTGTGAATGAAAATTCTATTTGCAAAGCAAGCCCTAATTTTCTTGTCTAATTCAAATGCCCCAAGCAAATATGGGGTATTGAAATTGTTTTCTCTAATGGTTTCACCTTCCTTCTTGTTAATCTATTAATTTAATTTTCTTTTATCCATTTCCCCTCCTACATATGGTGCACTGCTTTTCTCTAAATAAAAAAGAGATATTCATCTTTAACAAATGATTTTTTTATGCACAGAGTCAAAGTTTTGAGATGCATATAAACTTGTAAGATTCAGTAACTACATTGTTTAATAAAATAGAATTTCTGACTGTAAATCCCTTGTCATCTTAAAGAACAGTCAGACTCCTTAGGGCAAACAAAATCTAATGTAGCACAAAATGTGTGTGGTATGGCAGTGAATGGCTATGTCTAATTTCTCTTAAACATCTACTAAGTGAGAATGACCATTAATCTTTTATATTCTTTCTTCACCACTTGGTTGCTCTCCTTTAAGGTAGTTATAGTAGTTAGGGATTCAAAATTCTATTTTCACAGAGCTGCAAATTACTTTCTAAATATCTTATAGGCAGGAGGCCCATCAATATTAATTGTGTAGAAAATGCACAAAATACAATTCTACAGGGCCCAGAGCAGTTAAAAGACCTAAATTTATAACTCCTACCCTGGAGGAGATTATAATCTAACTTGTGTTCTGGAACCAAAAAAAAAAACTAATTTTGAGAAATAGAAAAAAAAATTAGCAAATGCACTTTTGTGAAAGTTTCATGATTACTTTGTGGGTACTCCAACTTTTCCATCAGAAATAAATTATTGACAGTTAATTTTAAAAATAATATTAAAAAGTAATGACCTTTGTCATTAAGAAATTTTATTCCTATCAATATTTATCTAGAATATTAAACTGAAACTGGCAATAACTGTTACTTTAAACATTTGGAGATAGTATTAAATGTCCATAAATCATGGTGAATCAGGTAATGCATGCATGTTGTGTATATTTTAACTATAATTGAGCTAGAATTGTTTCTAAGGTTGGGTGCTTTATTAAGTTTAATTGAAGTATGGAAAGCAGAGATTTTTAAAAGAGTCTTTAAAATAATCTATAGTTCCTTCCAGGCTTTTCTAAATGGAAAACAACATGATTACAAGTATATATTTGCTACTTAAGTATATATTAAGGTCTAGTTTCAGAAAATGATAAAGCAGTTTGATGTTCATAAATCAAATGGCATCTGCTTATAAAAAATGTATGTCTTCATAAAAGAATTTAAAGTTATAGAATATTTTTTCTAGAATTAGGAACTAGCCATGGCTCACATATTATCTTGGCACTCTAACTATATTTTTAAATAGTAAATTTGATCCATCCATCACAATGTATTATAAGGTATTTAGGACAAGAACTCCTCTCTTATTTTCCCTGTGATCCACCCTGCCTACACACAGAATAACAGAGTTGTGTCGTTTCCCGTTCCTAGGTAATCATTGCCTGTAGAAATTTGTTCTGTCTGTGGAACTCTCACTGGTTACAAATAATCTATGGAAAGTAATGGTGTGAAATGTTACATTTTTGAACCATAATTCGAGCTTCTGTCTTAAACTCAGTTTTCGTTCCAATTCTCTTACTCCTATTTTATTTATTTTTTGAACCTGTCAAGCATCATTCAAGGACCCAGGTGCAGTTTCCAGATATTCTTAGCAAACAGGGCCATAGTTCAAATCTAAATTCTCAGAGTCTAGAGCTGTTCAACTACTGTGTGCCAGTGAATATGTGAACCACTGTATTGCTCATGTGCTGCCAGTGTTATACCCTGCCACTGTCAGACTAGGGGGACCATCGAGTGGCAAGAATCAAATTTGGGGTCAGCCATATGTGAGTTTAGCCACATGCAAGGCATACACCTAACCCAAGGTTTACTTTCAGTCTCCCTCGTTCTTTTTAAGGCAGGATTACCATCAGATTGTAAAGTACAAAGTACAACAGCACAAAATCTGTCTTGTCAATAGTCTATCAGATTATTGATCTCTTGAGAGAAAGCTTTTACTCTATATTGCTCATCTAAGATCTCGTGAGCAGTTGTAGAAGTACTATATATTATAAAAATTACCAGATTTCTCAAAGTATTAAATGGATTCAGTATAATGTCTATTAACATTCCAATGACATACTCTAAGGAAATAGAACAATAATTGCTGAAATTAAAAATGAAACCACAAAAAAACTTAGATAGCTAACATATCCTAAGGCTTTTTGTCTTGGATTTTATGCTTAGGAAGCATAAAATGAAAGTATCATGATATCAACTTCAAACTATAATACAAAGCCATGCAATCAAAATATTATGGTAATGAAATAAAAATAAACCCAAACATCAATTAAAAATAAATAAGATCCCAAAATTAAATTCTATGCACGTACAGGTGATTTATGATAAATAATTAAACAGAATAAACCAAATAAAGGAATTATCATGAAAATTTGAATTCCTATGTGTGAAATGAAGCCGGACTACGCTATGAAAAACAGAATAGAGATTTAAAAATATAAAAAGTAGATTTGCAACACTTTAACTATGGCAGAGAAACAACTTAAGATCTGAATAACTAATAAATGGATAAAAATGTGATGATATATTGAATGACTGGAGAGGGTTGTCATTATGGTTCAAAAAAAAAAAAAAACAAAAATGGCTGTTTTTTTACGGGGCGGAGAGATAGCCCAGCGGGTAGGGGCGTTTGCCTTGCCGCGGCCGGCCATGCTGGCCTGGGTTCGATCCCCGGCATCCCATATGGTCCCCCAAGCACCGCCAGGAGTTATTCCTGAGTGCAGAGCCAGGAGAAACCCATGAGCATTGCTGGGTGTGACCCAAAAAGCAAAAAAAAAAAAAAAAAAAAATGGCTGTTTTTATTTCACAGACTGTTTTCAAATATCCTATTTGGACAAGTAGTACGAAACTCTGTGTATATCACTCCCTACTAAAAGCGTAAGCACCCAATAAGCTCCATGATGCGTAAATTAACTAATGTGGTTGCTTATCACCATTTGAATTGTTCAGGGCAACTTCACTACTCTCAATAAAATTATATTGATCATCATGTATGCTCTTGAAATTTGTACATTTAAGTAATATAAGATGAATATAAGATTTTTTGAGACTCAATAAAAGTTCTTAGAATATTTTTATATGAAAGCAAACATACATATTTTGGTATCATTTATTATATATTTATACTAGTATAACAACCCAATAATATAACTCATGTATTTATTAAATTAACTGTGTAAATTAATATGAATCAAATTGCTTTTAAATACAGTTTAATGCTTGCTAACTATTAATTTTCACTCATTGAAATAAGAACAAGCATTAAAACCATTTATTGTATTCAGGCAATAGAATTGTTTAAAAAATAATACAACACGAATTTTATTCTCAACCTCCTACTCAATAGTGGGTCTTATATATTTGTGGGGGCAGGAAAAGAGAGACTTGGGTAACAACCTTTCGTATTCAGGATTTATTTCAGGTTATGTGCAGAAGAACTATTTCTTGTAGAGTTCTGATGACTGTCTGCAGTGCTTGGGATAGAACTGAGGGTTGGGCGCTCATTCTAAAAAAGTGCCTAGCATCCCATACTCTGGTCAAAGTATTATATGTAAAGCTGTTGGGTTAAGGGCAAACAATTTTTTAATTTTATTAATTTACAGCCATTTCAACTACTAGTGTAGTTCCATATACTTTTATTTATGCTCCTTATAAGATTACAGCCTTCACTTTTCTGTTTCTCACTGCAGAATCAGCATTAGCTGAAAAATGCTTTTAAAAGATCAAATTCAAAGACCTACTAAATTAAAAATATTTGGGTGGGGTTGGAAATCAGCAATCTGATTTCTCCAAGTAACTGGTGCATACTTGTTATTATGCTAGAAATCAGCAATATAGTTCTCTGAGTAACTGATGTTATTTAAGCTTACTCAGCAATAAACTACATTTTTTGATAAGCAATATAGATAACAAGTATCACTTGAATAAGATTTCTTTCATTCTAACAGTAGATACTGAAAAACAGTGTAATGCCCTCTAAAAGAGCACGTCTTTTCTCTCCCCAAATGTAAGAACTACTAAGTATTTAATGCAGCATCACTGAACTTTACACTACAGATAAGGGAAGTTAAAAAGCATCAATGCTTCCTTGTCCTTTCTTATGCTTAAATCCTATTGTTTTCAGTCTTAAATACTTTTTTTCCTTGACAGGGAAGGCTGCTTACACTTAACGTGCTCACTGCTAATTCTTCTTCAATACACTCTTTCCAGAATTTTATTTTGGTGGATTTGATAGATATTTCCAGATTTCTAGGTAATTTATAGACACGTTTATCTAAATGCAAACTTGCTAGGAGTAGATGGAGAAAAATGTGGAAACTTGGAAACTAATATTGAACTATTGCATTGGAAATTTATGGTATCCTCTACCAAATACTGTAAACTTCTTCATATTCACTTGTATCACTTGTCTTCCATTGTTCATCAGTAGCGCCAGTAATGTCTCCATTCATGGGAATGAGGTTTGTTATAGTTACTGTTTTTGGCATATTGAATACAACACAGGTAGCTTGCCAGGCTCTGCCCTGGCTCAAGGTTCATCTTCATAGTATACACTATAAAATTGTGCTATTCTTGTTAGTCATCTCAAAAATCTACTTGATCTTAAAACAAAGTTCATGTGATCCAATATTTGGGCTTGTGAAATTTTCAAATTAGAAATAATTTATATTTTTCTAAGATTAGTTTAAACTGTTCACAGAACCAAACATTGAGAGCTAAAGTTGACAATAGAGCAATTCAATTTGTGATAAGTATATTTAATTACTCAATTATTCTTAAGTACTGTAGAGAACATGTTGAAGATAATTAGTTTCCTGAACTATTTATTTATATTATTTTAATGTTTGGCCATTATTTGAAAATACTTATTTATCTGAAAATGAGCTACATATGCTAAAATTATAGCAATATATTTGAAAACACAGTTTATATAGAAATGTAAGTTTTGGAGTATTTTGGTGCTTTTTTGCACGCACATTTTAATAATAGCAGTTTAATTATATTATTGCAGTTAACTAGCACTGTACCTGCTGTACTATCTCCCCAGCCCCTATTTTGTGCTTGTTTTGTTCCTCAAAGTTCCTCAGAGCTCCATCTAATAGAAAACCTGATCGTTCCCCTTTAAGTTTTATCAGTAAATGCTCAAGATTCCTTCTACTGAGAGTATACCACCTACACGGCAGAGCCTGGCAAGCTACCCATGTTTTACTTATTTGTTATGCCAAAAACTAGTAACAATTATGGACCTCAATTCCATATCCTGAAGAATGGTTTGAGGGTCTTCCTGTCCCTGGAGCAAGCAGATGCCCTTGGGTTATACTTGCCTGTGACAGGACTTATGGAGATGTTACTGGTGCCCACTCAAGAAAATCGATGAACAATGGGAAGACAGTGATACAGTGATATTAAAATTTCAATAGCTTTAATATGAAATATTCTAGTCACAAAATTTATTTGAATTGGAATATTAGACTGATTAATTTATTATTTAAGTTTTTGGGGCCAAACCAAGCTGTTCTTCGAGCTTGCTATTGGAACTGTGTACAGTGATCACTCCTAGCCTGGCTTTGGGGCCCTCAAAGGGGACAGGAGATTGATCCTGAGTTGGTCATGTGCAAGGAAAATATCCTACTGCAGTATTATATGATACCTTATATGTAAATTTACTCTTACATATCTGAGACATTTTAACATTTTTGTATTTTGTATTAATAGAGTGCTTCTAGTTAGGATTCTTAAAATTTAATATTTAGTTTTTAATTGTGTTATATAAAACATCCTCAGAATCCCACCCTACAATGAAGCCTATTTCAAGGCCAGACATGCCTGATCCAGAGACTCAGATACACAAGAAAGAGCTGCTACAGGCTCTCCCTGTGCTCAGCTGATCATGAGGTGCTCGGGAGAGAAAGCAGGTTCTAGCCCTAGCATGCCATCCCAATAGAGCCTAACAAGAAGGCAAACGAACCCCCCACAACACAAGGGCTACCATTTTCAACATCCAGACTCCACAGCACTTCAGAGCTCCACCCAAGAGAAAAGCCAATCTCTCCCCATTGTGGTTCATCAGTAAATACACGAGATGGGAGCCAACTACTGAGAGTATAACACCTACACAGCAGAGCTTGGCAAGCTACCATGTTGTATTTGACATGCCAAAACCCAGTAACAATTATAGACCTCATTCCCATAACCTGAAGGAATGGTTTGAGGCTCTTCTTCATCTTTCTGGAGCAAGCACATGCCCTTGGGCTATACTAGCTCACAATAGGCCATATGAAGATGCTACTGGTACCCACTCGAGCAAATCGATGAACGATGGAAAAAGAAGTGATTCAAGTGATATAAAACAAAGCTGTAAGTGAAAATTTATAGCAAAAAATTTCTGCATAGATTCAAAATGATATAAATCTGAATGAAAATCAATACCTCAACTTATTTGGTTGGCTGTTCATAAATATTGTAATGTAAGTGTAGCATTTAAAATTAAATTTTGCAACTTTAATCATGTAAAACTCCAAATTTGTAATGTTTGAAATGGAATTCTTAATCACTGTATCACTGTATCACTGTCTTCCCGTTTATCATCGATTTGCTCGAGCAGGCACCAGTAACATCTCCATATGACCTGTCTCATGCAAGTAGAGCCCAAGGGTACCTGTTTGCTCCAGGAACATAAAGAGCCTCAAACCATTCCATCAGGTCATGGGAACGAGGTCTATAATTGTTACTGGTATCTGGCATATCATATACAACACGGGTAGCTTGCCAGGCTCTGCCTTAGGTAGCATACTCTTGTAGTCATCTCAAAATCCAGCATTAATATACATGTTTATGATATTTATGCTTTTAATATCTTTCAGTGTCCCTTTTTATTTATTCCAAAAAATATTTATGAATTTATTCCAAATCATACATGTAATATATAACTATTACATAATTTATATTACATGAGTATCATCATGTTATTAATAATATATAAATTTTTCAAAATTGCCTTGAAAAGTACTGTCTGTTTCATCTCATAGAATGAATATTAAATTTGTAGTTATTTATTTATTTATTATGATTAATTATTTTTAATATATTTTATTATACCACCATGAGATAAACAATTAAAAAATGTTCATGTTTGGGTTTCGCCATACAGTATTCCAGCACCCATCCCTCCACTAGTGCCCATTTCCCACCACCAGTGTCCCCAATAACCTCCCTCCTCCCCTACCCTGCCTCTATGTCAGATTCTTTATCGAAAGAGTATTAAATTAAAAGTCATATTGGAATGGAACTCAATAGTTTTAGTCATATATGTTCTAACATATATGATATATACTTATATAGACACACAATTGCACTAATTCTCAAACTCAAAAAATTTATCTCTATCAAAATACAATTTTCAAAAAATAGGGAATGGGCCATGCCCATGATTCAAATGGCACATGACTTTTCTATGAAAGCACTAAGACTTGACTGTCGGGAAGCTGCCGGGGGTCCCCAACAGTGCCGGGAAAAGAGTTCCCTTCTACCTCTGAAGCCGGCAGGGAATGGATGAAAACTCAGGAATCCAGCGCAGGTTTGAAAATGCTTTACTTATCATAGGTTCAGAGATACAAATCAACAATAGGAAAAACCCTGTGCTTAGGATTCCCGGCTAGAACCCCAGCCACGTGGAGGCCAAAATGGAGCCCACCACGTGTTAAAGCCCTGTGGAGAGGAGAAAAAGACCAGATTCCCAAGAAGAGTCGCGAGCCCCAAAAGAGAGCCCAAAAGAGAGAGACCCAGAAAGGAAGCAGCCTAGTTTTATGCCCCTGCAACTCAGACCTCCCACTATTATGGGAAGCAGGGAGGGTCAAATGCCCTCAGGTAATTTTTCTCAGAACCTCACCTAGGCCCTTTTATATCCTAATATCTTGAGCCAAGATCTGCCTGGAAATGCCTTTATAAGGTTGAGAAGGGGGTTTCTGAGATGACATGCCTCTGTACCAAAGACTGTACTAATGCCAGTTAAATATTTTGCCACGCCTTCACAAGAGTCTCGTTTACTTCACAGTAGTATTATATTTTAGTTGCCTTTGAGTTATCAGGGAGCCATACTTGCTTGCTTGGAGGCAAACAGAATTTCTCTCTGGTATAATTACTTAGAGATCCAACGTGGCCAGGCAAATATGCTGGTAAAATCTAGCTAGTCCCACGATGATTGTGGTAGCATGAGAGTATATTTATACCAGCCAGTATAGAATACATGGTCAGATAAACTACCACATTTAAACTACCCCCTATATACAAAGTGATCTGCAGGGAGGCAATCCAGTGCAGATTCAGAGGCTTTTAGGAGCCCTGCAACACTTGACCACCAGCACTTATGGTTTCCTGAAATGGCACCACCAGAAATCTAATATCTCTGTTCACAGTTTTTGTGACCCTGATGTCCTGGTTCCCAAACCTGGTCACTCATGGTTAAGCAGAAAAACAAACAAAACATCCGTAAAACATAATTCTCCCCGAAAGATATATATTAAATAAGTGCTTTTCAATTTTTTATTAATGTCAGTTCAAGAACAATGGAAAGCATCTTTAAGAAATATTTTTTAAAAAGAGAGTCACCTGGAGCGTTGATGTTTTAAGAGCAAATTAGATTAAAATTATGTTTATAAGATCTCCTTTTTAAAAAGAGTTTACAAGAATTTTTCAAATTGTTTTTAATAACTAATTATTTAATAGCCAAATTTTTTTAAAGTTTTTTTTAAAAGATAAATATTTAAGTTTGTGAATTTAGGGACTTCAATATGTATTGGTGTGTGTGTTGCTAAAATTACTGAGTTCTGGGGCCAGAGCGATAACACAGCAGGTAGTGTGTTTGTCTTGCATATGCCAGACCCAGGTTAGATCCCGGCATCCCATATGGTCCCACGAGCACTGCCAGGAGTAATTCCTGAGTGAAGAGCCAGGAGTAACCCCTGAGCATCACTGGGTGTGACCCAAAAAGCAAACAAACAAAAAAAAAACCTGAACTATGTTCCAATATGGCCTCTAATTTTCTAGATTTTCTGTAAGAAGTAAAACAGATATTATGGCTCATGCAATTTTGAAAATTATTTTATTTTTAATAAAAATAACCATAGCAGATATTCTTCAGCATGTCACTCACTTCCAATTGGTCTTGGGCTAGCACCTTTTCTCACGAGTCATCTATTTTTCAGAAACAGAGGCAAAAAAAAAAACTTATTCAGTTCCTGGTCTAATCTTATCAGTTTGCTAACAATGACAATTTAAAGGTCCATTAATCTTTTCTTTGATGTAACAATAGTTAAGGACACTGGCACAGCTTTTTTTTTACCAGGAGATATAAAAATCCTTTTTTGTTGGACACAACTAAGTCTGTATTTTGCACTTTAAGCTTCAGCCAATAATGTTCAGGAAATGGAAGAAACTTATTACAAGTAAGCGTAGAAAGGTTATTATCTCATCATAGTAATTAATGCATTAAAATATACAAGCAGATCTGTGTTTGTGTGTGTGTTTGTGTGTGTGTATGTGTAAGTAAAATAAATAATCCTTTCATCAAGAATTGGCCAGTATTTTTCCTGAGAATAAGATTTTTTGGATATTGAAAATACTGAAATATCTGTAGGGAAATTTAACATATATTATAAAGAACATGATTTTTAAAACATGCTACATTAATACTTTTCTTGGGCCACACATGTTTGCATTTAGAGTTTACTTCCGACTCTGCGTGTGCTCTGCACTATGCAAGGTATGCTCAGTGGATCAGATGGGGTGCTAGGGAATGAACCCAGATCAGCCAAGTACACAGTAAGAGCCCTATCCATAATTTTTTAATTATTTTTTAATTATCACCTGATCACTTGATCACTTGAATCCCTTTTATTCATCAATTTGCTCGAGCGGGCACCAGTAACATTTCCATTTGACCCTATCATGTGCCACTGTAGCCCAATGGCATCTGGTTGGTTCAGGAATATGAAGAGCCTCAAACCATTCCTTCAGGGTCTTGACAAGGAAGACTGACCATCTTGTAGGTGGGGGGCCACGTGATCTTTTGACATCCCTTGGGATCCAGTCGGTAAAGGCTCTAGTCTAGCAGTTGTCTCCAAACCACATTACATGTCCAGCCCATCTGATTTTCAATGCCTTGGCAAAGGAGATAGAGTCCCTGATTCTGGAATAGCGATGGAGGTCAGAACTCCGGATTCCTTCTCTCACTTGAGTGAGGTGTGCTATTCCAGGCATAGCTCTTTCGATTCCTCTCTGGGAGACCCGAATAGCATTCTCATCCTGCTTTCGTAGGGCCCAGGTCTCTGAGGTGTATGTTAATGCAGGGAGAACGGTGGAGTCAAAGACATGTGCCCAGAGCCAGAGGTTCTTTGTCCTTTTAGCTGTTTCTTCGATGACTTTGAAGGAATTCCATGCCGCTCTCTTCCTCCTGCGCAGCTCAGATTTTAGGTCCTTCATCATGTTGACTTCTCGACCTAGGTACACATAACTGCTGCGTTCAGAGATGTTTGTTCCATTGAGAGTGAATGGGGCCTCTGCAACTAGTTCATTCTTCATAAACATGGTTTTCTTTAGATTCAGCTGTAGACCTATCTTTCCACATTCTCGGTCAAAGTCAGCCAGCATTTGTGCCGCTTGGCTAATGTTTGGTGTTATTAGAACGATGTCATCAGCGAAGCGGAGGTGGTGTAGTTGCCGACCATATATCTTCACTCCCATTCCTTCCCATTCTAATTGTCACATGATGTTCTCGAGGGTGGCACTGAAAAAGTTTTGGTGAAATGGTATCACCCTGTCGAACCCCTCTTTTGACATTAATGATCACTTCTTTGTAGAATGGTGAGATCCTGGTGGTGAATCCGTAATACAGCTCATGAAGGATCTTGATATATTTAGTTTGAACACACTGTTTGGCTAGGGCTTCAATGACAGCTTCAGTCTCTACAGAATCAAAGGCTTTCTGTGAATCAATGAACGTGAGACAGAGTGGTATCTTGTACTCCCTACAAACCTCAATGAGCTTGATTACTCTGTGGATATGGTGGATTGTGCTGAATCCTTTCCGGAAGCCTGCTTCTGCAATTAATTCTAATTATATAGAATTAATAAGAAATAATCACTAATTTCACTTTTCTTCTTTTAATTTTTACAAGTGAAACTAGAAACAAAGCATATTAACAAGTAAAAACAAAATTTATACTACCTACTGAATTTATAGTAAGAGAAAAATTAATTACAGAATTCTAAACAGTCATGGTAAACATAAAAGAAAATTTTCAATGTAAAAGACATTTTGATGTTCTAATTTTGTGATCTTAGGATAAAGTAATAATCACTTTTGATTAAGAAAAAAACATGGATGCTTAAAAAGTAAGATTTTTGGCTTAAACTAACAATTAGTCACAGAGACAGCAAAACAAGAATTATTTATTTATATTAACTTATTGATTTCACTGTCTTCCCGTTCATCATCAATTGGCTCGAGCGGGCACCAGTAACATCTCCATATGTCCTGTCTCATGCTAGTAGAGCCCAAGGGCACCTGCTTGCTCCAGGAACATAAAGAGCCTCAAGCCATTCCATCAGGTTATGGGAATGAGGTCTAAAATTGTTACTGGTATTTGGCATCCAAATACGACACGGGTAGCTTGCCAGGCTCTGCCGTGTGGTTAGCATACTCTTGTAGTCACCTCTAAATCCTGCATTTATTGATGAACAGCGTGGCCGCTTGTGGTTGTGGGAGCCAGGCTGTGATAGGCTGGTCTGCTGGATGGAGTTCTGATGAGAGGAAGTCCGGATGTGGAAAATGGAGGCCCTCATGGAGTGGGGTTCGTCTGGCTTGTTGCAAGGCTCTGCTGGGGTGGCAGGCCAGGACTAGAACCTGCCATCCCTCCCAGGCGCCTTGTGAGCACTGGGCACAGGGAGAGCAAGTAGCAGCTCTGCCCCCATGTCTGTGAGTCTCTGGATCAGCATACCTGAGCCAAATTTAAGAAAGACTGCTGCAGGGTGGATCTCGATGAGCCAGGCTGTGATAGGCTGGTCTGCTGGGTGGAGTTCTGACGAGAGGAAAGTCCGGATGTGGAAAATGGAGCCCTTCATGGAGTGGGGGTTCTTCTGGCTTGTTTCAAGGCTCTGCTGGGGTGGCAGGCCAGGGCTAGAACCCGCCATCCCTCCCAGGCGCCTCGTGAGCGGCTGGGCACAGGGAGAGCCAGTAGCAGCTCTGCCCCATGTCTGTGAGTCTTCCGTGACCCCAGTGCAGGCGGCGGGCGCAGGTGCGGGTGGCGCATTCCTGATCCACATGGGCCGGCGCCCACGCTCCAGGATTAAGGATTATGTGGTGCTGAGGATGGACATGATGTTCTCATGTGCACTGTTTTTTTTCCATTCCTTTGAAGCATCTACCTCATTCAGTTTTTTATTTTGTTTTGTTTTTGTTTTGGGGCCACGCTTTCGTATGCGCAGGGCTTACTCATGGAGTTTTGTTCAACAATCAACTGTAGTGGGCTAGAGGGGACCATATGGGAACTGTGTATCAAACATAGGTTGGCAATGTGCAAAAGTAAGTGCCTTACCTTTGCCAGACCTCCTAGGCCCTATTTTTAAAGAAATATAAAATAACACAATTTGTTTTTCTTTTTGTACCACTTCCCACAGTTTTCAGGGATTACTCCTATTTATGTACGCAGGGATCACTCTCTAATTGTCCTTCAGAAACCATCAAATAGTGTCAGAAATGAAACTAAAGTCAACTAAGTCAAGACAAGCACCCTACCTGCTGTAACATTTCTCTAGCCCTTTATGTCACTTTTTATTAGTGTTTTGTGCTATACTTTTTCTATAAAATTAAATTTAGAACTTTAAATTTAAGAGGAATTATGTACTTAGTATATACTTAGTATATACTTAGGAATATATACTTAGTATATACTTGCACGGTGTAGCATTAAAAATTTTTATTAAAGTGACAGATTTCTTTTAGTTACCGATAGTAAGTCACATAAATAATAGTGTTCAAAGTCTGAACTTTCACCAAATAAAAACCTAATCCAAAATACACATGATTTAGATCTAAAATGTATTTACCCTTTTTTGACTAGCATAAAGTATTTTTTAATTATTTAAGCTGCATAAGGAGCAAAAGCGTTTCCAACCTAAAGGGATTCTCATAATTTCAATAGATACTACCACATGAGCAGACCACTCAGGTAATTTTCAACCACTCAGGTAATTTTCAACCACTGGTTAACATAAATCAACCAGACAAAAATAATATTTTATCAGAACCAAAAGCAAATCCATATACACACATATGTGCATGCATATAAATTTACAAATACTAACATGGAGACAGAAATAGGTCATGGGAATGACCTAATATAATTGTTACTGGAATTTGGCATATCAAATACAACACGAGAAGCTTGCCAGGCTTACCGAGCGGGAGGCAAACTCTTTAAAACACCTCCAAATAGAGCAATTATTGATGAGCTCTCAGTAAATATATTAACTAAAATTCTATTGCAACTTAGGAGTTAATAGGAGCCCAAAGCAGTGAAAATGGACTATAGATCTTCAAATAAGTTGTTTATCTTTATAATTTCATTTAGTTGACTAAACAAAAAATCTACTTAAAATGTTGTTAGATTCTTTAAAGCTGTTAACATCAATATCATGTGTCCCATACATATTTATTCTAATCATGTATCAAGGAAGTGTTTTATTCAGTATTATGATAAGATTGATTCAGAACAGTCTGCAGAAAAAATAAGTATTACCAATTGGGTGGTCCTATTTAATGTTTGCTGAGATTAGTTGGCTAAGTATGAAACAGAAGTTTTTATGTCCCAGAGGTCAATAAAACCTGCATAATGCATAGCTAACTTCTTGTTGGTAGATACAAATTGCTTTTTTTTTTTTTTAAGGACATACCCAGTTGTGTTCAGGACTGTCTCCTAACTCTGCACTCAGAGAATACTCCTGGCAGGTTTGTGGTACCAGGGATCAACCTCTGGGTTTGGCAGAGGGCAAGTCAGTGCCTTACCCACTGCACTTTCTTCAGTCCTGATATTTGTTTCCTTACTAGACACAAACAGTTGATATTGAAGAGTATCAACTTCAATAACTTCTAGGCATAAATTAGTAGTAAATACCAAGTCAAAGACATCTAATTATCTTGAAAAATTCAAAAATTTGGTGGTTTGTGATACAGAACTCCAGTGTATTATAAAACTACATAATAATTTCCTATCTTATTTCCTTATTTGGATGATTTTTCTTAAAGTATCCTTTTCTTAACAGATCTTACTTAGAAGCATTCATGACAGTTTTTCTCTTAATTAAATGCGATAAATAAATCATATTTGAGGGCTTTCAGTAAGAGTAAAAGAATAAACAAGTCTTAGATATTGATAAAGATTATATTACATTGTAAGTTTATTACACATGAAGGATAGTGTTTTATACTTTTATTTAAGTACTTCATTTTTCTTTTGTTGTTTTGCATATCGTTTAATAGTTGATTGTGCATTTAGGTATTATTTCAAAACTCTAAAAATTATGCTTAAAGTGTCAGTAATATTTTGTGTAAATCTTATTTTAGGATATACCATTTAACCTCATTTTTACAATTAAACATTGTGCAGTGTAGTATCAATATTTTAAACTGACTTCTTAAGCAATGTTTATATAAGTTACTGTATTGTGGCTTAATTGTGAATATATATTTCAAAAATAATTGAAATACATATCTAACAACAATAGTACATGTTTTACTCTTTTTTTTAAGCAGAAATAGTGCTTTACTTCTAATAGGGTATTGTAAATATGTTGTCTCTGGTATATATTTTCTCATTTTACATGTTCAGGGTAGTGATTTGGAAAGAGCTTTTTTGGTTATGGGCCCACATTGATATATATATACATATATATATATATGTTTATATATAGCTTGATATATATATATATCAAGCTATATATGAACATACACACATATATATACATATATATATATCTTGTTTAAGTATTGGTGATTAGTAAAAAGCCTATTGGAACTGTGCTGAACTCTTGGTTTGTCCATATGACAAACCTTGAATTAAAAGTAACACATTCCCTGATATTGTTGGGAACCCCGTGGCTCCCAACATTTTTCCATTATTTTCTCACCACCTAGAGCCATTAGTTTACTTTGTTACCTGTCTAGAAATTTAGTAGAAGTCTCAAAATTATAAACATACAGTTAATGTTCTTTCGGTGCCATTTATGAGGATATTAAATGTGATTTGTCTCACCAAAATGTCTCTACTTTGAGGCCCATGTACTAGTACCATAACTCTGGTTTTAGACTCTAGGTGACACATTTTATCTATGGAAAAGTGATAATTCTTTCCTAGAATCTTCAATTCCTTTTTTAATTCTAATACTATTGTTTGTATGAGACTTTGGCAGATTATTAAGATGATTCACTTCTCTTTGCATTTCTTTCCATTTCACTCTCTAGCATCTACTATTCCACCTTATTTCAATGTTTATATGTATGAAATATTTCACAAATCCTTCCTCCTTCATAGGGTCTCATTTCTATCTCACCCTCCTTGAGATTCTAATTATCTCTGCATGTATAGTTTTGCTGAAAAATATCAAAAGTGAGCCATAGAGCTTTGCTTCAAAGCTGTCTATCTTGTGAGTGTGAAGCCTTGAACTTTGTACAAAACTTTCAATGAGTGATTCCTAAACACAGAATAGGAGTAAACCCTGAGCACAACTGAGTGTAGCAACTCTGCACCAAGCAGACCACATCCTACCAAAGAGAGAGGTAACTGATAAAAAGAACTTTAAAAAAAGTATGTGAGTGTTTCTGCAGAGAAGAGAGCCCCACAAAATACAGAAAAATGTGCAAGTCCCTACCAGAGATGGTAGCAATTCCAGAGTGGAGATCATCATAAAGTCAAGATCAAAGAATGGGAGTGATGTTATTCCAGAATAAAGTGTTCCAGTTGCCTCTGCAAACTAATTATATGAACCTGTTCCAAGTTCCATAGCCTGGAGCTCTCTGTAAATAAGTCCTTGCTGGGAATGAGGAACAACCCTTAAACTGTCAGAGACCAGGTGTGACCCTAAAGCAAACGAAGAAACATACAAACAAATAGAGTTATTGTTTGGGCATTGTCAAGGAAAAGGTCTTTGAACTCTGGTGATTTTCTTTATTCAGGGGTCTAATCAGGGTCTTTGCTCCAGCTGAAATAAAGATGGGTCCCTGTTTTGGAGTTGGAATTAGCCTGGAGCTTTTACCGTCTGTGCTGTTTGCAGGCAGCATAAATTCCAGGATTTTTAAGGGTTTAAGACTTCCTAAGTATTTGTCTACTTCATCATCAATAGAGCTGGATTAAAATCCTAATTGCATATAATTAAAGTGCAGAAAAATATTTCTGCATTTAAGAGGTAAAATCTTTAAGCCCGACTAGGGAACCTAAACATCCTGAAGGGGTTGTGGAGATAGTAGATCTGTTAGGGATTTGCTCTTCTCTGAATCAGACCCCTGACTCTGAGTATGCCCCTGAGAAACACTGAGTGTGCTCTCACATCTTTTGGCTCTCCCCCCAACCTAAGGTCCTGACCTCTGAGAAGGAAGTCAGAAAGGATTGTGAAGAGAGAAAAAGGAAAATTCCAGGTTATTTTGTCAGAACTCTTCTTCCTCTTTTAATCTCTGTAAAATCATTCTTTAAATATTGCCTTCTTATATAATCTCATTAAACTTTTCTTTTCATTCCTAAATCTTGTAATATTTTTCATTAAGAAACTATTTGTCTTTGCTGGCACTATTTATGAATTTGTCTATTCTGGATCTATTTATGTTTAAAAAGAAAAACGGAAAGAAGTAAAAGGTAAGAAACAGACATTTCACTCTATAGTATTTACATAAGTCTGGAAAGCGACAAATTTACCAGTTTCTGAATTGGGTGAGGAACTCTGTCTTACTTGCAGAGCCGGAGCAGAGAATTAGCAAGTAGCTGGCAAATAGTGCTTTCTGCTGGGTGTCTTTACTTTATCTACAGAGCAAGCAGTGTGGATCACTTTGCCAGGCTCATGTGCATATTTTACAGATGCTGCTTCATGTGCTTCCTGGAGTCTTCAGGGGTGTTTGATATTCAGAGTTTGGCAAAGAATGCTCTTCTGATGCTTTCTTATTTAATCTTGCCGAAAGGGGTGATTCTTTGAAAGTGTGAAAATACCTTACCAAGCTACATCAACAGATGTATAGTAACTGAAACTCATTTTAAATACCTAAGGGAATTCTTTCTCTTGACATACATTTAACTCCCATTTTGATTAATGGAAGCATTACTTGATTTACAACAGCTCCTATCCTTAGATGGTTAACATTTATAGAGGGAAGAACCATAAGCAAAATTATTAACTCTATTTATGGTTCTGCTGTTGCAGAAATAATTTAGTTTCTATGAGAACAATGTCTTGATTATAAGTATCACTATAGTCACCCAAAATGACACGACCTCAGGTTTTATAATGCAACATTTTTTAAGAAATAAAGAACCCTATATAATTAGGAATTTTAAGCACAAGATTAGTCACTTGTCAAGGACTAATGACTGTGATAAAGGGAAGAAATTTTTAGCTCAAAACAAAGGAATGATTAGAATCAACAACACAATTAATGACTAAACTAATTTGTCTTCCCTTTCTTCTGTCAATTTTTGAACTTATGTAGCTATATAATTTTGTATATTAACAATAGACATTGTCATCAAATGTTTATCGAAGAATACATATAAATTTCTCAGCACAACAAACTGGTTTTGTAAATGCCAATTACTACTTTGGGTATATCTCAAATTGATTTTTTGATAACTTACACTATAGTTTTAAGTGGCAATATAACTTCTAAATTTTATAATGTCTATTTCTATGAATAACTGGAAAATGCATAAACAAAAATTTAATTAAAGATTAAAACTGAACTTTAGGTTTTATTTGATACTCAAGATTTTAATGAACTTATGATGGCCAGCTTTCAGTGCAGATAATATGCACTGATACATATACTTACCAATTGTGCTGAAGACCAAGTAGATGACCTCAGAGACCTCAATGCCTTGGCATTTGGGCCTCAAGGAGTCACTCACCATTCAAAAGTAAAATAAATAGCTGGTTGAGCTGCAAAGTACTAAACTCATTTAGGATATATATATATATATATATATATATATATATGATATATATATATAGATTATAGATTATAGATATAGCATCTATCTATCTATCTATCTATCTATCTATCTATCTATCTATCTATCTATCTATCTATCTATCTATCTATCTATCTATCTATCTATCTATCTATCTATCTATCTATCTATCTATCTATCTATCTATCTATCTATCTATCTATCTATCTATCTATCTATCTATCTATCTATCATATATATATGCTAACAGTGCAAATTTCTGTTAACCCCTCAGGAAAAATTATAAGAGGACATTATAGGAGGCAAAAGAGAATTAAAAGTGAAAGTAAATGGAGGGGGGAAGGGGAGATCAATTGATCACTTAATCACTTGACATACCGTTATTCATCGATTTGCTCGAGGGGTCACCAGTAACGTTTCCATTTGACCCTATCTCTTGCCAGTGTAGCCAAATGGCACCTGCTTGCTTCAGAAATATGAAGAGCCTCAAACTGTTGGTTCAGGGTCTTGACAAAGAAGTCTGACCATCTTGTAGGTGGTCAGCCACGTGATCTTTTGAAGTCCCATTGGATCCAGTCAGTAATGGCTCTATTCCAGCAGTCTAGAAGGGTGGGCTTCTGTAGGTTGGGTCTCTGGTGAGCAGGGCTTGATATTGGCTGAGTCACTTGGGTGGAGTTCTAATGAGCTATGGAGTCTGGATGATGGAAATCACTGCCAGCATGGTGTGGGGGGTTCCTCTGGGTTCTTCTGAGGCTGTATTCGGATGGTGGAATCAGGCCAGAAGTACGCTCTCTGTCCCTGTCCCCTCGTGGTCAGTGGACTGCAGGGAGTGAAACAGGGACAGTTGGTGCTGCTCTGCCTGGAGTATCTGTATCCAGATGGTGGGGAGGTAGAAAACCAGGAAAAATATTTTAGAAATTCTTGAAATATTCTAGTGATGGTCTTTTTAACTTCACTATTATTTCAGTAGAAGCCCAATTAAACAGGGCGTTGTAACTCAGTACATCAAGATACTTCTCGTGAGCTGTATTACGGATTCACCACCAGGATCTCACCATTCTACAGGAAGTGATCATTCATGTCAAAAGAGGGATTTGGCAAGGTGATACCATTTCACCAAAACTCTTCAGTGCCACCCTATAGAACGTCATGCAACAATTAGAATGGGAAGGATTAGGAGTGAAGATGACTGTTGGCAGCTATATCACCTCCATTTCACTGATGACATAGTTCCAATAACACCAAACATTAGCCAAGCAGCACAAATGCTGGCTGACTTCGACCATGATAGTGGAAAGGTAGGGCTATAGCTGAATCTCAACAAAACAATGTTCATGAAAAATAAACTAGTTAGAGATGATCCATTCACTCTCAAAAAAAAAATCTCTGAATGAAGCAGTTATGTGTACCTAGGTTGAGAACACAATATGACAAACAACCTAGTACCTGAATTGCATAGGACGAAGAGAATGGCATGGAATGATTTCAAGAGCATTAAATAAATAGCTAAAAAAGACAAAGAACCCCTGGCTCCAGGCACATCTCTTTGACTCCACCATTCTCCCTGCATTAACATACGCCTCAGAGACCTGGGCCCTATGAAAGCAGGATGAGAATGCTGTTCAGGTCTCCCAAAGGGGAAGTTAAATACCTATGCTTGGAATATCATGCCTCACTCAAGTGTGAGAAGGAATCCGGAGTTCTGGCATCTGTCGACGATCAAGAGTCAGGGACCCTGTCTCGTTTGCCAAGGCATTAAAAAATCAAATGGGCCAGGCATGTAATGTGATTTGGAAATGACCACTGAACTAGAGCCTTTACCAACTGGATCCCACAGGACCTCAAAAGATCACATGGCCGCCTACCTACAAGTTGGTCAGACTTCTTCCTCAAGACCCTGAACAATCAGTTTGAGGTTCTTCATATTTCTGGAGTAAGCAAATGCCTTGGGCTACACTGGCATGTGACAGGGACAAATGGAAACGTTATTGGCTCCCACTTGAGCAAATTGATGAATAATGGAATGTCAAGCGATCTAGTGATTATTTCTGTGATCCAAATGTTTCCTGTTCATAATATGATAGTGCATTTTAGTAAGTGAAAAAAAAGTTCTATGGTATATAACATTATGCAACTTCTTGTTTTTCCAGGAGGCAAGATATGTTGTTCTAATTATAGCCCTACTCAGTGCATAGAAAAATGGGAAAGAGTATAAGCTGATGAAGACCTCACCAGATTATCTAATGCTAATAACAATAGCTTTAATCAGCATTTGGGAGTTGCTTACCCTTCAGCTATAGACTCTATAGGGGGTGAAACAAAAGGTTGAATGTATGATCACTGAAAAGGATAAATTTAGATTAGGTGGTTTGAGTAAAGAAAAAAGTCTTTCTTGATGAACACTAGATCAAGTTGCAGAGATTCTGAATTTACTATATGTACAATCTCAACCATGTGATATCTTATTTTTACAAGGAAAAATGTCCTATGGGACTGGAATCCCAAAGTTTTCTGGTTCTTTACCTCCTCCATCTTATTAAATGTGGGGAAATCACCATCTTATGATGTGTTCTAATTCTTCATTAATTTCTAAAAACCCTAATGCATCAAATTATAAGATTCAAGAGCAGCAGTAAATTCCAATATTTTATACCCTTAGTTTACAGGGGAAATGTCTGGTAAAACACAAAGCCAAAGTGTAAAAAAATAAAATGTAAGGACGAAATAAATATTTATCTGACTTTACAATTTAAAGGGAATTTACCACTTCCAAGTTATGATATTTGGATGCTTGTTTCATTTTCATTTTAATAAAATTTTATTTTTCACTCAGTATAGGACTAGATGGTTGTGGTCTATTAGCTATGCTTTCTCACATTAGTTTGTATTTTTTCTTTTTTGGAGGCTGGGTACACCCCTGGCAATACTCAGGAATTACTTATGGTTTTGTTTAAGTGTCACTTGTACAATCGCCTCAGGGTAGCAAATGAACACTTGGTACGAAATTATTAAGTCTGCATTGGCTGCATGCGAGGTAACATCCTGCCTGATGTACTATCTCTCTGGTTGTATTAGTTATAAATCGAAATGCTATATACATTCTTATCTATCTATCTATCTATCTATCTATCTATCTATCTATCTATCTATCTATCTATCTATCTATCTATCTATCTATCTATCTATCTATCTATCTATCTATCTATCTATCTATCTATCTATCTATCTATCTATCTATCTATCTATCTATCTATCTATCTATCTCTATTCTTTCTATCTATCTATCTATCTATCTATCTATCTATCTATCTATCTATCTATCTATCTATCTATCTATCTATCTGTCTGTCTGTCTGTCTGTCTGTCTGTCTGTCTGTCTGTCTGTCTGTCTGTCTGTCTGTCTGTCTGTCTGTCTGTCTATATATCTATATATCTATACTCTATCTTCCTCTCTATCTCCCTCTCTATCTCCTTCTCTATCTCCCTCTCTATCTATCCATCCACCCATCCATCCATCCACCCATCCATCCATCCATCCATCCATCCATCCATCATCTATCTATCTATCTATCTATCTATCTATCTATCTATCTATCTATATCAATCTATTTATCTATCTATAATATCGTTATTATCTTTATATGCTTATATGTGTATACATATTTATATAATCCATTTTACTTTGTGAAACGTATGTTATGGAATCAATGATCAAATCGATCTTGAAATAGTGAATTTCAGCTGTATGGTTCAATCAAGTCATTCTCTATGTCATGAAGATTTTGGACAGTTTCATGTGATTTAGTATGCTCATTAAATTATCAGTTGTATCTGTAATGTGACTCTATATTATGAAGAAAATAAATGCAGGCCGGAGCAATAGCACAGAGGGTAGAGAATTTGCCTTGAATGCAGCTGACCTGGGTTTGATTCCCCTGCATCCAAGCACCACCAGGAGTAATTCCTGAGCGAAGACTCAGCAGAGTCTTTGATCACAGAGCATTGCCAAGTGTAAAACCAAAAAGCAGAAATAAATAAATAAATAAATAAATAAATAAATTTATTTTTAAAATAAATTTTTAAAAATGCAATATCTCATTATATTAACACATTGAAAATTGGACAATTTCCCTTTACTGAAGTTAATAGAAAGTCTGCGGTGCTTCCTTTCCAAAATTTACTAGATCTTAATCTATCCCCATACAAATATAATATAAGATATATTATATATAATATATAAATGCTCATTGATAAACGCTCAAGATTAGATGACTACAAGAGTATCCCACCCACACAGCAGAGCCTGGCATGCTATCCATGTCGTATTTGATATTCCAAATACCAGAAACAGTTATAGACCTCATTCCCGTGAACTGATGGAATGGTTTGACACTCTTTATGTTCCTGGAGCAAGCAGATGCACTTAGGTACACTAACATGCGAAGGACATGGAAATGTTACTGGTGCCTGCTCGAGCTAATCAATGATCAAGGGGAAGACAAGTAATTCTAGTGATACAAGTGATTATATATAAGAGATATATAATATATGTAATAAAATATATTACATATATACATACATGCAGTATATTATATATCATATATCATATATTATATATCTTACATATAATATATGTAATATAATATATTATATATACATATATGTAACATAATATATTGATATGTTAATGTATAATATATTACATATATTATATAGCTGTAATATAATATATTAATATATTATATATTACATATATTATATATCTGTTATAAATATAACTGCTAGAATTTATCATGTAGAACTGAGAAATTCTACATGGAACTGGAGTTCTATAAAAAGGATCAAACCTTCTGCAAGATCAAAGTCGGTTATTTTAATGCCAAGATAGGATCGGGACCCATGGCCTAGAGTGGAACAAACAGGGTGAGAGACTATCTGAATTCATCATGTCCACGAAGACCATTCATGGGAACTCCACAGTTCTAGAAGGCTTCATTGAAACGTTGGACATGGGAATCCCTGGTGGACAGTTCCACAATGAAATTGACCACATCTTCAATCGACGGTTTTGCCTGACATATGTCGCTGTCATCGCAAAATTCCAAATAGGATTGGACCACCCTCTCCTTCGTGCAAAATTCTACTTCATGCAATGGGGAGAAAAGGCTGCACAGTTTAAGTTGGGAATTCCCAGAACGACCACGAACTGGGAACTCTTTGGCACATTGCAGCAACAGGGAAGATACCATCATTGACAACATAGATGAAGAATACAACCGACTGGTTCAGCACCTCCATGATTGTGCGAAGAATGCCAAGAGAGAGAAAGACACAAAAGAATGCCTGTCTTCAAAAACTCTCTAGCTCATTCACCAACGTGGCAAGGTCCGAGCCTCAGGAGACCAAATGCTAACATCCAAGCTTGAAAAGCGCTGCAGAGAAGTAATAAAGGAAGACCTCAAAGAGAAGAGAGCAGAAATACTGGAAGATGCAGCAGAAGCCAGGAAAAGCATTCACATTGCCCGCCTGTCCTTCGCCTACTATAAGCCCAAGATGACTGCCCTCCGATGTCCTGATGGATCTATCACATCTTCCAGATTGGCAATGGAGAAGATTATCCATGACTTTTACTGAGATCTCTTTGATAGCCACGTCCACCTGCCCGCATACAAAATTCTGCAGGATGGATATGTCGTTCCCAACGTTCTTCTTTCTGAACTCCGACATACCGCTTCATCAGTAAAGAGAAAACAGCACCAGCCCCAGACAAAGTCAGACTCGAACACATTATAAATTTGCCATGAGTACTCATCAATACATTGGCTCGGCTTGTCACACACTATCTGTTTGAATGCAAGTTTCGACCCCGTGGAAAACCAGCAAGACAGTTCTACTGTTCAAGAAGGGAGACATTCACAACATTGGCAACTATCACCCCATCTGCCTGTTGTCCGTCATCTACAAGCTGTTCACTCGAGTCATTCTGAACAGGATTGGCAGAAAATTAGATGACAGACAACCATGCGAGCAGCAGGCTTCCGAAAAGAATTCAGCACAATCGACTATATCCACAAGGTAACCAAGGTCATTGAAGTTTGTAGGGAGTTTAAGATGCCGCTCTGTCTCACGTTCGTTGATTTAAAGAAAGTCTTTGATTCTGTGGAGACTGAAGCGGTCATCAAAGCCCTAGCCAAAGAGTGTATTCAAACCCAATACATCAAGGTCCTTCATGTGCTGTATTACGGATTCATCTCCAGGATGAATACCATTCTACAAGGAAGTGATCATTGATGTCAAAAGAGGGGTTCGTCAGGGTGATACCATTTCACCAAAACTCTTCAGTGCCCCCATCAAGAACATCATGCGACAATTAGAATGGGAACAAGTAGGAGTGAAGATAGATGGTCAGCAACTGCACCACGTTTGCTTTGCTGATGACTTCATTCTAATAATACCAAACATCAGCCAAGCAGCACAAATGCTGGCTGAGGTTTGACCGAGAATGTGGAAAGATAGGTCTATAGCTGAATCTCAACAAAACTATGTTCATGAGAAATGAACTAGTTCCAGAGGCCTAGTCCATTCACTCTCAATGGAACAAACATCTCTGAATGCAGATGTTATGTGTACCTAGGTCGAGAAGTCAACATGCTGAATGACCTAAAACCTGAGCTGTGCAGGAGGAAGAGAGCACCGTGGAATGCCTTCAAAAGCGCCAAAGAAATAGCTAAAAAGGACAAAGAATCTTCTGCTCCTGGCACACCTCTTCAACTCCACCATTCTTCCCTGCATTAACATACACCTCAGAGACCTGGGCCCTATAAAAGCAGGATGAGAATTCTATTCGGATCTCCCAAAGAGGAATTGAAAATGAACTCTGTTTGGAATATCATACCTCACTCAAGTGAGAGAAGGAATCCAGAGTTCCGACCTCTGTCACTGTTCCAGCGTCAGGGAAGCTGTCTCATTTGCCAAGGCATTGAAAATCATATGAGCTAGACATAGTCATGTAATGCTATTTGGAGACGACCGCTGGACTAGAGTCTTTACCTTTTGGATCCCACGGATGTCAAAAGGTCACGTGGCCGCCCACCTACAAGTTGGTCAGACCTCTTGGTCAAGATCCTGAATGAATGGTTTGAGACTCTTCGTATTCCTGAAGAAACCAGATGCCACTGGGCTACACTGGCACTTGATAGGGTCAAATGGAAATGCTACTCGCACATGCTTTAGTACACCGATGAATAATGGATGTCAAGTAATCAAGTGATAAATATAACATATATACCATATATTATATATAACATATATATATATATATTATATGAATATATATTATTCATCATGTGTGAAATCTGACTTTCCTTTTATCTCACCCAGAGTGAATGGCGGATACCTAAGAGAAAAAGCAAAAATGCAATGTGTTTCTTTATTGTTTGCTTTTTGACTCAAACCTGGCAATGCTCAGGGATTACTCTGGATCTGTACTCAGGAGTCATAACCGTGATGCCAGGCAACAGTATTGTATGCTGAGAGTGGGCCACATGCAAGGCAATAGCCCTGCCCATGGTACAATCACTCTAGCGATTCCTGTTCTTTTTTATTTAAGAGCAATTATCATTATTATTTTTTGATGTTTCTTTGGTTTTGGCACACACTTGGTGAAAAAAAGGGTTACTTCAGACACTTAGAATATTTGGAAATACTCTAAGTGGTCTAAGATAACCATGTGGATGTCAGTGGTTATTAAATCTGGACCGTAGTTATGCAAAGCATATGCCCATCTCGAGCTCTCTCTGCCCCCTTTTCTCTTAAAAAACAGTTTGCCTTGCTAAGTCAGAGAGATAACTCATGGATCAAGGATCATATCTCACATGGACAAAGCCTGAGAATGATCCTAAGTAGTGTTTGCCCCACTATGCATTGCTATGGTTGTCCATGTGTTGCTCAGCACTGCTAAACCTAAGCTCTATCCTTACATCTGGGCACTGGCATTAAATAGACATTACTGAGGTTCTGTATTATGTGACTGGCCTTCATACACCATGAGCATTGGTTTCGAGGCCAGCTCTATTAAAAAAGTTCACTCATGTTAAATTTACCTTCAACATGCAATATTTATATTAGCTGACCAAATTAAGAGCCAATGACATACTTTTTTTAATCTTCACACATCAAGCATCTTACTTGATCTTTCACCAATATGCATTATGAATATTTTCCTATTTAAAAATTATATAGGTCTGGAAAAATAGTAGTGAGCAAGTCACTTTTCTTTGCATGCAATCTACAGGGTTTGATCCCTGACAATGAATATAGTCACTAAAACTTGGTCAGGTATATTCCCTGAGCACAGATTCAGAAGTAAGCCCTGAGAACTTTCAGTTGTGTCACCCCTCAAAAATAATTTATTCATTACTTCTTTCTATTTCCTTTTAAATTTAGAAATTTATTTTAGGATTTCTTTTACTTAATCAAAATTGTCCATTCTTGTGCCCTGAAGTTTCCCCAACCATTACGTCTGCTCTTGTGAGGGATAACTGACCAAATTTCATCACTGACCCCAAACCTACAAGGTTAAAATTTAAGTAGTTATGATGTGGTGCTAATGGAGCTTGTGAATATTTATTATTGAAAGATCCAAGGTGGCTTGGCCAAATGGAACATATTGTTTCTCCGCTACTATGTACCATATGGAGGGTTCACATTTGCATTTTAACCTAATCAAATATCAAATATTAATATAATCAGGAGGAGTCTAAATATTTTGAGAGCACTGTGACTCTTTAAATTATAAATATGAATAATGGAGTTGGCTAAGTTACAAAAGTTAAATGTAGTCATAGCTTTGGGCTTCTTCTGGTTTCTATAAAAACCTTCCCTTGTGTCTGTCCTGAATGTAATTAATATATGTTTCTAATCACAATGTGCATAAAATAAGCAAAGAAAAAAATAGTCCCAGGTTGCTAACTTTTATTAAAATCATTTCCCCTGTATATTAAAAAGTGAAATAATATTTTGTCTCAAAATGCTACTCTTCATAAAAATTTTAATTAAATATCTAATAATGTATATGTGAACGAATATTGATTTTTACTTGATGTGTTAATATGATTGACATAGATTTAGTCTTACTGTATGCCATTTACATATATCAGCCCATGTGAGAGAACTATCATAAAGGATTGTTTACTGCAGTCATAGCATTACTTTTATTGACAGAATGTATATTAAAGCAATTGATGAACAGTGTACCTTATTAAGGAGTTCCGCATTCCTCTTGTAACAGTTATTCCTTGAAGACTGATATTGATCATTGCTTGAAAGAGTTTAAAGTTCATATTTAAACCAGTGAGGAAATATCAAGGAAGCAATAATACATAACATAAAGATAGACCATGATGCATGTAGTGCAAAAATAGAGTAAAAATGGTAGACTGTTTTAGTGTGAGATATTGAATGAAAAATTGATATTTTTTCTTTATATGTTGTATTTTTGTTTTGTGTAATCAGGGTGAAGATATTGAGAAAAAATAGGTAAGTGAATAACTAGTAGAGTTTGAGTATGATGCAATGCTTTGATTATAAGAGCAAAATCTTGATAATAGAGACAACAAAAATAATAATCCACTTTTTATATCACTTTGCGTAGATTAGTAAAACTCAACATATAGACATGAATTTAGCTCCAAGTTGGATCCTCATATAGGGACAATTTTCTACATAGTAAACAGAGTTAGAGTATTGTAATAAGATATCAAACTAATGCTTTATACCTGGGTCAGGTCAGTAATAACTTTTCTGTTTTCTAGGATTTAGAGACTTAAACACGAACAGAGATATACATCACACAACCACACACCACACATACAAACACACACACAATTGCCAAATAATGCTAATATGCTAAAAAAAGTAATGCCTAAGAAAAATTCATATAATCTCAGTAAACATAGAATGGATTTTTTTCAGTGATATTAAGAAATGCATGGCCTCATAAATACATGGTGTAAGCTTTACCACTACCCATATCCCTAGCCTAAGAATAAATTGAAGTTAAATAAACTATTTGTCTATTAATTTCAATTAAATGACTATGTGAATGTTTCTCAATAACTGTTAGCCAATGTTTGTGGCAATGAAAATAAGAAAAATATATCAGCTTATAATAGTTTTCATGGATAATTTACACTGGGCTTAAATTTTCTATGCTTCCCCCCCAAATAATACAGGAAGAAAGTAGGTTTTTAATTACTATTTTGTCCATAAAAATATCATTAAGTTTAATGTCAAAATTATATGCTCATTACAAAATGTTCAGCAATACCTGCATTTGTCTAAATAAGATGAGAAAATTCTTCTACGCATATCAGTTCATATGTCAAATATTATATGATTTACACTTTAAATCAGTTTACTAAAGAGTTAGTTATTTTTTATCAGTCTTTTCCTCAATTCCTCTGTTCAACTTCCCTGCTATTATAAATTTATTTAAGTGATGACAAGTTAACCACTTGATTCGAATATAGAGTGTTACTTTTGTAAAGCAAAGAGATTGTTTTTAAGATGCTTCATTAGGTGCAAGAGATATGAAGACAGTACCACTTTAAGATTGCAAGATTGTAATAGATAAGCATTGTATTAATATACAAGGGAATGTGTTGTAGATTTAGAAAATAGGCTCAGAAAAAAAATTAACACTAAAACTTAGGGTAAGTCAAGAATATTAGCAGTTATTATATATAATTTTTATTTTTCCTAAGAGTTTCTTACAATAACTTTCAAATGTAAAATTTAAAAAAAACAAAATTGATCTTGAAATATCCATGTCTATTCTTCTATAGGAATATTATAATGAGCTGAGTATTGTTCCCTTGAAAGAGTTCAGATAATGCTAATGCTGAGAAGTAGTATACAATTTCGTTTCACTGGTTTGGGGCCATACCAGATGGTGCTTAAAATTTTACTGGTTTAGTGTGCAGAGATTGCACAGAGATTGTGGACTCTGTGGTTTCTGTACTGAACCCAGGGCCTCACATCTATCAGACAAGTGCTCTCCTATTGATAGTAGCTGCAGCATGGTTCTTATAGTTATACTTATATTAATTAATGCAATTAGCATTTTAATTTACAAAGTATCCTAAAATGATGTATTTTAATTTTGCTTAAAAACACAATGCTAAAATAGATGACACTTCTTATTAAAAATCTCATTGGGAACACAATTGTTATTTATTTTATTAATATTTTTGGTGTGCCTGTTTGAGTAGGCTGTGCCGAGGCCATATTCCTGGTGTTGTGCTCAGTAGTCACTTCTGATTGTTTTTGGAACAATATGAAGTGCTAGGGATCAAACCTCCGTAAAACACATGCAAGGTAAGCTCCCTACTTATTGTACAATCACTTTATGTCATTTATTTTTTAAAGTGAGAGATTAGATATATTTCATATGTGATATGGCAACAATAATAAAATATTTTCTTTTTAAACAATGGTATGCATATTTTTAATTAAAATATTGGAGGGGGACTGAATCTATAGTTCAACAGGGTAGGGAACTTGCCTTGCATGCCAACTACTGGGATTCCATTCCTGGCACCTCAGATAATGCCCCAAGCCAGCCTGGAGTGAACCCTCAAGCCAGAGCCAGGAATAAGTAATGGGCACTCCTGGGTGTGGTACAAAAACAAACAAAACAGGAGAAGAATAGATGCATTTTGATTTGATAATTTGTTTTAAATGTAATTATTTAAAAAAGTTAAAGTATATGAATTATTTTTATTCCTTTATTATAATGCAATGAGTGCCCCCTCCTAATTTACTTTAGAAAGTGTTTCAAATGTGTATGCACTTAAGACTACTAGAAATTCATCTCACAAGACATGGAGAAAATAAGTTCATTGCTTTTAGTACTTATCTAGTGTTACAATGAACATGACTGAGCATAGCTGTATCATTAAGAACTGGCAAATTACTATAGATTTATGGAACAAAAAAGCAACTAGAAGTAAAGGTGAATGAGTTACATGAGATTTTGTACAAGTAATGGAACTGAAATGTACCATTTTTTCTTACCTGGAAACAAGATTAATTTTTCTGATTTATATCACAGACTTGGGATAAATATGAAAATCAGCAAAGTTGTTTGAAATACTATGTAAATGACAATATTCCAATGTATTTGACTGATTGACCACTATCTGTTTGCATACTGGCACAAAATATAAAGCCTTTTACTATACTTTAGATTAGTGTGAATCTATCACTGGTTTCATAAGCTAGGTCACTGAATTAAGGATTTGCCTAATACAGTTACCACTTCTAAAAGAATATTATTTCCCCTCTCTACAATATTCGGCTTGAATTCATTTTTAGCTTATGTTGAACTTTTGTTCTCAATTGTTTTCAGATGCAAGGCAACTTAAACTTGTGTAGCAGAAAACCTAAGGGCAATTCAGTATAGCTGCATTCTTGGCCAGTTGCAGGTCATATCTCATTTTAAATTTCTGCCATGTTTAAGAAAACATGGTATACAATACTCAATTTATCAAAAGAAGACACTGTGATCATAGTATTTTGACACTTCATTGACTAAGCATGTTGTTTATTATGATATATTTATATGATATTTTATTTCTTTTTTTCTAAATTTCAAAGTATGAATATAAGCTTAAAAAGTGACATGCATTGAGTTAAAGTTCAAATCACAGAGGATTTAGCGCAAAACATCTGCTCTCTCTAACAATATCCCTGTAGTCAAACCCTTTGTTCCTTTGTTTTCAGATGACAACAGATCATAGATGCATGATAATGACATCTTTAAAAACTAAAACTACTCTCTTAAGAAACTTGGCTCCAACCATTTTTTTAAAAAATAATTTAAATCAAATATATTTATCAAGATTATATTATGAATTGAGTAATTTTCTTCCTTGTAGCCAAGGTATTCATGTGTCTGAATTTAGGAAAGGGTTCATTTGTCCTACCTTCCAATCTTGATATCTGCAAGTTTATGTAGTATAATTATCAAACATTCAGGTAAAAAATGATATTTTTGTATTTCACAATTTGTATGATTAAAAATATCTAACTTAATCCAAAAGTAATGGGTTATAGCCACTTTTGGTCATATGAATTAAATTCTGGTTATTATTATGAATTCAATATATTGTAAATATTTTCATAAGAGTTCAAGTTATCAAGATTCACTTGTAT
The DNA here is from genome assembly GCA_021461705.1 of Cryptotis parvus. Taxonomy (NCBI): domain Eukaryota; kingdom Metazoa; phylum Chordata; class Mammalia; order Eulipotyphla; family Soricidae; genus Cryptotis; species Cryptotis parvus. Next base: position 209,326 of record JAJIBD010021403.1, read on the forward strand.
CACTTGTATTACTTGTCTTCCCATTCACATCAATTTGCTCAAGCAGGCCCCTAACATCTCCATATGTCCTGTCTCATGCTAGTAGAGCCCAAGGGCAATTGCATGCTCCAGGAACATAAAGAGCCTCAAAGCATTCCATCAGGTAATGGGAATGAGTCTATAATTGTTACTGGTATTTGACATATCAAATATGACACAGGTAGCTTGCCAGGCTCTACCGTGCGGGTGGCATACACTTGTAGTGACCTCTGATCTCCAGCATTTGTGGATGAACCACGGAGCTGCAAGAGACCAGAGGCTGTGCAAGCTGGGGTGTGATCAGCTCCTCTGCTGGGTGGAGTTCTGATTCATTATTCCTAAATTAATAATGCTATTTATTATTCGTTTAGGAAAAATAGCAATTACATACCATTCCATGTTTTGACACTGTGTTTGCATAATTTTTTTAGTCCTTCATTTTGACAGCCTAGTTTAGCCCTGAAATTTTATCAGGCCCTCCTTGTTCATCCTTCTTTGTGCTGCTGTATTAAGGGTTCTTTCAGGGTCGAGAAGACAAACATTTTTATTACTGGTTTTGGCATATTGAATATTCATCAGACAGCTTTCCAGGCTTTGCCATGTGGGCAGTAACTCAGTAGCTTGCCGGACTCTCTGAGAGGAGTGTAGAAATAAGTCATGTGGCCATGCACCACGCACAATGGGGAGAGCTGATATCAGCTCTGCCTGGTGTATCTGCGTCTGTGGCTCAATCATTCCTAGGCTTGAAATACTCTCCTCTGAAGGATGGGTCTCTGAAGGGTGGGTCCTTGTAAGTTGGGTCTCTGACAATCCAGGCTGGAGATTGGCCTAATCTCTTGGGTGGGAATATGAATAATTGTGGAGTGTGGATTATGAAGATCACTACCAGCATGGTGTGGGGGGTTCCTCTGGGTTCTTCTGAGGCTCTATCGGGATGGTGGACTCAGGCCAGAAGTCACTCTTGTGGTCTGTGGAGTGCAGAGGGTTCAACAGGGACAGCTGGTATCTGCTCTGCCTGGTGTATCTGCGCCTGTGGCTCAAGCATTCCTGGGCTGGAAATACTCTACTCTGAAGGGTGAGTCTCTGAAGGGTGGGTCCTTGTAGGCCCATCTTGAAATACTCTCCTTGAAAGATGGGTCTCTGAAGGCAGACAGGGACCCAGCACGTATGCTATATTGGAAGCATATATCAAGGACCTGATGGTGCAAGCACAAAAGATCAAGTATGACCTCATTGGTCTGACTGAGACAAGGAGTTGTCAATCACATCACACCGATTTTGAAACCAGAGAAGAATTCTTCCTAGGAGCATGTGACAACAGATGCATCAGTGGTATTGGTGTCCTCGTCAACACGAACCTGGCTGTGAACATTGAATCATTTGAATGCCTAACAAACCGAATCAGACAAATGCACTTGAAGCAATGTGGCCCACTGCCAGCTATTTCTATCTTTGTTCTCTACACACCAACATCTATAAATAAGGAAGATGAAATTGAGAAATTCTACATGGAACTGGAGGAGTTCTACATAAAAGATCACACCTTCTACAAGATCATAGTCAGTGATTTTAATGCCAATATAGGACCAAGAAGATCAGCCGAAGAACTCCACATTGGGACCCAAGCCGAGAATGGAAAAATCAGGGTGAGAGAACTCTCGAGTTCATCATGTCCACCAAGAACATTCATGGGATCTCACAGTTCTAGAGGTTTCAATGAAATGTTGGACATGGGAATCTCCTAGTGGACAGTTCCACAATGAAATTGACCACATCATCCTAAATCGAAGGTTTTGCCTGACTGATGTCGCTGTCATCCCAAAATTTCAAACAGAATTGGACCACTGCCTCCTTCGAGCAAGATTTTACTTCCCACAACAGGGAGAGAAGGCTGCGAAGTTTAAGAAGAGAACACTCAGAATGACCACCAACTGGGGATTCTTTGAAACCATTGTGGCAACATGGGAAGATACAATCATTGATGAAATCGATGAAGAATACAACCGTCTGGTTCAGCACCTCCAAGATTATGCGACGAATGCGAAGAGACAGAAAGACACAGAAGGATGCCTGTCTTCAAATATTCTGGAGCATATTTGCCAACGTGGCACGGTGCAAGCCTCAGGCAAACAAAGGCTAACATCCAAGCGCACAAGGACTGCAGAGAAACGATAAAGTAAGACATCAAAGAGAGAAGAACAGAAGCACTGGAAGATGCAGCAGAAGCCGGGAAAAGCATTCGCAACGCTCACCTGTCCTTCGCTGTTGTAGGACTCCTCTAAGGGCTGCTGCATCTGCTCTGAATTGCTGCCTGCAAATCACTTCGTAGATAAGGGGGGTAGTCTAAATGTGGAAGTTTATCTGACCATGTATTCAGTACTAGCTGGTATAATTATTCTCCTATGCTACAAGTAGAAGAGACTTGTGAAGGCTTGGAGAAATATTTAACTGGCATTAGTATTAGTCTTTGGTACAGAGACATGCCATCTCACAACCCCCTTCTCTACCCTATAAAGGCAATTCCAGGCAGATCTTAGCTCAAGACATTAGCATATAAAAGGGCCTAGGTGAGGTGCTGGGAGAGATTACCTGAGTGCATTTGAGCCTCCCTGCTTTCCATAACAGTGGGAGTGAAGTCTGAGTTGCAGGGGTATAATACTAGCCTGCTTCCTCTCTTGCAGGGCTCTTTTTTGGGCTCTCTCTTTGTGAGCTCGCACCCTTCTTGGGAGTTTTGTCTTTGACTCCCTCTTTACAGGGCCTTTACACGTGGTGGCCGCCATCTTGGCCTACGTGTGGCTGGGGTTTTAGCCAGGTATCCTAAGCACCGGGCTTTTCCTTTTGCTGATTTGTATGCCTGAACCTGTGATAAGTAAACCCTTTTAAAACTGCATCAGATTCCTGAGTTTTTATCCATTCCCGCCGACTTCGGAGGTAGAAGGGAACTTCGCTTCCCGGCACTGTTGGGGACCCCGGCGGAGCTCCCCAACACTTTGCCAACTATAAGACCAAGATGACTGCCCTCCAATTGATCTATCACATCAATCAGAAAGGTAATGGAGAAGATTATCCATGAATTCTACTCAGATCTCTTTGATAGTGATGTCCATCTGCCCACACCAAATTCCTCCAGATGGATAGGCCATTCCCAAAGTTCTCCCTTCTGAAATTCAACATGCCATTTTATCGGTGAAGAATTAAATAACACCAGGCCCAGACAAAGTCAGACCTAAACACCTGAAGAATCTGCCATGAGTACTCATCAATATGCTGGCTCAGCTCTTCACATGCTACCTGTCAGAATGCAGGGTGCCCTCCCACTGAAAATCAGCATCACAGTTCTACTGTTTAAGAAGAGAGACATTCATGACATTGGCAAATATCACCCCCATCTGCCTGTTGTCCGTCATCTCCAAGCTATTCACTTGAGTCATCCTGAATAGGATTGGCAGAACATTAGATGAAGGAGAACCATGCGAGAAAGCTGGCTTCCGAAGAGGAATCAACACAATCAACCATATCCACATGGTAACCAAGCTCATTGAGGTTTGTAGGGAGTACAAGATGCCGCTCTGTCTCACATTCATTGATTTAAAGAAAATCTTTGATTTTGGTGTGACTGAAGTGGTCTTTGAAGCCCCTAGGCAAATAGAGCATTCCAACCCAGTACATCAAAATCCTTCGTGAGCTGTATTACAGATTCACCACCAGTATCACTTGTAGGCCAAGATGGCGGCCACCACGTGTAAAGGCCCTGTAAAGAGGAGACAAAGACAAAACTCCCAAGAAGGGTGCGAGCTCACAAAGAGAGAGCCCCAAAAGAGCCCTGTGAGAGAGGAAGCAGGCTATTATTATACCCTCTGCAACTCAGACCTCCCTCCCACTGTTATGGAAAGCAGGGGAGGGTCAAATGCCCTCAGCTAATCTCTCCCAGCACCTCACCTAGGCCCTTTTATATCTTACCATTCTACAACAAAGTGATCATTGATGTCAAAAGAGTTCATCAGGGTGATATTTCAACAAAACTCTTCATTGCCACCCTCGAGAACATCATGCAGCAGTTGGAATCGGAAGGAATGGGAGTGAAGTTAGATGGTCGGCAATTACACCACCTCTGCTTTGCTCATGACATTGTTCTAATAATACCAAACATTAGCCAAGTGGCATGAATGCTGGCTGACTTTGACAGATAATGTGGAAAGATAATTCTACAGCTGAATCTCAACAAACTATGTTCATGAAAAATGAACTACTTCCAGAGGCCCCATTCACTCTCAAAGCAACAAACATCTCTGAATGCAGCAGTTATGTGTGCCTAGGTTGAGAAATCAACATGATGAACGACCTAAAACCTGAGCTGTGCAGGAGGAAGAGACCAGCATGGAATGCCTTCAAGAGCATCAAAGAAATAGCTAAAAGGACAAAGAATCTCCGGCTCCGGGCACAACTCTTCAACTCCACCATTCTCTCTGCTTTACCATATGCCACTAAGACCGGGACCCTACGAAAGCAGGAAGAGAATGCTATTTGGGTCTCCCAAAGAGGAATCGAAAGAGCTATGCTTGGCATATCACGCCTCACTCAAATGAGAGGAGGAATCCAGAGTTACTACCTCCGACAAAGTTCCAGGGTCAGGGACACTGTCTTGTTTGCCAAGGCTTGAAAATAGATGGCTGGATATGTAAGGCGATTTGTAGACAAATGCTGGACTAGGACTGTTACCAACTGATCCCACGGGGCATCAAAAGAGCACATGCTGCCCATCTGCAAGATAGTCAGACTTGCTTGTCAAGAGCCTGAATGAACGGTTTTAGGCTCTTCCTATTCCTGAAGAAACCAGGTGCCATTATGCTACACTGGAACGTGATAGGGTCATTTGAAAATGTTACTGGCATCCGCTCAAAGAAATCGATGAACAACAGGATGCCATGTGATTAAGTGATCACTGTCACTGTATCACTGTCTTCCCGTTCATCATCGCTTTGCTCAAGCGGGCCCCAGTAACATCACCATATGTCCTGTCTCATGCTAGTAGAGCCCAAGGCATCTGCTTGCCCAGGAACATAAAGAGCCTCAATCCATTCCGGGATGAGGTCTATAATTGTTACTGGTATTTGGCATATATATCAAATACAACACTGGTAGCTTGCCAGGCTCTGCCGTGCAGGTAGCATACTCTTGTAGGCATCTCTAAGTCCAGCATTTATTGATGAACCGCGCTGCCGCTTACGCCGCCCACGACCAGGGCGCTGATAGGCTGGTCTGCTGGGTGGAGGTCTGACGAGAGAGAAGTCCGGATGTGGAAAATGGAGGCCCTCATGGAGTGGGGGGGTCATCTGGCTTGTTGTGAGGCTCTGCTGGGGTGGTGGGCCAGGGCTAGAACCCACCATCCCTCCCGGGTGCCTCGTGAGCAGCTGGTCACAGGGAGAGCCAGTAGCAGCTCTGCTCCATGTCTGCGAGTCAAGTGATCAAGTTTCAATAATATGCATTTTTTGTTATACTTTGCTTACAGATTTCCACATACTGTTTGTAGAAATAATTCTCATATATATATATATATATGTATATATATACACTATATATATTTATATATACATATATATCTATATATACATATCAGTTGATCACTTGACATCCTGGTATCTGTTGATTTGCTTGAGCATACAACAGTAATGTTCACAATTTTCCCTGACATGTGCAATTAAGTTCATTGGCATTGCTTGCTCCAGGAATGCAAAGAGCCTCAAAACATTCTTTCAGGGTCTTGACAAAGAAGTCTGCCCAACTTATAGCTGGGTGGCCAGGTTATCTTTTGATGTCCCATACAATCCAGTCAGTAAAGGCTCTAGTCCAGTGGTAGTCTCCAAGTCACATTACATGTCCAGCCCATCTGATTTTTTAACGCCTTGGCAAGCGAGACAGTGCTCCTGACTGTGGATCGTCGATGGAGGTCAGGACACTGAATAGATTTTCTCACTTTAGTGAGGTGTGATATTCAAGCATATATCTTTTGATTCTTCTTTGGGAGACCCGAATAGTCTTCTCATCCTGCTTTCATAGGACCCAGGTCTCTGAGGTGTATGTTAATGCAGAAAGAATGGTGGAGTCGAGGAGATGTGCCAGGAGCCAGAGGTTCTTTGTTCTTTTAGCTTTTTTCTTCTATACTCTTGTAGGCATTCCGCACAGCTCTCTTCCTCTTGTGCAGCACAGGTGCTAGGCGGTTCACTATGTTGAGTTCTCTACCTATGTACACGTAAATTCTGCATTCAGAGATGTTTGTTCTGTTGAGAGTAAATGGAGCAACAGGAACTAGTTTGTTTTCCTTGAACATTATGTTGTTGAAATTTAGCTGTAGACCTTCCTTTTCACATTCATGGTTGAAGTAATCCAGCATTTTTTGCAGTTTGGCTAAAGTTTGGTGTTATTAAAACGATGCCATCAGTGAAGCAGAGGTGGTGTATTTGCCAACAGTCTATCTTTACTCCCATTCCTTCCCATTCCAATTGTAGCGTGATGTTCTCGAGGGTGGCGTTGAAGAGTTTTAGTGAAATGGTATCATCCTGCTGAACTCCTCTTTTGACATGAATGATCACTTCCTTGTAGAATGGTGAGATCCTGGTGGTGAATCCGTAATACAGCTCACAAAGGTCTGATGTATTGAGTATGGATGCCCTGTTTTGGTAGGGCTTCAATGACTTCAGTCTCAACAGAATCAAAGGCTTTTTTTTAAATCAATGAACATTAGACAGAGCAGCATCTTGAACTCCCTACAAACCTCAATGAGCTAGGTTACCATGTGGATATGGTCGATTGTGCTGAATCCTTTTCAGTACCCAGCTTTCCCACATGGTTGTCATTCATCTAATGTTCTGTTCAGGATGACTCGTGTGAACAGCTTGTAGATGACAGACAAAAGACAGATTGGGTGATTATTGCCAATGTCTCGGATGTCTCCCTTCTTGAACAGTAGAACTGTCCTGCTGGTTTTCCACTGGTATAAAACCTTGCATTCAGACAACTAGTGTGTAAAGAGCCATGCCAGTATATTGATGAGTACTGAAGGCAGATTCCTCAGTTGTTTGGTCTGACATTGTCTGAACCTGGTGCTGTTCACTTCTTTACCGATGAAATGGCATGTCAGATTTCAGAATAGAGAATGTTGGGAATGACACATCCATCCTGCAGAATTTGGTATGTGGGTTGGCGGACGTGGCTATGAAAGAGTTCTGATTTATGTATAACCTTCTCCACTGCCTTTCTCGAAGATGTGATAGATCCATCAGGGACGAACTACGACTTGGCCTTATAGTGACGAAAGACAGGTGGGCATTGCAAATGCTTTTCCCACTTCTGCTCCATCTGCCAGTATTGCTGCTCTTCTCTCTTTGAGGTCTTCTTTTATCACTTTTTTTGCACTGCTTTGCGAGTTTGGATGTTAGATGATTGCCTGAGGCTCGGAGCCTTCCACGTTGAAGAATTAGCATGAGAGTTTTTGAAGATAGGCATCCTTTTTGTGGCTTTTTCCCTCTCAGGGTTCCTCGCACAATCATGGAGGTGTGAACCAGTCCATTGTATTCTTCTGCGATGTCATCAATGATGGCATTTTCCCATGTTGCCCAATGGTGCCAAGGAGCTCCCAGTTGGTAGTTATTCTGAAAGTTTTCTTCATAAAAAGAAGAACTTTCTTCATAGTTTTCTTCATTGCAGCCCTTTCTCTCTCTGTTCTGTGAGGTAGAAATTTGCACAAAGGAGATAGTGGTCCAATTTGGAATTTTGGGATGACAACGACTTTGGTTAGGCAAATCCATTGGTTGAATATGATGTGGTCAATTTCATTTCAACTGTCCACCAGGATATCCCCATGTCCAAGCTTAGATTCAGCCTTCTGGAACTGTGAGTTACCATGAATGGTCTTGGTGGACTTGATGAACTCATATAGTCTCTCACCCTCATTGTACCATTCTAGACCATGGGTCCCAATGTGGAGTAGTTCAGCCAATCTTTTCGGTTCTATCTTAGCATTAAAATCACCGACTATGATCTTGTAGAAGGGGTAGTCTTCTTTAGAACTTTAATATGTAATATATTATTTCATATATCATATATAATTATATATAAAAGATATACAATAATATATAAATATATATATTTATTTATGATGTATACAATTGAGCCAAGTCTAGTAGAGTCTTGCAATTTTTTTTTTTTTTTTTAATTTTTTTTATTATACCACCGTGAAACATACAATTACAAAGGTGTTCATAATTGGTTCTTGGTAATACAGTATTCCAGCACCCATCCCTCCACCAGTGCCCCATTTCCACCACCAATGTACCCCCTCCCCTCCCATCCCCCCACCCGCCTTAATAGCAGGTACCCCAGTTTTCCTCTCTTTCTCTCTCTATCTCTCTCTCTGTCTCTGCATCTCTCTCCCTCTTATTTTACACATTGTGGCTAGCCCTGCAGATAGTTAGAGTTAATCACTTAAGTCTCTTTGTGTATATTCAGTGGTGAGTTTTAATCTGCCATTACAATTTCCCATATTTATTAAAACACTGGTATCTATATCCTATTAATGAATGCAGTCATTCTATATCTGTCCTTTTCCTTCTGACTAATTTCACTCAGCATGATAGACTCCATGTCCATCCATTTGCAGGTAAATTTCATAATTTCATCCTTTCTGACAGCCGCATAGTATTCCATAGTGTAGATGAACCACAGTTTCTTTAGCCAGTCCTCTGTTCTCGGGCATTTAGGTTGTTTCCAGATTCTAGCTATAGTGAATAGCGCAGAGATGAATAAAGAAGTACAGATAGTGTTTCTGCTATGTGTTTTTCGGTCTCTAGGGTATATTCCCAGGAGTGCTATTGCTGGATCAAATGGGAGCTCAATATCTAGCTTTCGGAGGAATGTCCATATTGTTTTCCAAAAGGGCTGGACCAGTCGGCACTCCCACCAGCAGTGGATGAGAGTCCCTTTTTCCCCACATCCACGCCAGCACCGGTTGTTCTTGCTGTTTTGGATGTGTGCCAGTCTCTGTGGGGTGAGATGGTACCTCATTGTTGTTTTGATTTGCATCTCCCTGATGATCAAAGATGAAGAGCACTTTTTCATATGCCTTTTGGCCATTCGAATTTCTTCTTTTTTGGAAGCTTCTGTTCATTTCTTCTCCCCCATTTTTTGATGGGGTTGGCTGTTTTCTTCTTGTGGAGTGCTACCAGTGCCTGATATATCCTGGATATTAACCCCTTGTCAGATGGGTATTGGGTGAATATCCTTTCCCACTCTGTGGATTGTCTTTGTATCTTGGTCACCGTTTCTTTTGAGGTGCAGAAGCTTTTCAATTTTATATAATCCCATTTGTTTATCATTGCTTCCATTTGCTTGGTCAGCGGTGTGTCGTCTTTAAAGATACTTTTCGTTTCGATGTCATAGAGCGTTTCTCCTATGTTTTCTTCGATGTACCTTATAGATTCATGTCTGATATCGAGATCTAGAATCCATTTTGATCTGACTTTTGTGCATGGCGTTAGAAGGAGGTCTAAGTTCATTTTTTTACATGTAGCTGCCCAGTTTTCCCAGCACCATTTGTTGAAGAGGCTTTCTTTGTTCCACTTAATATTTTTTGCTCCTTTATCGAAGATTAAGTGGTTGTATATTTGTGAGTGCGTTTCAGGATACTCAGTTCTATTCCATAGGTCTACGGGTCTGTCTCTATACCAATACCACACTGTCTTAATTACAACTGCTCTGTAGTAGAGCTTGAGGTTGGGGAAATTGATACCTCCCATCTTCTTTTTCCCAAGGATTGCTTTAGCTATTCGTGGGGTTTTATTATTCCATACAAATTTCAGGGAGTGTTTGTTCAATTTCTTTGAAGAACATCATGGGTATCTTTATAGGGACCGCATTAAATCTGTATAAAGCTCTAGGGAGTATTACCATTTTGATAATGTTAATCCTTCCAATCCATGAGCAGGGAATGTGTCTCCATTTCCTCAGGTCTTCTTTTATTTCCTGAAGTAAAGTTTTGTAGTTTTCTTTGTAGAGATCCTTTACATTCTTTGTCAAACTGATTCCTAGGTATTTGATTTTCTGCGGTGCAATTGTGAATGGGATAGTTTCTTTAATGTCCCTTTCTTCTCTTTCGCTGTTTGCATATAGGAAGGCCATTGACTTTTGGGTATTGATTTTGTACCCTGCTACTCTACTATAAGAATGTATTATTTCTAGGAGCCTCTTGGTAGAGAGTTTTGGGTTTTCAGGTATAATATCATGTCATCTGCAAATAGTGATAACTTGGCTTCTTCCCTTCCTATCTGGATGCCCTTAATGTCTTTTTCTTCCCTGATTGCTATGGCAAGTACTTCCAGTACTATATTGAATAGAAGTGGTGAGAGCGGGCAGCCTTGTCTTGTCCCTGATCTTAAGGGGAAGGCTTTCAGTTTTTCCCCATTGAGAATGATGCTCGCTGTGGGCTTGTAGTAGATGGCCTGGATTATCTTGAGGAAGGTTCCTTCAATCCCCATTTTACGGAGAGCTTTCATCATGAACGGGTGTTGAATCTTGTCAAATGCCTTCTCTGCATCTATTGATATGATCATATGGTTTTTATTTTTCTTTTTGTTGATATGATGTATTATGTTGATTGACTTGCGGATGTTGAACCATCCTTGCATTCCCGGGATGAATCCCACTTGGTCATGGTGTACAATCTTTTTGATGACTCTTTGGATTCTATTTGCTAGTATTTTGTTGAAGATCTTAGCATCTGTATTCATCAGGGAGATTGGTCTGTAGTTTTCCTTTTTTTGTGACATCTTTGTCTGCTTTGGGTATCAGGGTGATATGTGCCTCGTAAAAGCTATTTGGGAGTATTTCTGTTTCTTCAATTTGCCGGAAGAGCTTAAAAAGAATTGGTAGTAGGTCCTCTTTAAAGGTTTTGTAGAATTCACTGGTGAATCCATCTGGGCCTGGGCTTTTGTGTTTGGGGAGACTTTTGATTACCGATTCTATCTCCTCGATGGAGATAGGTTTGTTGAGGTATTCCAAATCTTCTTGTTGCAGACTTGGGAAGCTATAGGAATTCAGGAATTTGTCCATTTCTTCTAGGTTCTCTTGTTTCGTGGCATACAGGCTCTCATAGTAATCTCTGATGATCTTTTGAATTTCTGTGTTTTCAGTTGTGATGTCTCCGTTTTCATTTCTGATTCTATTTATTTGGGTTCTCTCTTTTCCTTTTCTTACAAGTCTTGCAAGTGGTTTGTCAATCTTGTTTATTTTTTCAAAGAACCAGCTTTTGGTTTCGTTGATCTTCTGGATTGTTTTTTGACATTCCATCTCATTGATTTCTGCTCTAAGTTTTATTATTTCTTTCTTTCTGCTTGGGTTGGGCTCCTTTTGTTGATCACTCTCTAAGATCTTAAGTTGGGAAGTCAGACTGTTTATGATGGCCTTTTCTTCTTTTCTGATGAATGCCTGAAGAGCTATGAACTTGCCTCTTAACACTGCTTTTGCTGTATCCCACAAGTTCTGGTAATTCGTGTCTTCAGTCTCATTTATTTCAAGGAATCTTTGGATTTCCTCTTTGATTTCTTTTATGACTTGCTGGTTGTTCAGCAGTGAGCTGTTTAGTTTCCAGGTACTTGGTATTGGTCTCCGTTTTTGTGTACAATTAACTTCTATTTTCAGTGCATCATGGTCTGAAAAAATAGTTGGCACAATTTCTATCTTCTTGATTTTATGGAGGTATGATTTATGGCTCAGCATGTGATCTATTTTGGAGTATGTTCCATGTGCACTGGAGAAGAAAGTGTATTCAGCTTTTTGGGGATGAAATGTCCTGTATATGTCTACCAGCCCTCTTTCTTCCATCTCCTCTTTTAGGGCCAGTATTTCCTTGGTAAGTTTCAATCTTGTTGATCTATCCAGGGTTGATAGAGCAGTGTTGAAGTCTCCAACTACAATTGTGTTGCTGTCAATGTCTTCTTTGAAGTCTATTAGTAGTTGTTTTAGGTATTTTGCTGGCCCCTCATTGGGTGCATATATGTTTAATAGCGTGATTTCTTCCTGATATATGCATCCCTTGACTATTAAGAAGTGACCTTCACTGTCCCTTCTGACCTTCTTCAGCCTGAAGTCTATGTTGTCAGATACCAGTATGGCTACCCCAGCCTTTTTGGATGGGTTGTTTGAGTGAAGGATTGTTTTCCAGCCTTTTATTTTGAGCCTGTCTTTGCTCCGATTGTTCAGGTGTGTTTCTTGAAGGCAGCAGAATGTCGGATTCAATTTTGTGATCCATTTTGCCACTCTGTGTCTCTTAACTGGTGCATTTAGACCGTTGACATTGAGAGATATTATTGTCATGGGATTTTTGTGCCATCTTTCTGTGTAGGTTGGTTGTTCTTTTTGGGTTATGTCTCGTCTTATAGTAGATCATTCAGTCCTTCTTTTAAGGTTGGTTTTGATTTTACAAAGTTCCTAAGCTGTTGTTTATCCAAGAAGTTGTATATCTGTCCTTCAAATCTGAGTGAGAGTTTAGCTGGATAAAGAATTCTTGCTGAGGCGTTCATTTCATTAAGTTTTTTTACTATATCCCACCACTGCCTTCGGGCTTGGAGGGTGTCTTCTGAGAAGTCTGCTGAAAGTCGAATGGATGCTCCTTTGTACACAATTTCCTTCTTTGATCTTGCTGCCTGAAGAATTATGTCTCTGTCTATGGTATCCATTACTTTGACTAGGATGTGTCTTGGGGTCTTTCTATTGGGGTCTCTTCTTGCTGGTGCACGCGTCGGGCTTCTTGGATCTGGATGCCTTCATCCTTTAACTTCGGGGAACTTTTCAGCCAGGATGTTTTTAACTGTTTTAATTTCCTTGGGGTTACTTTCCTGTCCCTCTGGGACTCCGATGATTCTTATGTTGTTCCGCCTGGCTTCATCCCATTGTTCTCTGTTCCGTTGCTGATCCATTTTCCGATCTTTTTTCCATCTTATGTAGTTCTCTGAGTGCTTTCTGCAGCTCATCTTCAGTCTCACTGATTCTCTCTTCCGCTGCTGTCATCCTATTGTTGAGAGCCCCGATTGTGTTTTTCATTTCATCTACTGAGTTTTTAAGTGACAATATTTCTCTTTGCATGGTTCTCATTTCTGCTCTCATTTCCTCCCGTAGTTTATTGACTGCCCTTTCAACAGCTCCGTTTATGTTCTCCTGTATTTTATTGGACATCTGCTCAATTTTTTCGTTGAGCTCCTTAAACATCCTACCAATTTCCTCTCTAATTTCATTGTCAGAGTGATCATGCATATCTGTATTCTTTTTTGATTCTTCACGGTCAATTCCTTCATCTGTTCTTCGAGCTGGGGATCTGCGTTGTTTTCCCATGGTGTTGCGGTGTTCAGGGATAAATTCCTCTAGTGTACTGTTTCTTTTTTTCTTGAGGGTATTACCTACCCTTGGTGTTGAATTTCCTAGTTTTAGTAATAATAAGCGGCCGCGCGCCGCCGCCAGCCGCGCACCCCAGAGACTCTACCTAGGATGCAGGCAGGCCGGGGTGAGAGTTCAAAATGACGGTTTACTTCTGGTTCCGCTCGGACTTCTGGGGGTTGTAGTTCCACCTTCTGCCGAGACCTGGAGCTCTACCACAGCCCCAGGCGCCCGCCCGGCCAGCCGCGCACCCCAGAGACTCTACCTAGGATGCAGGCAGGCCGGGGTGAGAGTTCAAAATGACGGTTTACTTCTGGTTCCTCTCGGACTTCTGGGGGTTGTAGTTCCACCTTCTGCCGAGACCTGGAGCTCTACCACAGCCCCAGGCGCCCGCCCGGCCAGCCGCGCACCCCGAGAGACTCTACCTAGGATGCAGGCAGGCCGGGGTGAGAGTTCAAAATGACGGTTTACTTCTGGTTCCGCTCGGACTTCTGGGGGTTGTAGTTCCACCTTCTGCCGAGACCTGGAGCTCTACCACAGCCCCAGGCGCCCGCCCGGCCAGCCGCGCACCCCAGAGACTCTACCTAGGATGCAGGCAGGCCGGGGTGAGAGTTCAAAATGACGGTTTACTTCTGGTTCCGCTCGGACTTCTGGGGGTTGTAGTTCCACCTTCTGCCGAGACCTGGAGCTCTACCACAGCCCCAGGCGCCCGCCCGGCCAGCCGCGCACCCCAGAGACTCTACCTAGGATGCAGGCAGGCCGGGGTGAGAGTTCAAAATGACGGTTTACTTCTGGTTCCGCTCGGACTTCTGGGGGTTGTAGTTCCACCTTCTGCCGAGACCTGGAGCTCTACCACAGCCCCAGGCGCCCGCCCGGCCAGCCGCGCACCCCAGAGACTCTACCTAGGATGCAGGCAGGCCGGGGTGAGAGTTCAAAATGACGGTTTACTTCTGGTTCCGCTCGGACTTCTGGGGGTTGTAGTTCCACCTTCTGCCGAGACCTGGAGCTCTACCACAGCTCTTGCAATAATCTTATGGAATAGAAAACTTCTCCAACTATCATGCTGAGTGAAATTAGTCAGAAGGAAAAGGACAGATATAGAATTACTGCATTCATTAATACGACATAAATAGATACCAGTGCTTTACTAAATGTGGGAAATGGTAATGGCAGATTAAGACTCACCATTGAATATACACAAAGAGACTTAAGTGATAAACTCTAAATACCTGCAGGGCTAGCCACAATGTGTAAAATAAGAGACTGAGAGATGCAGAGACAGAGAGAGACAGAGAGAGAAAGAGAGGAAACTGGGGTACCTGCTATTAAGGCAGCATGGGGGTGAGCAGGAGGGGTGGGGTACATTGGTGGTGGAAATGGGGCACTGGTGGAGGGATGGGTGCTGGTATACTGTATTACCAAGAACCAATTATGATCACCTTTGTAATTGTATGTTTCACTGTGGTATAATAAAAAATAAAAAAAGAAAAAAAGAAGAAAAAAAAAAGAAAACTTCTCCAGAACCATAGGTGAATTAGCAACTTACACAAATTTACATTTAAAATATAATGGAAAACATTATTCATTTACTTGAATAAATAAATTTATTTACTTGAATAAATGAGGATTAAAATGCTATTATTTCAACAAATATTAATATTTATTAGGTTAGATTATTATATTTTTAATTATGCCTTTAAATTGCCTTTAAAATCTATTTATTTGCTTTTATAGTTGTGACAAAAATTAGTAGAAATATATCATACTATACCAAGAATTTTTTCTACTATAATTTTTTCACAAAATATTTCTACATCATAACTAGGAAACAATAAATTTAACATACTATAAATGGTTGACTTTTTTTTTTAAATCTAGTGTTGTATAGGATATATAATATTTCTACAGTTTGAGGAACATGACAATCGGCAGTGTGTCAGGTGGTCTCTTGGCAAGAAACTGTCTGGTGGCCGAACACCAGCTCCCTGGCAGATGGTGGAGATGGTGATATGGAGGACCATGAATGATGGTCAATGAACAGTTTTATAGAGCTAGACAACCTTATTATAGGAAAACTGTGAGGGTTGGAGGTATAGGACTGCACTTAGGCATAATAGATCGCTTGCAGAGGTAAAGCGTTAATTTTTTTTGCAGGGGGTTGTCTCAAGAAGACACTGTCAAGGCTAAGCTGAGAAATCCATCCGGGTTGTCATTCCATGCATACTGCTTTTCTTTTCCTCTAGATGCTAAACAGTCAAGTTTACTTCTCACTAATATTTGTAGTGTTTAGGTAAACACATTAAGCAAATATATATTCCAAAACTTTAGTTCTCTGGGCTGCTGGGTCGAAGGTTAAAAGTCAGCTGGTCTTTTACCGTGAATCTGAGATTAAGTTCTCAGAAAATTTTAGCTTCTCCTACACCCATGGAATTCATTTTTCTTATATAATTACGGTTTGTACCAAAAACTTTCTTTATCATTTCTAAACTATCAAAGCCTATCAAAGCCAGGATAGCTTTGCTGCTTGTACAGGGTCCATCCAGAGATTCCTTAGTGGGACTCCACCTTTGAGGTGCATGGACTACAGTGACTGAGGCCTGAGTCAAGTAGTTAATGCCCAGTGGTAGTAGTCAATCAACTACCAAATACTAGGAGCATACATTTAACGGTCTTTCTGTGTTTAAGCAAAGAACATTGTTCTGTAGTAAAATCTGAAAGGGCTATGGAGAAGAGAAAAGCAAATAATTCACTACAGATGGAGTATGCAGTGTAACCAGAAGATTTGACTTCATAAGTTACCAAGTCTGACTTTAATAGCAAACAGCATGAGTGATAAAGCACAGAAGAAATTTTAATGATAAACTTGGGGAAATAGGAATGCTTGTAAGAGTCCCGTAAACTTCTCTGGGGAAAGGGAAAGAGGCAATGCACTAATGAAGGTTAAAACATTTAAGTTAATATCCAACATACAGTACTATTCTCAGAATACATATCACATGTATGTGCATGTGCATAGTTACTGGAAATATACACACGCCATATATATAGGTGTGTATAGTTACATATCTCTATATATGTGTCTTATATACATATATGTATATACATATTTGCATATACATTTGCATCTATACATATATACATGCATATCTAAAGATATACGTATACATATATTAAAAATCCAGTTGGCACGGTGTATATCTATATATGTATCTATATATACATTGATATGCACACTAAGTATAGAGGTATATAGATGTATATATACAAGGTATGCATATATAATGTATGTATGTGTATATATATACAGTGAATGTGTCTATACAATATATACATACAAAAATTCCAATTATGATTTTTTAATCTCTGTTGTATCTGACAATCACACTAATTCCTTTATTTGTGGCATATTAAATTAGTCCTGTAATTCTCACTAAATGTATTACACTGCACTTTGAGCAATCATTTGTTTGGAGAGAGGAATGGTGATGTTATTTACATAAACAGATTGGTGAGAAGCTGATTACACAGTAGTGAGTTTCTTTTATGTGTGACTCTCATTTGAGGATAAACTATTGAAACAACAGGGTACTAATTATCAGGAGACAACAAGGCTCATAATAAGCTTCCTTGGGGAGATTATTGGTTGACATGATCATATTAAATGCCTTTATTATGTTGTGCATATTGGGCACTCCACTCTACATTTTCCAAGCCATTTTAAACTACTTTTAATGCAATATGTTTTGTTGAAACATATTTTCACAATCTTCTTCAATGTGAATCTGTGCTGTTTATCATATATCCTCTCATATATAACATAGTCTTTCTTGAGGATTATAAAAAAACAGACAATTACTATGTATCTTAGTAATGAAACAATTTAAAGCCTTTCATTTTTGTTACCATATTAAACCCTTTGCAATCTTTAATATTCTCTCTCAGAATATATTGAAAACCCTTACATTTATCTGCTTTCACTGCCAAGATAATCTTGACCAATCATATCTGTTATTCTGAAATAGCAAAATAAATTATCCCTCTTGTCGGCTCTAATCCTCCTTATTCTCTTAAGAGGATTGTTAAAAGATCTCTTAAATAGATAAATGATTATCTCATTCTACTGTTTTAAAGACCTTGTTAATCTTTTCTTGATTGGCTTGATTTGGGGGGCCATAGCTGGGCATTTCAAGATTTACTCCTGGCTCTGCACTAAGTAATTACCTGTGACACCTTCTGGGGAACATAGGTGATGCCAGAGATTGAACCCAGGTTAGCTGCAGGTGAGACCAGTGTCCTACCTACGGTACTCTCTCTTCTTTCCAATGATTTATTGTTTTTATATAGTGATTTAGATTTTGTAGAATAACTTGAAATAAAAGAGAACCATCTTCTCTCTCTAAAATTTAGCTATAAAACTCTTCTCAGCATCAGTAGCCTCCAGGAATACTGTCATCCTTTCTCTCTACTTAGGGAATATTCCAGCTATGTACTCACAGGCCAATGTCAGTATGTCAGAGCCAGTCATGCAGGACTAGGAGTGAAGTCTGGGCCTTTAGAATGCAGATTACTAGTAGGTCACTGAGATCTCTCTCTGATTCTAATTAAGTCTCTTATCAGATTCAAGGACAAAATATCAGATCCTGAAGAAAACCTTTTTCTGATCTCTCCTTCCTTCTATTCTTTCACTTCTTGGTACTCAAAACTATCTGTATTTATAGTTAGTGTAATAGTGGGTAGATCAGAATGATGGAACACATTTCAGACTATGATGATAAACTTTTATTGACTAGTCTTCAAAACATATTTCATATGAAATAAAACACTGGTGAATATGTGTAAACCATTTTTTGGCATCTAGTTGGAAACTGATTTATATTGTCAAAGCCATGTGAAGAAGTGAAATTTAAATTTCTTGACAGACACATTATCATGTGTCTAAGACCTGTGTTGCCTTATTAGTGTAATCATATTTGATATCAAACGGGAGTTTTATTGGCCAGACTTCAAAGTAATCGACAAAAGTTATGTCATTGGAATGTATATAATGTCTATGTTGACCAGGTTTTTTGTTTTATTTACATTAACAGCTTCTCACTTAGCTTGCCCCTCAAGATTATTATGAGGATTATTATTATTATAAACCCCCCAAGATTATTATGATCTTGATGGGTTTTCATACCTTTTTAATAAAGAAAAGGATAAAATATTTCTTTTAAACAAGTCTGGTTTCAAACTGTTTCTAGGGAAAAATGATTCTATGTTTGCTATTAATAGTAAGATGATAAACATTTTAAAAGAAAGAAAACATACATCATATTGAATGAGGTATTGTTTTCTGAAAATTATGAACAAGGATTTTAGAGCAATTTTGCCTCATATGATTCACAAATAAATTTATTATTCATTGAAGAAGGCACCATCTTTGTCCCATTATTAGATGAAATAAACACAAGGACAAAGAAAATCAAGAGACAATCCTTTCGGCAATCTTGTCATGTAGTTTCTGCAAAACATTTCCTGCAGTGCAGGACTGTTCAAAGCTTTACATGCTGAGTCTTGTTCACTGCATGAAAAAACTAGTTCCTTCTTACTGAGAAAGATTTTCAGAAGAGGAAAAGAAACTGAGTGTTCTGCTACAGTTGCATGGCCCAGGGTGTTACCAGGCCACAGAGTATGTCTCAGTGATCTGTTGTATTCATTTCATGTCCTATGTGTTGATTGGTTTAAAGAATGCAACCTAGAGAAAGAGACATCTCACTTAATGTTGCCACTTTTTAAAAATTTTTATCCCACCGAAAATTTGACTCAATTTTCTCAAGTCTATTAGTACCTTATATAAAAGTCATCATTAGAAATAATGAAAATAGGGCAGGAGTGATCCGCAGCAGGTAGAGCTTTTGCCTGTATGCAGCTGACCTGAGTTCAATCCCGGCATCCCATATGGTCTCCTGAGCACCACCAGGAGTAATTCCTGAGCGAAGAGCCAGGAATACCCCTGAGTGTCACCGGTTTCTGAACTAAAAAGAAAAGATAAAGAAATAACGAAAAAAAAATGGTTCCTATGATGTTTTGATAGACAAATTGTAAATACTGAAGAGTGTGCAACAAAAAATGTTCAACCTCACACAGCAATATTTTTTGTGTGGGGAGGGGCACACCCACTGGTTCTTGGAGACACTCTCATTCCCTCAGTGTTCTCTGGCTATAAAAAACACCATCAATTTTTAACTTGTGACATTATGTTTACAGGCTAGGCACTGTATGCCCTTTGCTCTTCCTCCAGGCCCCCAAGCCTCACTGAGAGCTTATCAAAACGTCATATCTTTTGGGAATGAAAGGGAGTGATCTTTTTTTTCCTATTGCTGCCTGAAAATTGAAGGTTTCTCCTGCCATAGAACATGATTTATAAGAGAATTTTGCTACAAAGTCTTGAGAGATTTTTCTAATACGAGACTGATTAACTAGTACAATAAAGTAGATTATCTTTTTGTCAAATGTTACGAAATTTTGCTATTGAAGTTGTATTCACTAATTTTATTCACTTGTGATATTAAAATATGGTTTAAAGGATAGAAGTATAGAAAGTCCAAAAATAGAAAAATTTCTTTAATAAATGTGCATAACACTAAAAATATCCAACCACTCCAGACCCACAGCTGCGCTGCTCGGCCCCACGTGGAGCAGCCCATGGAGTTCCAGAGGGTGTTTTAGGCAGGTTCTAGCTGTGGCCCGTCAAACCAGTGAGCCTAGCTAGAAGCCAGAAGAACCCTCATACCGTGTGGTCAGTTATTCTCAACATCGGGACTCCACAGCTCCTCAAGTTCCTTGAGTTCCACCCAAGGGAAAAGCCGATCTCTCCCCATTGAGATTCATCAGTAAATGCATGAGATGTGAGCCTACTTCTGAGTGTGTACCACCTACATGTCAGAGTCTGTCAAGCTACCCATGTTGCATTTGATATGCAAAAACCAGTCACAATTATAGATCTCATTCCCATGACCTGAAGGAATGGCTTGAGGTTCTTCTTGTTCCTGGAGCTAGCAGATGCCCTTGGGCTACATTTGCTCTCAACAGGATGTATGGAGATGTTACTGGTGCCCACTAGAGCAAATCAATGTACAACGGGAAGACAAGTGATACTAAAAATATATGCACATATCTAAATCATAAAAGGGTTAAAATAGTTTCAGGCTCTATTTGCAAAGAATACATTACTGTATTATCAGAACTCTAATATTTGAATTCCAAAGGTTCTATAAAACTCACCTCTTTCTTTGTTTTTCAGATAACACAACAAAGTTCACACTAGTCAAAATTCCCCAGAGGCTCAGATAGCATGGATGGGACAGTGAGTCACTCAGGTTACTGTCCTGTATAGGATGAGTTATACCATACTTTGATTATTTGGTTTTTAAATTTAGCATAAAAACATTTCAAACCATCATAGGACGAAATGTAAATCTTGAAAAGTTAAAGCAGTCAGAAAATTCAGACAGTCATGAATTTAACTTTCAATAATAAGTCCTCAATTTTTCAACTGAAACTGCTTGTAATATAGACAGGTACTAATATGTATTTATATAAAATATCCATAAAATAAAGAAATACAAATGAAAGAATATTAACTTGATATTCTCACATATTCAAATTTAGGACAAAATATTTATGAGTAATTTGATTTAGATGAGAATGGTATTAAATATAATTATTATTATTGTATTACATATAAAGCATAATGCCTGCAACCCTTTTGAGAGAACATGATTAATGTTTTGCAGCAAGCAATGTTTGTTGTGTAATAAACAGTTTCTTTCTAGATTGATGTTAATTTTTACTGTATCCCTTATTGTCAGGGAATGCCGGGGTCCCCGACAGTGTCAGGCCAGAGGTTCTATTCTCCCTCCGAGGACACTGGGGGAAAAGATGAAAACTCACGAGTCTGGTGCAGTTCCAAAAAAGCCTTTTAATAGTACAAAAGCTCTTCCACAGCACTCCAATATAATGAACAAACTCTAGCTCTGGTCCAAACTTAGACCATACAAAAGAGCCTAAGTCTCCCACCAAAGAGAGAGCATCTCACCCGAGATGAGTGCTACCCAGAAGAAGGAGCAAAAGGTCAAAGAGCAAAACGCCTAAAGCAAAAGTAAAAACCAAAAGCCACAGGAGCCAAAGGCGAAAAGGAGAAAGGGGCCTCAAGTCAGTCCCTTTATATACCAAAGTAATCTGATTTGTGACAGGGAGGATCATGTCAACAAAGAACCCTAAGCAGAGTGTAGGGGGCAGTGCCACACCCTATTACAGGTATAAACAAAGGTTACACCAAGGACTAATCCCGAGACTATCTCTTATGTAAAACACTGAGAGAGAGAGAGAGAGAGAGAGAGAGAGAGAGAGAGAGAAAGAGAGAGGGCTGATATAAAGTAATACATCTTAATTTCATGAGCTTCATGTAATCTAGATGTTATCCACAAGGTCCTTATTATTATCTGCACCAGGGTGATTCTGAGTATCTTGTTCTCATGTACTGAAAGGGTCACACTTGCCTGCTTAGAGCAAACTAGTATGATACTTCCTATAGTCTTCCTATAGTCTCAATGTAGCCAGGATGGTAGTCTCCTGGTAAGTTCTAACTGTCTCACGCTGGGTGCAGTGGGTATAAAGAGGAGCTGTGCCCAATCTAGAAAACATAGAAGTCTTAGTAGATGTATAAGTCAGAAGTTACCCAATCAAGGTGACTTCTGTAACTGCCACACCCTCTAGCAGTGTTTACATAGAAGAGAGATCTCATTAGAATGAACCTTGGCTTAAATAGACTAAGCTGGGAGTGGGCAAAACAACAAAGCTTCCAGGTTATCTAGATCTGTCATCCAACACCTTATAAGAAAATTATAGGGAAAAATATGGCAATAATATAAATGCTCTTTTTTAAACTATAATGTTTCACAGTTTTCAGTAACTTACTTTAAAATATTATCATAAATTCATTTTATTTTTTAAAAGCTTAGATTTATCAAGGTGGAACAATATGAAGTGGGCATGGCTTTTGTTTAGCACATACTATGCCCAGACTAGATCCCTGACACCAAATATTTTCTCTGAACTCTGCCACCAGAAATCTATGAAGCAAGCCAGAAGTCTGAGTGTCACTAGCATAATCCACAAAGCAATCAAAAATAAAATTTAGATTTATATAATATCAAGATACAAATGTATTAATAGTTGGAATTTAGACAATATTAGTAATTTCATACACTTATTTTTCTAAGTTAAATATAGACATAAATATAGGTGCGTTATTTAAAAGAAACTGATATCTGTAAATGAACTATATTATACTAGAGTTTCAAGGCTCTAGTTGTTCTGATATCTGAAAAAAATAGTGTTTCCCTTTTACTATTAAATCTAGGATATTACACTGGATGAACCATCACATCATTTTATTTTCCTCTATAGACATTTATGACAATTCTTTTAAAAATAATTAGCCAATATGGAAAGTGTGTTAAAATGTCTCTGAATTTTTATTTATCTGATGTTTTTCTCTTGTTTAGCTAAAGTATGTTTGTGGGGTAAAATAATATGAGGTGAAATGACTATCTCATATATTATCATAAATTGTTTTATATATACATGATACTTTATTGGTGATAGTAACTTTAATAAAGTTAATATCTCTCTACTTTTCAAAATTATTTCTATACCTAATATTTGAACATTTGTTGGTCTTTCAAGCCATACTCAATGAAGGATTAATTATGCTCCTAATGTCTCAGAAGAATGTCGGCATCATTTAATATTTATGAACATTGAAATTTCTTCTGTATATGTTGTGCTGAAACAAATCAATTGCATTATTTTGTATAATGAAGTTCCCCTAACAATTTTAATTTTCAAACTTAATTTGTTATTTTTAAGTTTTTATTTTATTATTATTGCTTAGATCACATATTTACAATAGCATTAACATTATTGATTTTTATGTATAATTCACCAGACTTCACTATCACAAAGTGCCAAGGACTGTCCTCCAATTGTTTCATTCCATTTTTTTAATTTAATATTTTATGGCCCAGGTATTCTGACCTCTGCTCTCCATGTAGGGCCCAGGTATTCTGACCTCTGCTCTCCGTGGGCCATACGGAGCCATTTTCCACATCCGGGCTTCGCCCTCATCAGAACTCCACTCAGCAGACCAGCCTATCAGAGCCTGGCTCATCGAGATCCACCCTGCTGCAGTCTTTTTTTAATCTGGCCCAGGTATGCTGATCCAGAGACAGACATGGGGCAGAGCTGCTACTGGCTCTCACTGTGCCCAGCCACTCATGAGGTGCCCGGGAGGGATGGCAGGTTCTAGCCCTGGCCCACCACCCCAGCAGAGCCTCACAAGCCAGACAGCCCCCACTCCATGAGGATCTCCATTTTCCACATCCGACTTCCCCCTCATCAGAAATCCACCCAGCAGATCAGCCTATCACAGCCTGGCTTGCGCGGCCGCTATGGGTTCATCAATAAATGCTGGATTTTGAGATGACTACAGAATATGCTACCCGCACGGCAGAGCCTGGCAAGCTACCCGTGTCGTATTTCATGTGCCAGATACCAGTAACAATTATAGACCTCATTCCCATGACCTGATGGAATGGTTTGAGGCTCTTTATGTTCCTGGAGCAAGCAGGTGTCCTTGGGCTCTACTTGCATGAGACAGGTCATATGGAGATGTTACTGGTGCCTGCTCGATCAAATTGATGATGAACGGGAAGACAGTGACAGTGACAGTGAATGTTTTATGATACCCTCATGAGATATACAATTACAAGATGTTCATGTTTGAGTTTTGGTCACAGAGTGTTCCAGCACCCATCCCTCCCTCCACCAGTGCCATTTCCCACCACCAATATCCCCAAATCCTTCCCACGTCCTCCAGCCTGCCTCTATGGCAGGTTCTTTATCTCTTAACTCTCCCTCCCCCACCCCTCTCTCTCACTTCCTTTTCTTACACATTGTGGATTGCAATATATACATTTAGAGGTTATCATGTGTATCTTTTAGCCTATATTCAATGCTCAGTTCTCATTTGGTATTATCATTTTCAACATTTATTAGCACACTGTTCTGTTCTCTGTCTTACCTAACATCTGACTCCCACATGTTCGTGGCATACCAGGTTGGCCAGCGTGCCAAGGGGATCAGACTGTGTCCAGATATGGATTCCAAATCTTGAGAATGACTGTAGCTGTGTTGCACGAGGTTTTCTGGCTTCTGGGGGCCTGGGGGACAGGCCAAGGAGCAAAACCTTTCCCCATCCTAAGATGTCCTGTCAGCCTAGCACAGGGCAGGCAAGCAGAGACTCTGCCCTGCACCTGAGTACCTGGTTTCTGGCCTAGAGCCTTAACAGCAGTTCTGGGCAGGGCCGCCAGGCTTTTGTGGAGGGAGTCACCCCAATTTTTAATGATACCTAGAACATGCCTTTCATTCCCTTCACACTTCTCTCTTGCCTTGCATTAATGAAAGGACAAAATAATTGTTTTAGAAACTGAAGGGAATAATTGATATCATAGGAAATAATTTATACTGTATGATATATATATACTGTTTGATAGACACAGGTACACCCGGCAGAGCAGAAACCAGCTTTCCCTGTTGAACCCCCTGCATTCCATGGACCACGAGAGCAACTCCCGACCCAAGTCCACTATCCCGATGGAGCCTCGGAGGAACCCAGAGAAACCCCCACACCTTGCTGGCAGTGATCATCACAATCCACACTCTACAGATGGTAAGATCTCCACCCAGCAGATTAATCCAGTCTCCAGCCCTCAGATTAATCCAGTCTCCAGCCTGGCTTGTCAGAAATCCAGCCTACAAGGACCCACCCGCAGAGACCCGCCCTTCAGAGGAGAGTATTTCAAACCCAGGAATGCTTGAGCCTAAGACACATGTACAGCCAGCAGAGCAGAAACCAGCTTTCCACATTGCGTGCAACCACTGAGGGGCCACGCAATTTACCTCCAAATTTCCATAAATATTCTATCCACCACTCTGAGAGAGCCCCACAAAGTAATGAGAATATAGCGCCCGCATGGCAGAGCCTGGCAAGATGTCCGATGCCCTTTTTGATATGCCAAATCCAGTAACAGAAATGCTTATTTTCCTGGCCCCGAAAGAGCCCTTAATATGGCAGCAGTAAGAAAGGCAAACAAGCAGTGCCTGATAAAATTTCATGGCCATACTAGGCTGCCAAAATGAAGAAAGACTAAAACGACTCTCTGTACTTTCAATGCACGTACGCTGGCATCGGAAGCATATATTGAGGATCTGATGGTGCAAGCGCAAAAGATCAAGTACGACGTCATTGGTCTGACTGAGACGAGGGAGGCATCAGTCGCATCATGCTGTATTTGACACCAGAGAAGAATTGTTCCTTGGAACTTTGCGATGAAAGAGGCATCGGTGGCGTTGGTGTCCTTGTCAACACGAACATGGCCGTCAAAATTGATTCATTTGAATGCCTAACAAACCGAATAGGACGATTACACTTGAAGAGATGTGGCCCACCGCCAGCAATTTCTATCTTCATTGTCTACACACCAATATCCACATACAAAGAAGATGAAATTGAGAAATTCTACATGGAATTGGAGGAGTTCTATAAAAAGATCACACCTTCTACAAGATCATAGTCAGTGATTTTAATGCCAAGATAGGACCGAGAAGATAGGCTGAAGAACTCCACATCCGGACCCATGGCCAAGTATGAAACGAACAGGGTGAGATACTATCTGAGTTCATCACATCCACCAAGACCATTCATGGGAACTCACAGTTCCAGAAGGCTGAAGCAAAACTTTGGACATAGGAATCTCCTGGCAGACAGTTCCACAATGAAACTGACCACATCATCTTCAATCGACAGTTTTGTCTGACAGATGTTGCTGTCATCCCCAAATTCCAAACAGGATCTGACCACACTCCTTCTTGCAAAATTCTACTTCCCGCAACGGGGAGAAAAGGCTGCAAAGTTTAAGATGAGAACTCCCAGAATGACCACCAACTGGGAACTTTGGCACCATTGCAGCAACATGGGAAGATACCATCATTGACGACATCGATGAAGAATACAACTGACTGGTTCAGCACCTCCATGATTGTGTGAAGAATGCTGAGAGAGAGAGAAAGACACAAAAGGACGCTTGTCTTCAGAAACTCTTAAGCTCATTCGCCAACGTGGCAAGGCCGCGAGCCTCAGGAGACCAAATGCTAACGTCCAAGCTTGTTAAACGGTGCAGAGATGCGATAAAAGAAGACCTCAAAGACAGAAGAGCAGAAATACTGGAAGATGCAGCAGAAGCCGGGAAAATCGCACTGCCCGCCTGTCCTTTGCCAACTGTAAGACCAATTGACTGCCCTCCGAAGCCCTGATGGATCTATCACATCTTCCAGAAAAGCAATGGAGAAGATTATCCAGGACTTCTACTCAAATCTCTTTGATTGCCACATCCACCTGCCCACATACCAAATTCCAAAGGATGGATATGTCATTCCCAAAGATCTCCCTTCTGAAATCTGACATGCCATCTCGTTGGTAAAGAAGGGAACAGCACCAGTCCCAGACAAAGTCAGACCCAAACACCTGAAGAATCTGCCATAGGTACGCATCAATACACTTGCTCGGCTCTTCAAACGCTACCTGTCCGAATGCAAGGTGCAATGGAAAACCAGCAGGACAGTTCTACTGTTCAAGAAGGGGAGACATTCATGACATCGGCAACTATCACCCCCATCTGCCTGTTGTCCGTCATCTACAAGCTGTTTACACAAGTCATCCAGAACAGGATTCGCAGAACACTAGGTGAAGGACAACCATGCGAGCAAGCAGGCTTCCGGAAAGGATTCAGCACAATTGACCATATCCACACAGTAACCAAGCTCATTGAGGTTTGTAGGGAGTACAAGATACTGCTCTGTCTCACGTTCATTGATTTACAGAAAGCCTTTGATTCTGTGGAGACTGAAGCAGTCATCAAAGCCCTAGCCAAACAGGGTGTTCAAACCCAATACATCAAGATCCTTCGTGAGCTGTATTACGGATTCAACACCAGGATCTCACCATTCTACAAAGAAGTGAACATTAATGTGAAAAGAGGGGTTCGACAGGGTGATACCATTTCACCAAAACTCTTCAGCACCACCCTCGAGAACATCATGCAACAATTAGAATGGAAAGGAATGGGAGTGAAGATAGATGGTCGGCAACTACACCACCTCCGCTTCTCTGATGACATCATTCTGATAACACCAAACATTTGCCAAGCAGCACAAATGCTGGCTGACTTGACCGAGAATGTGGAAAGATAGGTCTACAGCTGAATCTAAAAGAAAACCATGTTTATGAAGAATGAACTAGTTCCAGAGGCCCCATTCACTCTCCATGGAACAAACATATCTGATCTCTGAATACATCAGTTATGTGTACCTAGGTAGAGAAATCAACATAATGAACGACCTAAAACCTGAGCTGATCTGGAGGAAGAGAGCGGCATGGAATGTCTTCAAAGGTATCAAAGAAATGGCTAAAAAGGGCAAAGAACCTCCAGCTCCGGCACATCTCTTTGACTCCACCATTCTCCCTGCATTAACATATGCCTCAGAGACCTGGGCCCTACGAAAGCAGGATGAGAATGCTACCCCGGTCTCCCCAGAGAGGAATCGAAAGAGCTATGCTTGGAATATCATGCCTCACTCAAGTGAGAGAAGGAATCGGAGTTCTGACCTCCATTGCTATTCCAGAATCAGGGACACTGTCTCATTTGCCAAGGCATCGAAAATCAGATGGGCTGGACATGTAATGCGATTTGGAGACAACAGCTGGACTAGAGCCATTACCGACTGGATACCACGGGATGTCAAAAGATCACGTGGCCGCCCACCTACAAGATGGTCAGACTTCCTTGTCAAGACCCAGAGGGAACGGTTTGAGGCTCTTCATATTCCTGAATCAACCAGATGCTATTGGGCTACATTGACAAGTGATAGGTTCCAATGGAAATGTTACTGGCGCCAGCCGAGCAAATCGATGAATAACGGTTTTCAAGTGATATATATATATATATATAAAAAATATCTTATTTTTATTAAAATTACATATGCTTGAGGGTGGAGCAATATCCCTTTAGGTAGCGTGTTTGCCTTGAATGCAGCCGACTTGGGTTCTATATGCAGTGCCTGGTATGGTCCCCTGAGCATCACCAGGAGTAATTTCTGAGTTCAGAGCTAGAAGTAAACCCTGAGCTTCACTGATGTCACCCAAAGTGTAAAACAAAAAAATAAAATTACATATGTTTTAGATGCTCAATGTTTAATACTAGAGTTTGTGTTTATATTATTAAATTTGCCACTTAAACACAAAGTATGTCTTTCATGATACAATGTTCTCATTTTAAAAGTCATTTTCCTATTGATCTACTATAACCCAAATACCAGAACGACCTATTTAATCTTAACATGAAGTCAACACAGAAATTTGGTAGTTTTTTAAAGCCTTGAAGAGGAACAATCTAAAATAAATATATAGGGGCCGAAGCAATAGCCCAGCAGGTAGAGCTATTGCCTTGCCGGGTTTGATCTCTGGCATCCCATATGGTTTCCTGAGCACATCCAGGAGTAATTCCTACGTGCAGAGTCAGGGGAGAAACCCTGAGCATTGCTGGGTGTGACCCAAAAAGCAAAAATAAATAAATAAATAATAAAAAAATAAAAATAAAATATTATTTTATTCTAGTCCGCTGGACTAGAGCCGTTACCGACTAGATCCCACGGGATGTCAAAGATCGCATGGCCGCCTACCTACAAGATGGTCAGACTTCCTTGTTAAGACCCTGAAGGAACGGTTTGAGGCTCATCATATTCCTGAATCAACCAGATGTCATTGGGCTACATTGGCACGTGATAGGGTCCAATGGATATGTTACTGGTGCCCACTCGAGCAAATCGATGAATAACGGGATTCAAGTGATCAAAATAAAATAAAAGACATATATAAATCATATCAAAATTCTTTATGAAAAATTTATTCTAATGTTGTGATATGTAGATATTATAGTAAAACTATAGTACCATGAAGAATTCTGTTATATAAACACACACACCTGTGTCTTACTAGCATGCAGAAGGATGGGATATAAAGAATAAAAAAGTAACTACATTTCATGATCATTGAACATATACTCTACAAGCCTGAGCTTGAAGCTGCAAGGGATTTGAGTTTATGCTCTAGATAGATTAAATAGCCTGCTCATTGTGACCTCAATGGACAACAAAGGGATATATAGAGACAATAGATAGAGCAAACATTGCTCTATGGACGTTAAGTGCCCTGTAAGTGAGGAACAAAACTTAAAATCAATACAGATTCTTATGGAAAGGCAAGAAGAGATATTCAAATAAAGGATAGTATGCTCAAACAAATGAATTCCTGTAAGTATGTGGCTTTCTTAGTCAATAGTGATATGTTTATGAAAGAACAGGGTTCATCTAGCCCATACGTAGAGTTTGATTTTTACTTTATATATATGCTTACACTATGAAAGGCATTTTTATCATAAGAAAAGTTCTCAGAAAGAGTTCAGATAAGGAGATATTTATAAATGCTGACATTTATAAGTATTACATAAATATTTTCAATTATCCTTAGAGTGGTTACATAGTAATTCTCAATTTACTGCTTATATAAGCTGTTAGTTTAATGGCAATTTGCACTTCTTACAGGACTACACTATGATTTCATCTATAAATGAAGCTGTTGTCTTTGGAATAGTTGGTGCATTTATATCTAATAATTTTTTGTCTAGGTCCAACAAATGTTTCCCAGGAATAAACTAAATATTGGCTCAATTAACTCTTACCCCCGAGTTAGACAGGAACACAATGGCATACTTGTGATGTACTTACAGTCAGCAAATCAGAAGTTTCTTCTGCAGAATGTTTCTCTATACCCATTAAAAAATGTATCCTGTCTAATAAAACAAAGGAATGGTGAAAGTAACATGGATATAGCCCTAAGTTCACTTTTTACGCATTAATATCTTAAACTGTTTTATGCTTTCTGTCTCTACTGCATCTGTGATTTAGCTGTTTCCCTGGTTACAATGAATTGTATGGGGTCACTGTATTTGAAGCCTGATTTTTTGGCAAATATCTTCTCTGCATCCCTACCAAATTGATCTTTCTAAATTCTAATTTGGATATGCTAATCTTTGTCTTCAACCTTCCCACAATTTCTGTATAGCTCAATAGATATCTATCAGTAGGCTGTATGACATTCTACATATTTGTTTTTTTCACCTCCTGCTTTCCCAACAAGGCTGTTTCTACACACCTGTCAAAATGAGCTGCTTCCTCTTTCCAGTTTTTAGATGTCACTTTACTAACTCTCTGCATTACTATTTGTTCTACTGTACCTTGTGGTTTTGTTGCCCCTCTAGATGCACTCATGGATATTTTGTGCATAAATCATTACTGCACATTTTGTACTTCCCTCATTTAAAAAATATTTTCTTCCTGTCTTATAGATTAAAAACCATATAATTAAAATGCATACTACTAATCATTTTATTTCTGATATGTTGGACAAGCTTGGGTTTCTGCAAACAAAAAAGGTGAGAATTTGGTCACACATGTCAGTGTTCAGGAGCTATTTCCAGCTCAACAGTGATCACTAATAGTGCTGCGGAATGGTAGACATAGAGATATGGGACAGACATGGGGCAGAGCTGCTACTGGCTCTCACTGTGCCCAGTTGCTCATGAGGCGCCCTGGAGGGATGGCAGGTTCTAGCCCTGGCCTGCCACCCCAGCAGAGCCTCACAACAAGCCAGAAGACTCCCCACTCCATGAGGACCTCCATTTTCCACATCCGGACTTCCCCTCGTCAGAACTCCACCCAGCAGATCAATCTATCACAGCCCGGCTTGCACAGCTGCAAGCAGCCTCACAGTTTATCAATAAATGCTGGATTTTGAGATGACTACAAGAGTATGGTACCCGCACGGCAGAGCCTGGCAAGCTACCCGTGTTGTATTTGATATGCCAGGCACCAGTAACAATTATGGACCTCATTCCCATGACCTGATGGAATGGTTTGAGGCTCTTTATGTTCTTGGAGCAAGCAGGTGCCCTTGGGCTCTACTTGCATGAGACAGGTCATATGGAGATGTTACTGGTGCCTGTTCGAGCAAATCGATGATGAACGGGAAGATAGTGACAGTGATGTAACATAGTAACCAGAAAACATCAGGCATACGGCAAATATATAATCAATACACATTGAAGCTAAGTTTGCAAGAATATCCTCTATCAAATGTTAGAGACAAATGTTTGAAAAAGCATTTCCAATAATTTCTACATTTATTTAGTTTAATAATATACTTGCATTTATAAAATAAAATATTTGTTAAAATATAGCCCAGTTCAATAATATTTATATCAATATTTCTTCTGTTGTATTAGTTTCATATTTTAAAAAAAATATCCTTTAGCTCTCTATTTTTTTAAATGTAGACTAAGAACGGAGGTTGGTTGCCTTGGAATTCTCCATTTGTTTTTTCAGCTTTGAGGCCAACCTTTTGGTGCTCAAAGTTCATTCATGACTTTGTGCAAACCAATGAATCACTGTTGATGGAGCATTCCTGGTGGTTTTTGGGAAACGAGGTATGCTGGGTATTATACAGGGCAGGACCAGCTCAGCTGTGTGCAAGGTAAGCACAATCACCACTACACTATCTTTCTGACCCAGTGATGGTACTTTTACCAACATCACAGTAATCTTTACCAACATCACAACGTTATCCCAGGGTTTAAGGTGCTTGTCTTTTACATGGATTACCCCAATTCAATCTCTAGTACTGCCTATGGCTTCCCAAACCAGTATTGATCCCTGAGCACAGTCTGAATACCACAGAGTGTGACCTCAAAACCAAGATAAAATAATTACAGAATAATATTATAGATATATAATGTAGTTACAAAAACTTTTATTTTTAGTATCTCTGACCTTCATTTGGTTATCTGCATGAAATGTTCTCCATTCCAGATCAGTCCCCAATTGCGGCCCTGGTGGGTCCCAAGTAGCCAAAGTAATTCCAAAACTTACAGGACAAGTAGCACCATACTCTCAGGTCCTTACATCGAGCTACTGACGTGGTTGACCTGGAATTGGTTACTGACCTTCTGAGTACAGTTTGGAGGACAACTTCCCCTCCACTGCCAAGTATCAGCCCCTGATCCACAAGTAAGGTCCAAAATATTTCAATGTGAGAATTTTAAATTAATAGGTCATGCAAAATAATGGAAAATAGCATGCCTACTTGTAATGCAAACTTTGCAAACACCCATAAACAAATGTAAGTTATGTATTAGAACAATAAGTTCAACAGTAGTATTAACTTAAAACTGAGTGAAGGCACATATCACAGGAGGTCTGAACATTGGTCATAGGTAGTAAAGCATAAAGGAGTTCAAAGAAGAGGAATTAGTAACTAAACAGTAGCTATGATGGTGTTGTGTTTGCCTTATTTTGTGTTACCAAGATTATAACAACCAAAGACACTTGGAATGCATAAACTAAATCAGTAAATGGCATTTTTTCAAACCAAACCCCTACTTAATAACATTTCCAGTCTATTTTCACATGGAATCACTGCAATGATTCACCTACCACCATAAATTCCTGCACAGTAATTTAAAGGGAAATTGATCTGTTGTCAATAGCACTAGATTTAACTTACAATAGTCTAATAATCTGTAATTTTAATTTAGTGAAAAACACAATATAATTAAATCATTTCCATTCTTTAGTATTACAAGAAAGGACAAGACAAATGTTATATAAATGTACAAATAAAGAGATAGAACAATATTTTCTAATTCAAACATAATAAGATATTCAAAATCATGTCATCTTGGCTTTCCTGGGTAAACTCTTAACCAAAGGAAGTAACACAGATCATATCCAAATAAAAGTGCCATATATCACCTTTAATTTAAACCATATATTTGTTTGCCTTTGCAAACACCTATTGCTTTCTAAGTAAACTAATTTGACTACCAAACAAGGATATTTTGGGGGCATTTCATTTTCCAGTTAGGTAATATTATTATATGATCAGAACTCTGTAGGTGGTTTTAAATGTACATACATTTAAAAGTTATGTAAAGAAAAATAAATGAAAGCTGTTAATATTTTATTTTATAAGCATATAGTCATTTTAGTACTTGCCTTTGTACATATCACTAAAGTGTTTTTTGTAACCTATAAAGAACTTGTGGAACAACACCTAATTATCCCATTTCCATCCCTTCCTCAACATCATAAACAGTTGCTATGAGAGTCAACCGTTGCTATGAGAGTCATCTGCTGCTCACGAGGCACCCAGTAGTGATGGCGGGTTCTAGCCCTGGCTCCCCCACCCCAGCAGAGCCTTGCAACAAGCCAGATGACCCCCAACCCATGAGGGCCTCCATTTTCCACATCGGACTTCCTCCTTGTCAGAACTCCACCCAGCAGACCAGCCTATCACAGTCCAGCACACGCCGACCACTTGTGTGCAGTTCATCAATAAATGCTGGACTTAGAGATGACTACAAGAGTATGCTACCCCCATGGCAGAGCCTGGCAAGCTACCCGTGTCGCATTTGATATGCCAAATACCGGTAACAATTATAGAACTCATTCCCGAATGATTGAGGCTCTTTATGTTCTTGGAGCAAGCAGATGCTCTTGGGCTCTACTAGCATGAGACAGGACATATGGAGATGTTACTGGGGCCCGTTCAAGCAAATCGATGATGAACGGGAAGACAGTGATACAGTGATACAGTGATGAGAGTCAACCTATCACTTCCTTCCTCCCTCCTTCCCTTCTATTCCTGTTTCCTTCCTTTCTTGTTCTCTTTTTTGTTCATTCTCATAGTGATTGTAAGAATGAGGTATTACAAATAACCTGAACAAAAAGTTGCTAGCCAGAGGAAGTAGTGTGTGCACCAAAGGTAAATAGAGATTCATGTAACTACTTGCTCCTATAAACTGTAAATTCATATTTCCTAATGCATCACCTTTGTCAGGGAGCCAATGGGGTCCACAAAGATATCAGGAAACAAGTTCCCTTTTATCTCCGAAGCTGGCATGGAATGGATGAAAACCCAGGAGTTCAGCGCAGTTTTAAAAAGGCTTAAAAAAAAGGCTTTAGTCTTACAGGTTCTGATATACAATCCAGAAACAGGAAAACCCAAGACTTTGGGTTCCTAGCTTGGCCCTGGCCATGTGTAAGTTTAGAATCCTAGGCCAAGAGGGCACTTACCATGTGCTAAAGTCTAACCAGGAAGAGAACGGAGAGAAGGATAGGAGAGGCAGAGAGTAAAGACGAGCCAAAATGGCAAAAAAGTCCTTTCTCCTTTCTCCTAACTTATTTTATAGATTGAAGCCCACCAAAACCTTCCGGTCCATCCCACCTTGAGCTGGGCCATGTAGAGAGTAAGCCAGGTAAATGACCATATTGAAATACAGATCTTCAGGTGGCTCCTTGGCTTCACAATGACAGAGCTCACTTCGTGAGATAAGACCCCCTAGCAGAGCGGGGAGGTACTGCATCTCTGAACTAGAAACCAGTTCAGAATGTAATTTGTAAGGAATTGCATTAATACTTCTTACCATGAATATATAGCCAGCTGATTCCAGACTCTATATGCACTAAGGTCTAATAATAAGGTCCATCAGAATAATTCACTTTGGAATTACCTTAAAATCAGAGACATGTCAGTTTGCCTGGAGGTGCACTGGCATGTCTCTTTCAACAAGAACTGATTACATTATGGTTGATCCAAAGTGGCCAAGTACTCTTGGAATATCTACATGTATGTCCATTGTGGGGAACTGTGGGAGTAGGAAGAGTATTGAACTGGGGCAATCAAGATTCATAATATTCATAATAAGAATATTTATGCTATATAAAATTATGAAATCCATCCAATTCTGCCCAAGCTCCCATTTTCTGCTCCAGAGACTCCCTAAAGGCAGGGAGTAGCTCTTTACATAAGCTAAGTTTAGTAGGAGCCTAAGCCTCAGTAGGGCATGTCACCATGATTTCTGTGAAAATAATATGTAATGTCAAGAGCTTTTGTCAGTCTTTGGTAAAAGATTAGCACATTTTTCTATCTCTAGCAGTTTAAAAAATTCATTGGAATTACGCAAAATGATTAGATTTTATTAACTTTTATTTCTAGAGACCATTTAAGGAAGAAGTTACATGATACCTAAGACAGGCTTTTCTGTAGCACAAAAGATAATTATTTCTATAGTATAAATTAAGGGAAATTTTTATATACAGAGATAGATTTTGATATGAAGATAGAAAAATACAAAACATGCTGTAATTGAATGGAGTTCTTGCATACTAAGGCATACAATGGGTTAAATTTGGAAGCTAGAACAACAAATTTAAAAATCACATTCTAATAATCACCTTTTTCAGTTGTCTGGATACACAGAAAATAAAAAAACTATTATATCTGAATACATTAAAGGCCATGTCAATTCTATAAACTTCCAGGTTTAAAATCTTCATATATGAAAGCTTATGAGTATATAAGGCAAAAAGGAAGAGAAAATATCTAAATAAATCAAGCTTTTCTTGATCTTAATCTTTTATACAGATGAACTTCTTACTCACTTACCACAATTTGTTTAGTTCAGGGAAGTTTCAATTTACATTCATTTATGTATCTTTATTCAATCCCACAAATTATCTTACATATGCCCAATAAAGGAGAGAAACAAAAGCAAAGGACTTTTCATTTGCCTACAACTGAGTCTAGATAGAAAAAAAATTACTCACCAAGTAAAACCAGAACAAGAAACTTTCCTTCTTGTCCTCTATGCTGTTGATATTTTACATCTGCATTAATAGAAACTGGTTTCTCTGAAATAAAGCCCAACCAGTTAAATTCTGATTGAAAATCATAAAACCCTTGGGAAAAGATCACTTTTACACCACAATCAGGGTGAAAGAGAGAATATTTAGAACCAAAACTAATTTAGATTTTGGATTAGCAAAACATATACCTATAATTTAACATATAATATATATCATAATTTAATATATAAATAGTAATATGATATATTATAATTTATTATTTTATCTTATCTATAGTTATAAAGGGAATAATGTAATAAAAATATTCTAGCATTTTTAATTGAATCACCATGCAATATAGTTAGAAGGTTGTTCATGATGATCAGGTTTAAATCACACATTGCCCCAACACTCATCCCTCCACCAATGTGCATTTCCCACCACCAATGACACCCTTTGTCTGTCCCTCTTACCACACCCTTCTCCCCAGCTCTATAGCAGGCACTTTTAGTAGAGCATACACATATAAAAACATGTTAATATTATTTGCAAAGTACCTGGCATCAGGAATGTGGTATAAGAGTGCACGTCTATACTGGGACTGCATGATAATTTTCAGGCCGAGAATCTCTGGAAACGGCCCTAATAAAATTTAAGAAAATGTATATTATGTGCATGAATATTTTAATAAAATATTTAATGGGCTGCTATAAATAATGAAAAAACTATAAAATAAAAAACTATGAAGGATATTTGTTAATGATTGCTTTATAGTGACATATTTTGAATTGGTGTGGAGTTGTAACCCTTAAAACAATGTACAGTAATGTATGCTAATATTATAACAATAAAACATTTACTATAAGAAAATTGAGCAACTATAAGGAAAATACAGCATGCTCTAACTGATGCCCGCCATCCTGTATAACAATAAAACATTTACTATAAGAAAATTGAGCAACTATAAGGAAAATACAGCATGCTCTAACTGATGCCCGCCATCCTGTTGAGCCTATTGGGAAGCCAGAGCAACCCCATATCATGCAGTCAGTCCTTCTCAACATTCAGACTCCATAGTTCCTCAGAGCTCCATCCAAGAGAAAACCTGATCTTTCCCCTATACGTTTCATCAGTAAATGCCCAAGATGAGAGCTTTCTATTGATAGTATACCACCTACACGGCAGAGCTGTTTTATTTTTTATGCCAAAAACTAGTAACAATTATGGACCTTAATTCCATGACCTGAAGAATGATTTGAGGCTCTTCTTGTCCCTGGAGCAAGCAGATGCCCTTGAGTTACACTTGCTTGCACAGGATGTATGGAGATGTTACTTGTGCCCACTCGAGTAAATCAATGAACAACGGGAAAACAGAGATACAGTGATAAGGAAACTGTTTAAACAAAAACTGTATGCAAAGAAAAATAAATTTAAGTCATTCAGTGAAATGTGCTTATCACATTAATAACAATTCATC
The DNA here is from genome assembly GCA_021461705.1 of Cryptotis parvus. NCBI lineage: Eukaryota > Metazoa > Chordata > Mammalia > Eulipotyphla > Soricidae > Cryptotis > Cryptotis parvus. The sequence goes on from JAJIBD010021403.1 coordinate 247,145, forward strand.
AATGACAGGGCTTCTCTTGAAATTAGTTTTCCTCAATCCAAATTTACTGATTTGCCATTGGCTTAAAGTACATAATTTTAAGGGTCAAACTTCACCCTTTAATATATGTGCATCTATCGCCAGCCACTAAAGTTCTTGTGTCTTCAATATAAAACCAACTCTTTTTATTTTACCAACAACGCTCTATAAAGCTCAGTCTAGGAATAATTAGTTTGAACCCAAAAGAAGAGCTAAGGAAAAATAATCAAACAACAATTGTGTCAGAGAAAAACAAACAAACAAACCAGTAAATAGCATTGAGAGTAGGTGAGAGCCAAAAAGATCAAACATCAGGTAAACTGTTTGAATTGTACTTGCTCCACCAGAACTTGAACCCCAACCCCCTTATAGGATCCTCTGAGCCTGCCAGAAGTGATCTCTGAGAGCAGAACTAGGAACAAACCCTGATAATAAACCCTGCATATGGACCAAAATCAAAAGAAAAAAAAAAACAGTAATTGATTTTATGACCAGCAAATGAATTCAAGAAAAAAAATGCTATTTGACCCTATAATTTTATTTTTTTTTTGCCTTTTTGGGTCACACCTGGCGATGCTCAGGGGTTATTCCTGGCTCTTCACTCAGGAATTACTCCTGGGGGTGCTCGGGGTTCCATATGGGATGTCGGGAATCAAACCCGTGTTTGCCGCGTGCAAGGCAAACACCCTACCCCCTGTGTTATCGCCTCCCCATGATCCAATGATTTTATAAAGGAAAATTATTAATGAAACTATCAGGGCAGTTAAGTCACTCCTTAAATTGCCAATATGCTAATTATTTAATGTACTACGAAAATTCAATTATAATTGAGGTTTTCTCAGTCATTCAGTTTTGTTTTCCAATCCTTTCTTGCAGAAGAAGAAGTTTGAGAGCTAAGGCACTTAGTTTACAAGTGGGTGCATAGGCTATAAGCCTGGTTTGAATCTTCAGCACCAGATATGAGAGCTGAGAAATTAATGACTCTATGACTTAAATATGTTTATTAAATGACGTATGTTTGAAGTGAAACACATACACAGAAATTATATATTAATGGATAGTTGGTGAGACTATTTTCACTGAAAGCTCTCAAGGACCTAAGCTTGTATTTTCCCAATGGACAATGATTCAATATTTACTAATGTATTCTCAGTAACTATATAAATAATAACTAACATGAATAGCAATAATTGACTGCACATTTAAAACTAAGAAACTAATAAATGATGTGTAAAAATGTAAAACACTAGAGTAAGTGAAAAAATGAAAACATCACATATACGCAACAAATCTTTCTTAGTATTGTACAAACAAATCTACTAAACTGTGCATGCATATTTTGAGTGGCAAACAGAGGAGCAAAAAAATTAAACATTTCTTGTGTGTATAGGGTAATCAGTAGATAAGTTTGTGATATTTAAAAACTAACTTACCTATCTAAGCAGCAAATTACTCAATTGCTATTAATTCTTATTTGAATTGCTTATATTTAATATTTTGTGGTTCTAGGTACATAATTTAGAATGATATTCAAAACTCATATCAAATGTCATGTATTTAAATTTATTCTAAAATATATTTGCTTAAAATATTTTCCAAAGAAGAATATTTTTGAATATAAGTAAAATATTTTCTTTTCTATTATTTTATTGTATTATTTATTTTATTTTTTAACTTTTGCTTTCTGGGTAACAACTGACAATGTTCAGGCGTTACTCCTGGCATTGCACTCAGGAATTACTCCTGAAGTGCTCGGGGGACCATATAGGATGCTGGGGATCAAACATGGGTTGGCTGAGTGCAAGGCAAATGCACTACTGTCTGTGCTATCCCTCTGACCTCTTTTTACTATTATTTAAAACTAGTCCATCTGTATTTTATTTAACTTTTAAAAATTATTAAGGAAGGTTCATGTTTTGCAAGATATAGTTGGGTTTTACATCAGTTCATTTTATTTGTTTTATTTAGTATTATAATTGTCAACTTATATGTCTCTGATATAATTTGTTTAATCAAACTTATCAAAATTTTATAGGCACTTGAAGAATATCACATTCTCTATATTTAATATATTTTAGATAAGTATAAATGGATAAAATAAAATGAGAGTAAATTAATGCTGTTTTGATTTTTTTAGTTTTTCTTCACTGACATTATAGTCATAAAAACTCCTTATAAAACAGGTGCTAGCAGCAAGAATGTAATGAATAAAACATATACATATTGCCTTGATCTATGTTGTATATTTATTAAAAATTATTCTTATTTACTTTTAATAAATCTCTATAGAGCAAGCTTTAAATGTTGAATCCTAAGTGTTATGTTTGCCTGTATGAATTAATTTAATTCTTAAACTCTGAAGACAGCAGTTATTAGCTAATATTTACAGGATACCTTGCAAAACTTGTTTTCCTTAGTTTACTTATAATAATGTGAGTAATCTTAGGTAGTATCTCTATTTAGAATGAGAAAGTCACATTTTGTTACCAAGGTATTTGATCATTTGACCTTGTCTTTCAGAATGCTGAAGAACCATTATTTATTCATTCTATCTTGGTTCCTGGAACTAATCCATAAGCAGTTATGGTATTCCACATTATTTCTTTACAAGTTTTGAATATGTAAGCATCCAAGTAACTGTAGAATATACATCCATTATTTAAAAAAGGGCAAAAGCCTCACAAGCTACAATACTTCTCTAATAGTTATTAACATGACATCATAGTTCCTGTTCCCAGAGACCCCCTATTAGCATGTTCAAGATCCAGTGATATGTTCTGCAATTTATGAGATGTGATTAATTGACTGAACTCTGAACATATAAGCAGAATTGAAGCAAACTAGGGCATTCCAATGTGACAATTTCTGTCTCCAAAATGTGTGAAGTCATACTCTAACTATTTTCAAATCCACATATACCCAAACATAATGTGGCATTTTTCAAAACTGTGTAATACCATCAGGTGTGAGCATAAGGTATGGAGGATTTCAGATCAGGCATGCAAAGGGAAAAGCAGGAAAGATGATCCAAAATTCAAAACATGTAGAAGGTAAGAATATTTAAAAAAGGAAAATGAATCATTATTAATCAAAATGTTATTCAAAGAGTAAACCAAGTAAAAAGTGACCCCTAAATAAGTTTCTGTGTACAAGCACTTTCATATTCTTTCTGATTTTTGAATTTATTTATGTTAATGTAACTTTCATACACCCTGGGGGGAAATCTAATACAAAATATTTTTTGGCACATTTTCTATATGTGCCTTTTCCTGTCCCTTAAAGTTCAGCCACTCCTAACTCATCCTATAAAATGTTTCATGTCTCCTTAATCACTTCACTTGTATCACTTGTATTCCAATTCATCATCAATTTGCTCAAGCAGGCACCAGTAACATCTACATACATTCTGTCACATACTTGTGTAGCCCAATGGCATCTGCTCACTCTGGGAACACAAAGAGCCTCAAACCATTCATTCAGGTCATGGTAATGAGGTCTATAATTATTACTGGTTTTGGCATATCAAATACGACATGGGTAGCTTGCCTGGCTCTACTGAGCAGGTGGTATACTCTCAGTAGTATACAAATGCAAGAGCCTTCGCAAATCGTGCATTTAATGATGAACCAACAGGAAGTGATCGGCTTTTCTTGCGTGGAGCTCTGATGAGCTGTGGACTCTGGATGTTGAAAACGACTGCATTATGGTGTCTCCTTAATACCCAATCTAATGATGTTTTCAGGGTTATTTGACTGCATGTATGTCTCTTCCACCAGTAGTCAAAACAATAATATCCTCATCATTCTGATACTGATTTCTGACTTGTACTCACAACCAATATATGTTTGTCAGTGCATAAGCTTGATATTTAACTATTTTCACGTAACATTTAGTATTCACTCTTTTTAATTTTGTCAGAACTTAAAATTCAATCACTGCCCTGTCCTGACATCTACATCCTTTATGCAGAATCTTTTATTTTTGTTGGATGATAGGCCTAGCTAGCTTGGGAGCATTGCTGATTTATCCACTAGCAGCTAATCTATTTACATGTTTTCAAGGCAGGGTTCATACTAATGAGATCTCTCTTCTATTTAAACACTGATGGAGGGTGTGGCAGTTTGCAGACGTCATCTTGACTCTGAATGATTAACTTCTGACTTATTATACATCTAATAAGATTTCTATGTTTTCTAGATTGGGCACAGCTCCTCTTTATACCCACTGCACCCAGTGTGGACCAGTTAGAATTTACCAGGAAACTACCACCCTGGCTACATTGAAACTATTGTTTTATTTTTTCTCTCACCACTTCTATTCAATATAGTGCTCTGATTACCATAGCAATCAGAGAATAAAAGAACAGTAAGAGTATCCAGATAGGCAAAGAAGTCAAGCTGTCACTATGTGCAGATGACATGATATCATAGCTAAAGAACCCTACACTCTCTACTAAAAAATTCCTAGAAACAATAGATTCCTATAGTAGAGTGACAGGTTACAAAGTCAATACCAAAAAGTCAGTGAGGAATGCCCATATTGTTTTCCAAAAGGGCTGGACCAGTCGGCACTCCCACCAACAGTGGATCGTGGTGGAAATGGGGCACTGGTGGAGGGATGGGTGCTGGTATACTGTATTACCAAGAACCAATTATGATCACCTTTGTAATTGTATGTTTCACTGTGGTATAATAAAAAATTTTTTTAAAAGTCAGTGACGTTTGTATATACAAACAACAAAAGAGGAGAAAGTGATATCAAGAAAGCGATCCCATTCACAATTGTGCCACAGAAAATCAAATACCTAGGAATCAGTTTGACAAAGAACGTAAAGGACCTCTACAAAAAGAAATGCAAAACATTACTTCAAGAAATAAAAGAGGACACAAATAAATGGAAATGCATTCCCTGATCATGAATTGGGAGAATTAACGCTGTCAAAATAGTAATGCTCTGTAGAGCTTTATACAGATTCATGACATTATCCTTAGATATCCTCTAAGGATACCTATGACATTCTTCAAAGAAATTGACCAAACACTCCTGAATTTGTATGGAATAATAAACCTCCATGGATAGCTAAAGCAATCTTTGGGAAAAAGAAGATGGGTGGCATTACCTTTCGCAACTTCAAACTCCACTACAAAGTAGTAGTAATTAAAACAGCATGGTATTGGAATAAAAACAGACATGTGGACCTATGGAACAGATTTGAGTGTCCTGACAACACGTCTCAAATACATGATCATTTAATCTTTGACAAAGGAGCAAAAAAGTGCAAAATGGAACAAGGAAAGCCTCTTCAACAAGTGGTGCTGGGAAAACTGGGCAGCAACATGTAAAAAAAATAATTTTGGACCTCTGTCTAACTCCATGCACAAAAATCTTATAAAAATGGATTAAAGATCTCAATATCATATCTGAATCCATAAAGTACATAGACGAAAATATAGGAAAAACCGTCTACAACATTGAAGCTATATACATCTTCAAGATTAAACACCACTAACAAAACAGCTAGAAGAAAGTATAAATATATGGGACTACATGAAACTAAAATTTTTTCTGCACCTCAAAATAAACAATGCCCAAGGTACAAAAACAGTCCACGGAATGGGAAAGAATATTCACCAAATATCCATCTGATAGAGGGTTAATATCCAGAATATATCACACACAGGTAGAATGTTACAAGAAGAAAACAGTTAACCCCATCAAAAACTGGGGAGAAGAAATGAACAGAAACTTAGAGAAGGAAGAAATTCAAATGTGCAAAAGACATATGACAAAATGCTTATCATCAATAGTCATTATGGAGATTCAAATCAAACAACAATGAGATATCATCTCACACCACAGAGACTGGTACATATCCAGATAGTAAGAAGAACAGTTACTGGCGTGGATGCGGAGAAAAGGGGACTCTCATCCATTGTTGGTGGGAATGTTGACTGGTACAGCCTTTTTGGAAAACAATATGGACATTCCTCCAAAGACTAGAAATTGAACTCCCATTTAACCCAGCCATACCACTCCTGGAAATATACCCTAGAAAGCCAAAAACACACAGTAGAAACACCATCCCCACTATTATGTTCATAGCAGCACTACTCACAATAGCCAGAATCTGAAAACAACCAGACTGCCTGAGAATTGAATACTGGATAAAGAAACTTTGGTACATCTACACAATGTAATACTATGCACCTGTTAGGAAAAAATGATGTTATGAAATTTTCCTATAAATGGATGAAAATGGAAAGGATTATGTTGAGTGAAATTAGACAGAAGATAAAAGAAGATAAAAGACAGATATAGAATGATTGTATTTATTTGCATGACATATATATGTATATATGTATATATATGTATATATATGTATATATATACATACATATATATATATCACTGTATCACTGTCTTCCCATTCATCATTGATTTGCTCGAGCGGGCACCAGTAACATCTCCATATGTCCTGTCTCATGCTAGTAGAGCCCAAGGTCATCTGCTTGCCGGGAACTAAAGAGCCTCAAACCATTCCATCAGGTCATGGGAATGAGGTCTATAATTGTTACTGGTATTTGGCATATCAAATATGACATGGGTAGCTTGCCAGGCTCTGCCATGATGGTGGCATACTCTTGTAGTCACCTCTGATCTCCAGCATTTATTAATGAACTGTGCGGCTGCAAGTGGCCACGCAAGCTGAGGCTGTGATCAGCTCTTCTGCTGGGTGGAGTTCTGACGAGAGGAGAGTCCGCATGTGGAAAATGGCAGCCCTCATGGAGTAGGGGGGTCGTCTGGTTTCTTGCGAGTCTCTGCTGGGGTGGAAGGCCAGGGCTAGAACCAGCCATCCCTCCTGGGTGCCTAGTGAGCGGCTGGGCACAGGGAGAGCCGGTAGCAGCTCTGCCCCATGTCTGTGAGTCTCTGGATCAGCATAATAAAATATTTAAAAAATTTAAAAAAAAAATGCCCATGCTTTAACTGAGTGGCTGACTCAGTACTAATGCTATACATCTGTGATCTGGAAATAAAGGACACTAATGCCACAAAATTGCAATGATGCCAACCTGAAAGGAGGTATGTTTGACAACATACTATGTGATGCTTGTAACAGACATTCAAGGGTCACACAGAAGTGTAAGCCACAGGATGCACACAGCAGTATCCTGCCAAGTAGATCAAAGAGCTATTAAGCCAGACTATGGTAAAACCATTAAGATATGCACTCAAGACCTGCTTGTGAAAGCTTCAGCTGTCAGTGCACCCAAATTAAATCAAAATCATCCTTAGAATCAAATCAACATGTCACAAACTGAAGGAACAGCTATGTGTACAATCAAAGAAATAAAGTAACACAAGGTGCATATCTTTGTAGCAATGTGCATAATTAGCTGAGCAATATCTATCTACCACCTGCACAGACCATAGTGCTCTGCTAAAATTCAAAGCTATGTGTCCGCCTCAGGTATTCTCAATGGGGGGTATGGCTGGCCAGGCGGGTGCCTGGGGTCATGGTAGAGCCCTAGGCCTCCACAAAAGGTGTAACTACAACCCCCAGAAGTCCGAGAGGTAGCAGAAGTAAACAGACATTTTGAACTCTCACACCAGCCTGTCTCCTCCTCAGGTATTCTCCCTGGGGGGGTGCGGCTGGCCAGGTGGGCTGCTGCTCAAGCAGCAGCTTATTAAATTCAACACCAAGGAAAGGTAATATCCTCAAGAAAAAAGAAACAGTGCACTAGAGGAATCTATCCCTGAACACCACAACACCATGGGGAAACAACGCAGATCCCCAAGTCGAAGAACAGATGAAGGAATCAACCCTGAAGACTCAAAAAGAGTACAGATGTACATGATCTCTCTGACAATTAATTTAGAGAAGAAATTGTAGGATGTTTAAGGAGCTCAACGAAAAAATGGAGCAGATGTCCAATAAAATACAGGAGAACATAAATGAAGAAGTTGAAAGGGCAGTCAATAAATTACGGGAGGTAGTGAGAGCAGAAATGAGAATCATGCAAATAGAAATATCATCACTTAAACACTCAGTAGATGAAATGAAAAACAGAATAGGGGCTCTCAACAGTAGGATGACAGCAGCAGAAGAGAGAATCAGTGAGACTGAAGATGAGCTGCAGAAAGCACTCAGAGAACTACATCAGATGGAAAAAGACTGGAAAATGGATCAGCAACAGAACAGAGAACAATGGGATGAATCCAGGCAAACAATATAAGAATCATCGGAGTCCCAGAGGGACAGGGGTGTAACCCCAAGGAAATTAAAACAGTTAAAAACATCCTGGCTGAAAAGTTCCCCGAGTTAAAGGACGAAGGCATTCAGATTCAAGAAGCCCGACCCGTACCAGCAAGAAGAGATCCCAATAGAAAGACCCCAAGACACATTCTAGTGAAAGTAATGGATGCCATAGACAGAGACATAATTCTTTGGGCAGCAAGATCAAAGAAGGAAATTGTATAAAAAGGAGTATCCCTTCGACTTTCAGCAGACTTCTCAGAAGAGATCCTCCAAGCCCAAAGGCAGTGGTGGGATATAGAAAAAAAAAACTCAATGAAATGAATGCCTCAGCAAGAATTCTTTATCCGGCTAAACTCTTTCTCAGATTTGAAGGACAGATATACACCTTCTTGGATAAACAACAGCTTAGGAACTTTCTAAAACCAAGACTAACCTTAAAAGAAGGACTGAAAGATCAACTCTAAGACGAGACATAACCCAAAAAAACAACCAACCTATAAGAAAGATGGCACAAAATCCCATGGCAATACTTTCTTTCAATGTCAATGGTCTAAATGCACCAGTTAAGAGACACAGAGTGGCAAAATGGATCAAAAAATTGAATCTGACATTCTGCTGCCTTCAAGAAACACACCTGAACAATCGGAGCAAAGACAGGCTCAAAATAAAAGGCAGGAAAACAATCCTTCACTCAAACAATCCATCCAAAAAGGCTGGGGTAGCCATACTGGTATCCAACAACATAGACTTCAGCTGAAGAAGGTCAGAAGGGACAGTGAAGGTCACTTCTTAATAGTCAAGGGATGCATATATCAGGAAGAAATCACGCTAATAAACATATATGCACCAAACAAGGGGCCAGCAAAATACCTAACACAACTACTAGTAGACTTCAAAGAAGACATTGACAGCAACACAATTGTAGTTGGAGACTTTAACAGTACACTTCAACCCTGGATAGATCAAAAAGATTGAAACTTACCAAGGAAATACTGGCCCTCAAGGAAGAGATGGAAGAAAGAGGGCTGGTAGACATATACAGGGCATTTCATCCCCAAAAAGCTGAATATACTTTCTTCCCCAGTGCACATGGAACATATTCCAAAATAGATCACATGCTGAGCCATAAATCATAGCTCCATAAAATCAAGAAGATAGAAATTGTGCCAACTATTTTTTCAGACCATGATGCACTGAAAATAGAAGTTAATTGTAAACAAAAACGGAGACCAATACAAGTACCTGGAAACTAAAAAGCTCACTGCTGAACAACCAGCAAGTCATAAAAGAAATCAAAGAGGAAATCCAAAGATTCCTGGAAACAAATGAGACTGAAGACAGGAATTACCAGAACTTGTGGGATACAGCAAAAAGCAGTGTTAAGAGGCAAGTTCACAGCTCTTCAAGCATTCATCAAAAAGAAGAAAAGGCCATCACAAACAGTCTGACTTCACAACTTAAGATCTTAGAGAGTGATCCACAAAAGGAGCCCAACCCAAGCAAAAAGAAAGAAATAATAAAACTTAGAGGAGAAATCAATGAGATGGAATGTCAAAAAAAATCCAGAAGATCAATGAAACCAAAGCTGTTTCTTTAAAAAAATAAACAAGATTGACAAACCACTTGCAAGACTAGTAAGAAAAGGAAAAGAAAGAACCCAAATAAATAGAATCAGAAATGAAAATGGGGACATCACAACAGATACCACAGAAATTCAAAAGATCATCAGAGATTACTATGAGAGACTGTATGCCACGAAGCAAGAGAACCTAGAAGAAATGGACAAATTCCTGAATTCCTATAGCCTCCCAAGTCTGCAACAAGAAGATTTGGATTACTGAACAAACCTATCTCCATTGAGGAGATGGAATCAGTAATCAAAAGCCTCCCCCAAACACAAAAGCCCAGGTCCAGATGGATTCACCAGTGAATTCTACCAAACCTTTAAAGAGGACCTACTCCCAATACTTTTCAAGCTCTTCTGGCAAATTGAAGAAACAGAAACACTCCCAAATAGCTTTTACAACGCACATATCACCCTGATACCCAAAGCAGACAGAGATGTCACAAAAAATGAAAACTTCAGACCAATCTCCCTGATGAGTACAGATGCTAAGTCTTCAATAAAACACTAGCAAATAGAATCCAGAGTCATCAAAAAGATTATACACCATGACCAAGTGGGATTCATCCCGGGAATGCAAGGATGGTTCAACATCAGCAAGTCAATCAACATAATACATCATATCAACAAAAAAAAAATAAAAACATATGATCATATCAATAGATGCAGAGAAGGCATTTGACAAGATTTAACACCTGTTCATGATAAAAAAAAAAATCTCTCCGTAAAATGGGGATTGAAGAAACCTTCCTCAAGATAATCCAAGCCATCTACTACAAGCCCACAACGACATCAATTTCAATGGGGAAAAACTGAAAGCCTTCCCCTTAAGATCAGGGCCAAAACAAGGCTTCCCACTCTCACCACTTCTATTCAATATAGTACTGGAAGTACTTGCCATAGCAATCAGGGAAGAAAAAAGACTTTAAAGGGCATCCAGATAGGAAGGGAAGAAGCCAAGTTGTCACTATTTGCAGATGACATGATATTATACCTGGAAAACCCAAAACTCTCTGCCAAGAGGTTCCTAGAAATAATACATTCCTATAGTAGAATTGCAGGTACAAAATCAATAACCAGAAGTCAATGGCCTTCCTGTATGCAAACAGCGAAAGAGAAGAAAGGGACATTAAAGAAACTATCGCATTCACAATTGCGCAGCAGAAATCAAATAACTAGGAATGAATCAGTTTGACAAAGAATGTAAAGGATCTCTACAAATAATACTACAATACATTACTTCGGGAAATAAAACAGGACCTGAGGAAATGGAGAGACATTCCCTGCTCATGGATTGGAATGATTAACATTATTAAAATGGTAATACTCCCTAGAGCTTTATAGAGATTCAATGCAGTTCCTATAAAGATACCCATGATGTTCTTCAAATAAATTGAACAAACACTCCTGAAATTTGTATAGAATAATAAACCCCCCACGAATAGCTAAAGCAGTCCTTGGGAAAAAGATTGGGAGGTATTACTTTCCCCAATCTCAAGCTCTACTACAGAGCAGTTATAATTAAGATAGTGTGGTATTAGTATAGAGACAGACTAGTAGACCTATTGAATAGAACTGAATATCCTGAAACACACTCTCAAATATACAACCACTTAATCTTCGATAAAGGAGCAAAAAGTATTAAGTGGAGCAAAGAAAGCCTCTTCAACAAATGGTTCTGGGAAAACTGGGCAGCTATGTGTAAAAAATGAACTTAGACCTCCTAACATCATGCACAAAAGTCAGATCAAAATGGATTATAGATCTCATCATCAGACATGAGTCTATAAAGTACATTGAAGAAAACATAGGAGAAACGTTCTACAACATCGAAACTAAAAGTATCTTTAAAGACGACACACCACTGACCAAGAAAATGGAAGCAAAGATAAACAAATGGGATAAAATTGAAAACCTTCTGCATCTCAAATGAAATGGTGACCAAGATACAAAGACAATCCACAGAGTGGGAAAGGATATTCATCCAACACCCATCTGACAAGGGGTTAATATTCGGGATATATCAGGCACTGGTAGCACTTCACAAGAAAAAAACAGCCAACCCCATCAAAAAATGGGGAGAAGAAATGAACAGAAACTTCCAAACAGAAGAAATTTGAATGGCCAAAAGGTATATGAAAATGTGCTCTTCATCTTTAATCATCAGGGAGATGCAAATCAAAACAACAATGAGGTACCATCTCACACCACAGAGACTGGCACACATCCAAAACAGCAAGAACAACCGGTGCTGGCGTGGATGTTAGGAAAAAAGGGACTCTCATCCACCACTGGTGGGAGTGTCAACTGGTCCAGCCCTTTTTGGAAAACAATATGGACATTCCTCGAAAACTAGATATTGAGCTCCCATTTGATCCAGCAATAGCACTCCTGGGAATATACCAGAGAGACCAAAAAACACATAACCGAAACACTATCTGTACTTCTTTATTTATCTCTGCGCTATTCACAATAGCTAGAATCTGGAAACAACCTAAATGCCCGAGAACTGAGGACTGGCTAAAGAAACTGTGATTCATCTACACTGTGGAATACTATGCAGATGTCAGAAAAGATGATATTATGAAATTTACCTGCAAATGGATGGACATGGAGGCCATCATGCTGAGTGTAATTAGTCAGAAGGAAAAGGACAGATATAGAATGACTGCACTCATTAATAGGATATAAATAGATGCCAGTATTTTACTAAGTGTGGGAAATAGTAATGGCAGACTAAAACTCACCATTGAATATACACAAAGAGACTTAAGTGATAAACTCTAAATATTTGCATGGCTAGCCACAATGTGTAAAAGAAGAGGGAGAGAGATGCCGAGACCGAGAGAGAGAGAAAGAGAGGAAACAGGGCTACCTGCTATTGAGGCAGCCTGGGGGGTGGGTTGGAGGAGGTTGGGTACGTTGGTGGTGGAAATGGGGCACTGGTGGAGGGATGGGTGCTGGAATACTGTATTACCAAGAACCAATTATGAACACCATTGTAATTGTATGTCTCACGGTAGTATAAAAAAAAAAAAAAAAAAATAAATAAAATTAAAGGCTAAAAGTGCCCCTTAGAAATTAACCTTGGAATGCCTTCATGGTAGGGACCCTGGAAGGATAGTTCTCCTTTAACTATGACTTATTGTGCATCTGGTGTTTCATGGTCAGGCATGGGAAGGACAGCTTCCCTGTAACTGACTATGACTTTAAAATGTTACCACGCCAATGTTCAGAAACACTACATCATTATCATTTCACCAATGACTGAGAGAATGGCAGCCAAAGTAACACCATGTAGCATAAACAATCCCAACAAGATTAAACAGGACAAAAAGGAAAATCGGTGAACATAGTATGATACCAATATTCAAGGCCAGAGAAAACATGGATCAGGAAGTCTTTTCAAAAGTGGAATCTATCACAAATATCTGGGAGTTGGTGGTTGGGTGGGACAGAGAAAGGAACATTGTGATAACAATTGTTGTAAATGATAGTACCAGCGTAGAGCTGACTATTGATTACAGGCATAAAGATACACATGATAATCTCTAAATATATGTATCGCTATCCACAGTGTGTAAGATAAGGAAGAAAGAGAGAGAGAGAGAAAGAGGAGAAAAGAGATAAACAACTTGACAGAGGAGACAGGAGGGAATTCGGGACATTGGTGGTGGGAAATTGGCACTGGTGGAGAGATGGGTGCTGGAGCAATGTGTGACCGAAACCCGGACATGGACAATTTTGTAATTGTATATCTCATGGTGGTCACTTGAATCCTGTTATTCATCGATTTGCTCAAGCAGGCGCCAGTAACGTTTCCATTGGACCCTATCACTTGCCAATGTAGCCCAATGGCATCTGGTTGATTCAGGAATATGAAGAGCCTCAAACCATTCCTTCAGGGTCTTGACAAGGAAGTCTGACCATCTTGTAGGTGGGCGGCCACGTGATTTTTTGACATCCTGTGGGATTCAGTCGGTAACGGCTCTAGTCCAGCGGTCATCTCCAAATCGCATTACATGTCCATCCCATCTGATTTTCGATGCCCTGGCAAACGAGTCCACGTCCCTGATTCTGGAATAGCAACGGAGGTCAGAACTCCGGATTCCTTCTATCATTTGAGTGAGGTATGATAATCCAAGCATAGCTCTTTCGATTCCTCTCTGGGAGACCAGAATAGCATTCTCATCCTACTTTCGTAGGGCCCAGGTCTCTGAGGCATATGTTAATGCAGGGAGAATGGTGGAGTAGAGAGATGTGCCCGAAGCTAGGATATTCTTTGTCCTTTTAGCTATTTCTTCGATGCCTTTGAAGGCATTCCTAGTTGCTCTCTTCCTCCTGCACAGCTCGTTCATCATGTTGACTTCTCGACCTAGGTACACATAACTGCTACATTCAGAAATGTTTGTTCCATTGAGCTTGAATGGGGCCTCTGGAACTAGTTCATTTTTCATAAACATAGTTTTCTTTAGATTCAGCAGTAGACCTATCTCTCCACATTCTCCGTCGAAGTCAGCGAGTATTTGTGCTGCTTGGCTAATGTTTGGTGTTATTAGAACGATGTCATCAGGGAAGCAGAAGTGGTGTAGTTACCGAACATCGATCTTCACTCCCATTCCTTCCAATTCTAAGTGTCGTTGATGTTCTCGATGGTTGCGCTGAAGAGTTTTGGTGAAATGGTATCACCCTTTCAAACCCCTCTTTTGACATCAATGATCACTTCTTTGTGGAATGGTGAGATCCTGGTGGTGAATCCGTAATACAGCTCACAAAGGATCTTGATGTATTGGGTTTGAACACCCTGTTTGTCTAGGGCTTCGATGACCACTTCAGTCTCCACAGAATCAAAGGCTTTCTGTAAATCAATGAACGTGACACAGAGCAGCATCTTGTACTCCCTACAAACCTCAATGAACTTGGTTAATGTGTGGATATGGCCGATTGTGCTGAATCCTTTCCAGAAGCCAGCTTGCTCGCATGGTTGTCCTTCATCTAGTGATCTGCCAATCCTGTGCAGGATGACTCGTGTAAACAGCTTGTAGATGACGGACAACAGGCAGATGGGGAGATAGTTCCCTATGTCATGAATGTCTCACTTCTTGAACAGTAGAACTGTCCTGCTGGTTTTCCATTGGGAGGGCACCTTGCATTCAGACAGGTAGTGTGTGAAGAGTCTAGATTGTGTATTGATGAGTACTGATGGCAGATACTTCAGGTGTCAGGCTGACTTTATCTGGGCCTGGTGCTGTTCCCTTCTTTACCAACAAAATGGCATGTCGCATTTCAGAAGGGAGAATGTTGGGAATGAAATATCCATCCTGTGGAATTTGGTATGTGGGCAGATGGACATGACTATCAAAGAGATCTGAGTAGAAGTCATGGATATCTTCTCCATTGCCTTTCTGGAAGATGTGATAGATCCATTAGGATGTTGGAGGGAAGATGGGAAAGCTGGTTTCTGCTCTGCCAGGTGTATCTGTGACTGTGGCTCAAGCATTCCTGGGCTTGAAATACTCTCCTCTGAAGGGCAGTCTTTGCACTGTGGGCCCTTGTAGGCTTGTTTTCTGACAAGCCGGGCTGGAGACTGGCTTAATCTCTTGGGTGGAGATCTTACAAGCTGCGGAGTGCGGATGGTGGAGATCACTGCCAGCGAGGCATGGAAGTTTCTCTGGGTTCTTCTGAGGCTCTATTGGGATGGTGGACTTGGGTCACAATTCACTCTCGTGGTCCATGGAATGCAGGTGATTCAATGGGGAAAGCTGGTTTCTGCTTTGCTGGGTGTATTTGTGTCTTGCCGTTGAGGACGATCTTCTGGCTGCCAAACAACACCGACTGGTGACTCACTTTGTTCCCAGAAGTTGTCTCAATGTACGGCCATATCCAGTTTCCACCACCAGAGAAGCAGTCCAGCTTCAGAACTTATCTGAAAGATACCTGCATATGGTTGTCCCAGCTCCACAGTCCCTGAAGTGTTTAGCCTCATAAGTATCCACACAACTCCTCCAAATTTCGAATCTCACAAGGCAGCGCAGCTCAGTGACGACCAATAGGAGGGCTCACTGGAGGTCACGGTGGTATAATAAATATTAAAAAAAAAGAGATCATTACATCACTAGATATCCCATTGTTCATCAATTTCCTTGAGCAGGCGCCAGTAATATTTCCATTTGACCCTATCACATGCCAGTGTAGTTCAATGGCATCTGGTTGTTTCAGGAATATGAAGAGCCTCAAACCATTCATTCATGGTCTTGACTAAAAACAAGACTAAAAAAGAGAGACTATCATTTTAGATTATAGGAAGGATCATGCTAGTTTGCCCTCAAGCGGGCAAGTGTGACCCCCTTTTAGTATACAAAAATCAAGATACTCAGAATCACCCTGGCACTGATAATAAATAATAAGGACCTTGTGGGTACCATCTAGAGTACATGAAGCTAATGAAATTAATTTGTATTACTTTATACCAGCCCTATCTCTCTCCAGTGTTTTACTTAAGAAATAATCTTGGAAGAAAGGATTAGTCCTTGGCATAATCCTTTGTTTATACCTATAATAGTGTTGCACCACCCTTCTATTCTCTTCTACTATCTAGAAGATTCTTAGGGTTCTTTGTTGACAGGACCCTCCCTGTCAACAGTTAGGACTACTTTGGTGTATATAAGGGAACTAAGTTGAGGTACATTTTTTGAGTAGGTCTCCTCTTTTGTAGAACTCCTCCCTCTCTCTTTGGCGGGAGACTTGGTGTCTCTTGTATGATCTACGTTCTGACCAGAGATAGAGTTTTTCTATTATATAGCATTGCAGTTGTAGAACTTTTGTACTATTAAAGGCCTTTTTGGAACTGTGCCTGACTAGTGAGTTTTCATCCCTGCGGCTTTGGAGGTAGACAAGAACTTCTGTCCTGATACTTTTGGGGGACCCCAGCGGCTCCCCCTACAATTTTGATTTCTGTAATACAATATTCTTAAGTAGTCTGTGGCACTTTAACATTCTATTTCGGCCAGTTCTCTCAGATGACTCATCACCTCTTACATTTACCTATTAGACACTACATGTTAATTCAATATTACCCACCATTGCTTTTCTTGGCGCTAAAGGATGTTTCAAATATGATTACCCAACTATTTTTGTTTCTTTTATGAGAATATAGGACATAACTGGCTACTCTCAGGGAACATGGGATAATTATAAAAGATTGACACATGCTTTACTGGCTAATTCCCTAGTTTGTTTTTACTGTTCCTACAATGCAATGTGAAGAACAAATCAAAGTCGGGTAAGGAATAATTTTGAGCCTTGTCAGTACCTCATGAAGAATTAGTATTTCCTATGATGTGATGTTTTTCCAAACTTGTTTTTTGTATTTCCATTTTCTCCTTGCCCCAAAACTCTACCTGACAATAAGGGACAAGTCACAGGTATCTTTCAAGTGCCCTTTGTTCCTAGACACCATGTTGCTGACCATTATTTTTTTTACTTCTGCCAATTCAGAGAATTTTTTAATAACTCTCACAGTGTCATAATTCCAATATATTGGTCACAGATTTCTCTTCTGTAGCACTTCCTTGAACATGCCATGCCATGGAGCAGATGATTAGGAGAAAGAACAAGGCTGGATGTGAGTGTCAGAATTTTGTGGGAAAATTACTCTCCTGATAAACACAGATGTCTACATACTACTTTGTTTTTTTGTTTTTTTTTTTTTTTGCTTTTTTGGGTCACACCCGGCGATGCTCAGTGGTTACTCCTGGCTCTGCACTCAGGAATTACTCCTGGCGATGCTCGGGGGACCATATGGGATGCCGGGGATCGAACCCAGGCCGGCACAGGCCGGCCGGCGTGCAAGGCAAGCGCCCTACCCGCTGGGCTATCGCTCCGCCCTACATACTACTTTGGAATTTAGGGTAGTGAATGTGTGGAGAGTATTATTTTGCATATTAACTTCTGTGACTTTATTTATTATGAATTTGACATAAATAAGTACATACTTTTCTAAAGTCATTTATTTTTGTATCTGACCTTATGCATGCATGGCTAGTCGTAGATGTCAACAAAACTATAATCATGCAAAATTTTCAATAGTAATAATGTCCTATTATCAAAAATAGATAAATATTCTTTCAGGTTTTTTTTTACTTATATCACTTGCCTTCCTGTTCTTCTTCAATTTGCTCGAGCAGGCACCAGTAACATCTCCATAGTTCTGTTGCAAGCAAGTGTAACAATCTGCTTGCTCCAGGAACAGGAAGAGCCTTAAACTATTCCTTTAGGTCATGGAAGTGAGGTCCCTAATTGCTACTTGTTTTGGGCACGTCAAATAAAACAAGACTGGTAGCTTGCCAGGCTGTGAAGGTGGTACAATATCAGTAGAAGTCTCTCATCTCAAGCATTTACTGATGAAACTCAACAGGGAGAGATCAACTTTTCTCTTCGGTGGAGCTCTGAGGAACTGTGAAGTCTGGATATTGAGAATGATTGACCTCATGGCATGACTTTCCTCTGGCTTCTTGCTAGGCTCATTGGGATGACGGGCCACGG
The DNA here is from genome assembly GCA_021461705.1 of Cryptotis parvus. Classification (NCBI taxonomy): domain Eukaryota; kingdom Metazoa; phylum Chordata; class Mammalia; order Eulipotyphla; family Soricidae; genus Cryptotis; species Cryptotis parvus. The sequence goes on from JAJIBD010021403.1 coordinate 265,588, forward strand.
CTAGAATTTGCCTAGAACTGTATAGAGTATATAACTGTGAAAGATCCTGGGAAGGACCTGATCCTAACATCCATTACTATCTAACTGTATCAATGTCTCACTGTCTTCCCGTTCATCATCAATTTGCTCGAGCGGGCCACAGTAACATCTCCATATGTCCTGTCTCATGCTAGTAGAGCCCAAGGGCATCTGCTTGTTCCAGGAACATAAAGAGCCTCAATCCATTCCGGAATGAGGTCTATAATTGCTACTTGGCATATCAAATACAACACGGGTAGCTTGCCAGGCTCTGCTGTGCAGAAAGCATACTCTTGTAGTCATCTCTAAGTCCAGCATTTGTTGATGAACCGGGAGGCCTCAAAGCGGCCTCGCGAGCCGGACTGTGATAGCCTGGTCTGCTGGGTGGACTTCTGATGAGAGAGAAGTCCGGATGTGGAAAATGGAGGCCCTCATGGAGTGGGGGGGGTTGTCTGGCTTATTGCAAGGCTCTGCTGGGGTGGCGGGCCAGGGCTAGAACCCGCCATTCCTCCTGGGCGCCTTGTGAGCGGCTGGGCACAGGGAGAGCAAGTAGCAGCTCTGCCCCATGTCTGAAGTAACACATTTATACACCTACTAAGACTTCTATATTCTCTAGATCGGGCCCAGTTCCTGTTTATACCAACTGCACCCAGCATGGGACAGTTAGAATTAACCAGGAGACTACCACCCTGGCTACGTTGAGACTAATGTTTAAGATTATAGGAAGGATCAGACAGTTTGCCCTCTGGCAGGCTAGTGTGACCCTTTCAGTATACAGAGATCGAGGTACTCAGAATCACCCTGGTGCAGATAATAAATAAGAAGGAGGGGCTGGAGCAATAGCCCAGCAGGTAGAGCATTTGCCTTGCACGCGGCTGGCCCATGCCGGCCCGGGTTCAATCCCCAGCATCCCATATGGTCCACAGAGCACCACCAGGAGTAATTCCTGAGTGCAGAACCAGAAGAAACCCCTGAGCATTTCCGGGTGTGACCCAAAAAGCCAAAAAAAAATAAATAAGGAGCTTGTGGGTATCACTGTATCACTGTCTTCCCGTTCATCATCGATTTGCTCGAGCGGGCCCCAGTAACATCTCCATATGTCCTGTCTCATGCTAGTATATCCCAAGTCATCTGCTTGCTCCAGGAACATAAGGGGCCTCAATCCATTCCGAATGAGTCTATAATTGTTACTGGTATTTGGCATATATATCAAATACAACACGGGTAGCTTGCCAGGCTCTGCTGTGCATTTAGCATACTCTTGTAGGCATCTCTAAGTCCAGCATTTATTGATGAACCACTTGCAGCCGAGCGAGCCAGGCTGTGATAGGCTGGTCTGCTGGCTGGAGTTCTGACGAGAGAGAAGTCCGGATGTGGAAAATGGAGGCCCTCATGGAGTGGAGGGTCTTCTGGCTTGTTGCGAGGCTCTGCTGGGGTGGTGGGCCAGGACTAGAACCCACCATCCCTCCCGGGTGCCTTGTGAGCAGCTGGTCACAGGGAGAGTCAGTAGCAGCTCTGCCCCATGTCTGCGAAGTCTCTGGATCGGCATACCTGAGCCGGATTTAAGAAAGACTGCTGCAGGGTGGAACTTCGATGAGCCGGGCGCTGATAGGCTGGTCTGCTGGGTGGAGGTCTGACGAGAGAGAAGTCCAGATGTAGAAAATGGAGGCCCTCATGGAGTGGGGGGGTTGTCTGGGGTGGTGGTCCAGGACTAGAACCCACCATCCCTCCCGGGTGCCTCGTGAGCAACACGATCTAACACGATGAATAAATTCAGTTTACAATGCAGAAATATTCTTTAAAAAGCTGTTGACTGTGGGTGGTACAGTGGGATGGTAGAGTGAGATCTGGAGTCAATAGGAGTCACTCTTGAAGGGGATGTAGTGTTGAAATATTGTATTCATAAAACCCAATTATTGACTGCATTGTAAAAGGTAAATTACAGAGAGTAAATTAATATATATTAAAAAAGAAATTGAAATCAGCAAAAATTCAATATGTAAACAACTCTCATTGACCTAAAGCTAGACAGCTTATCAATTTATTATTTTTCCCCAAAACTTCCCCTTTACTTGGTTTAGAATTTTATTTTATTTTATTCATTTTTTATTTTTGCTTTTTTGTGTCACATGCAGCAATGCACAGGGGTTACTCCTGGCTTTGCACTCAGGAATTATTCCTGGTGGTGCTCAGAGGACCATATGGGATATTGGGGAATTGAACCCGGGCTAGCTGCATGTAATGCAAATGCCATACCCTCTGTGCTATGGCTCCAGCCCCTGGTTTAGGATTTTAGATAGGCTGGAATGTGCTGCATGAGAGCAGTGTCCAGGGTATTTTATTATTCTAGCTCGCTACTAGTCTCATCCCTTTCTTTCTAATTTTTTTGCCTGTCAAGACCCTTTCTGTGTAAGAAAGTGCATTTTAAGGAAAAAAGTCTACTATATTCACAGGCTTCTGCACCACCTGATTGAAATTCATTGTTTCTGAAAAAACTGAATTTGGATTATAATCATTATTCTTAATATTTTACAAATTTTGGTTGTTTTGAAGGGTCACACCCAGTGATAATCAGGGGTTGTTTATAACTCTGCACTCAAGAATTACTCAAGAATCACTCAGGAATTACTCAGAAATAGTTCTGGTGGTGCTCGGGAGAACATATGGGATGCTGGTGATCAATTTATAATATAATTAAATCAAAACATACTATACACATTTAAATTTGTTCTCAGATCTATTAAGATGTAGTCAATATAGCTAGAATGTTAGAAAACTAAAGTAATTAAAATGTTGGTCATTCTATTTTAAATACAATCTAGTTCAAATTTTTACCTATTGATTAAATTGAGTTTGTCTCATATTTATAGCATTCTAAAATATTGAGTTAAAGTATCTTTAGTTTGATAATATTGGACACATTTTTGAGCAATCTCTTTTATTTAATTCTTTATGCTTTGGTTTTATCTAGTTCTTTAGTCAAGATGGAGCCAGAGAGAACGAACGCATAGCAGGTAAGAAGTTTGCCTTGCAAAAGGTTGGCCCTATCCCTAGAATTGTATATGTTCCACTGAGCCTGCTGGGAGTAATCCCTGGGTGCAGAGGAAGGAATGGTCTTGTAGGACATGGCCTGTCGGGGAACTGATGGGGTCCCCGACAGTATCAGGACAGAAGTTCTCTTCTACCTCTGAGGCTGCCTGGGGAATGGATGAAAACTCACGAGTCCAGTACAGTTCGAAATGGCTTTTAATAGTACTAAAGTTCTACCACCGCAATCCAATATAATGAAAGAACTCTAGCTCTGATCTGATATTAGACCACATGAGAGAGAGCCCAAGTCTCCCACCAAAGAGGGAGAATCCCACCTTAGAGGAGTCCTACCCAAAGGAAGGAGCAGAAAAAAAAGGGGGCAAGTGCCTCAAGTCAGTCCCCTTATATACACCAAAGTAATCCTATCTGTTGACAGGGAGGGTTCTGTCAATAAAGAACCCTAAACAGAGTGTAGAAGGGTGGTGCCAAACTCTATTACAGGTATAAACAAAGGAGTATGCCAAGGACTAATCCCTTCTTCTGAAATTATTTCTTATGTAAAACACTGGGGGAGGAGAGAGAGAGAGAGAGAGAGAAAGAGAGAGAGAGAGAGAGTTGGTATAAAGTAATACATCTTAATTTCATGGGCTTCATGTAATCTAGATGGTACCCACAAGGTCCTACTTATTTTTTATCTGCAACAGAGTGATTCTGAGTATCTTGATCGCTGTATACTGAAAGTGTCACACTCGCCTGCATGAGGGCAAACTAGTATGATCCTTCCTATAATCTTAAATGATAGTTTCAATGTAGCCAGGGTGGTAATTTCCTGGTAAATTCTAACTGTTCCAAGGTGGGTGCAGTGGGTATAAAGAGGAGCTATGTCCAATCTAGAAAACATAGTAGTCTGAGCAGATGTATAATAAGTCAGAAGTTATTCAGAGTCAAGGTCACTTCTGTAACTGCCACACTCTCTATCAGTATTTAGAAGTGAGATTTCATTAGAATGAACCTTGGTTTAAGAACATGTAAGTAGATTAACCTATGAGTGGGTAAAAGAGCAAAGCTCCAAAGCTGCTAAGCCTGTCATGAACAGTGACCCAACACACTAAATGCAATTCTTTACCAAAGAATTTTAAAATTACCTAAGTTGTAATGCTTTCATGTATTTTAAATGTCTAAATTGTCACTTTATTTAATATTATTTTACCTGAATGATATTTTTCTGGCCATAGGTTTTTGAACAAACGTTTTTACTTTTCAGGATTGTGTAAAAAAATTAGAGGTTTGTTTACTCTATCAATATAGTTAGTCAAATATTGTGGATGTATTTGGACAGTGATAATATTATTTTCATGTAAAGTAAGAAATGGTTCTTCTCATGGTTAGCCTCTTGACTCTTTCACTTTCTTCATTTCCTATAAGGTTTTAATTTACCGAACAAATGATGAAGTTACATAATAGTCTTCACTCAGGTGCTTTACCTATGTAATTGTATATAAATAAATAGTATTGTTTACATTATTAAATATGAATATTATAACATACCTACAGTCTTGCTCTAGAGAGAATAAAATTACGTATGTAGGAAGACAAACAAAATTTGTCCATCTAATGAAAATTAGAGACTGTAAATAAAAATGCATCAAAAATCAACTATTTACTATATTTGGAGGATATAAGTGCCAGAAGGTGAATTGGCTTACAATAATGAAATGGACAAAAAACAGAGAATCTGAAGAGAATGAAAGAGGTGGAGGCTGGCATGGACTTGGTGCACTTTTCCATGCTTGGGGGAAATCGGTAATTTCCTTTTGCCAAGTCTGTCTTAGTATTAGTGTTATGGAGATTCTTCCCATGTTTATGGATATTTTCCAAGTCTGGCTCATATGTTGAGAGAATTCACTGGCACCTTTACAAGTATTCAAGCCAGAAAGAAACAAGATACGAATGCTGAAATATCATTTTGAGAATTTAGCTTCTTTAGAACAGAGAACTGGGGAATTGTGTCAAGTAGAACAACAAAATATTGTAACATAGTAATACAGGGATTTCTGATTATGGGTTGGGGACCTACTAATAAAATATCTGCCTAGCTATGGGGAAGAATAGAATCCAGCTGCTATTTTATTTCTGAGTTCATTTTTAAGGTAACTGGAAAAGAAAATTACTGCCTTAAAAATTACAGAGAAATGATACCTGGTTAAGACCAGGTTCAGCTTCATGAAGTAAACCACTGGTTTTTCTAACCACTCACTTGGAAATATGTGAATCCTGCTAGACAAATAAATACAAAAAAATTAAAGAAACTTAAGTAATCCCTCCAAGTGTTTACAATGATTTGCCAAATTTGTATTTTATACGGGTGGTGGAACACACTGAAAAGAAATGTATATTTTGGAATTTTCTTCTTCTTTTCTTCTTTCTTTCTTTCCTATTCCTAATTCAAGTAACTAGTTCTGTCAATAAAGTGTAAAGTTAAAATGAAGTGCAGCATAAGTTTTAAGCACATAAACTATTGATTTAAATATTTCTAAATAAAATTCTACCTTTGTCATATCCAAATTGTACAATCATCAGCAAGTTATTGAACTAGTCATGTCTAAAATGTCTCATCACTGTATTATCAATACTTTTTTTTTAGTTTTAAGAGACGAAATGTGATAATGTATACTAAAATAATAACAAAGTTACTGGCATACATTGGCACTCTGAAATATAATTTTACCTACTGGAACATTAAAAACTGTTGGAGGATTTGGGCTACAGCTGACTCTGTTTAGAATTCTATCCTGCTTGTACTCAAAGGACAATGCATGAACCAGAAATCAGCCTGGTGTCTGCCACTGGCAAGCAAAAACCTTATCACCCACACCATCTTTTTTCAGTCCTCAAAACCTTTTATTGAACACATAATATGCTTTACTGTGATTCAGTTTATATTTGGTAATTTATTTTGGTAATTTATTTCAGTTTATATTTGGTTATTTATCTTCAATTTTCAGGAAATCTAGTAAGAACATAGAGACAAAATGTAAATAGATAAGCTATAATTTGGTAATTTTTTTATATTTCCTCAGAGGAAATATCACTTGATCACTTAATTGCTTGACATTCCATTATTCATTGATTTGCTCAAGTGGGGTCCAGTAATGTTTCCATTTGACCCTACACGTGCCAGTGTAGCCCAATGGCATCTGCTTTCTTCGGGAATACGAAGAACCTCAAATCATTCGTTCAGGGTCTTGATGAAGACATTGTTATTACTGGTTTTGGCATATCAAATATGCATCGGATAGCTTGCCAGGCTTTGCCGTGTGTGCAGTTTACTCTCAGTAGCTTGCCAGGCTCTCTGAGAGGGGTGGGTAGAAATATAACAAGCTAAAACAAAAATTGATAGAATGCAAGAGTTATTATTAATATTATTATTGTTATAATTATTGTTATTATTATTATTATCATTATTATATATGCTTAAGACTTACTCCTGGATGTATACCCTGGAATCATGTGTGGTCCCAGTAGTCAAACTCAGGTCATGGCCCACTGAAACTTTTCTAAATTAACTAACTTGATCTTTTATATAGTATTTCTGAGATATAACTACTTAAATATCATTTCAGGAACAGTGAACAGATATCAGATTGCAATAAATATATAGCCGTATGTATACTATATAAATAAATTCATTCATCTTGGCATTTCAATGTTTATGCATTATCTTTAGTTATTTAAATTTTACCAATTTGACTTTGACTAAATACATTTTTTGCAAATATATTTTATTTTGTTTAAAATTAATATATAAAAACTGACTTGCACAGCATACTTTTGTAGGAAAATGTCAGGGAGCAGCTGCGGTACCCAACAGTAGCAAGACAGAAGTTCTCTTCTACCTCTGAGGCAGCCAAGGAAATGGATGAAAGCTCAAGGGTCCAGCACAGTTCCAAAAAAGGCTTTTAGTACAAAAGCTCTACCACAGCAATTCAATGTAATGAAAGAACTCTAGCTCTGGTCAGAACTTAGACTATACATGAGACCCTAAGTCTCCCACCAAAGAGGATTCCACCAGAGAGGAGTCCCACCAAAGAGAGAGAATCTCACCCAAGAGAGAGTCCTACCAAAGAGGAGACCTATCCACAAAAAAGGGGTGAGAGCCTCAAGTCAGTTCCCTTATATACACCAAATCCTAACTGTTGACAGGGAGGGTCCTGTCAAAGAACCCTAAACAGCTTCTAGTTAGTAAAAGAGTGTAGAAGGGTGGTGCCACGCCCTATTCACTGTCACTGTCTTCCCATTGTTCATCGATTTGCTTGAGTGGGCACTAATAACATCTCCACTAGTCCTGTCACAAGCAAGTGCAACCCAACAGCATCTACTTACTCCAGGGACAGGAGGAGCCCAAAACCATTCTTCAGGTTATGGAACTGAGGTCCATAATAGTTACTAGTCTTTGACATAAAAAGTAAATAAAACAAGGTAGCTTGCCAGGCTTTACCATGTAGGTGGTATAGTCTCAGTAGAAGACTCTCAACCCGAGCATTTACTGATGAAACTTAAAGGGGGAAGATCATGTTTTATTTTGGATGGAGCTCTGAGGAACTATGGAGTCTGGATGTTGAGAATGACCAACTGAATGATGTGTGGTTTGCTCTGGCTTCTAGCCAGGCTTACTTGTATCAGTTAAAACATGACTGTAACTGTTACTATGTATAAATGTGAAAGAAATTGCGAAGAACCTTATGTAAAATTCAGTATTCTATTAAAATATTGCATTGTCGCTTTGCCGACACACACCAAGGGACATGTGGGTCTGGCATGGGTGGGTCTCTCTCTTCCGGGGCAACTGGCATGGAGGCGGAGGCGGAGGAAAGGGCAGGGCCCAAAACTCCACTCCGAGTCCGGTCAGCATGGTCTCTCCTCCGCTCATGAGAGCAAACCCTTGGAGCAATGTTGGACTCAGCCAGGGGATGGCCGAGCCCCTTACCAGGAGGTCAGCTCCATCGGTTGCTTCCACATGGGGCTGGCTGAGCAGCGCAGCTGTGGGTCTGAAGTGGAAGGGTCTGAATCTCTTCTAGGATACCAAGCAGAGCTGCTACCTGCTCTTCCCATTGGCATGGTAGCAAAGTGGCCATGGGATTGATCTATAAATTACCAAGAATTTTCTACTCACCCTTCTCAGAATCCCAGAAGAGATCCAAGCCCAAGAAAGTATTTCAAGCCACACCCTATTACAGGTATAAGCAAAGGAGTATGCCAAAGACTAATCCCTTCTTCTGATAGTATCTCTTATGTAAAACACTGGAGAGAGAGATAAAGAGAGAGAGACAGTGCTGGTATAAAGTAATTCATCTTAATTTCATGGGCTTCATTTAATCTAGATGGTACCCACAAGGTCCTTCTTATCAGTGCCAGGGTGATTCTGAGTATCTTGATCTCTATATACTGAAAGGGTTACACTAGCCTGCATGAGGGCAAACTAGTATGATCCTTCCTATAATCGAAAATGATAGTCTCAACATAGCCAGGGTGGTAGCCTCCTGGTAAATTCAAACTATACTACGCTGGGTGCAGTGGGTATAAAGAGGAGCTGTGCCCAATCTTGATAACATAGAAGTCTTAGTAGATGTATACTAATGTCAGAAGATACTAATTCAGAGTCAAGGTCACTTCTGTAACTGCCACACCCTCCATCAGTGTTTATATAGGCTAGGTATCTCATTAGAATATAACCTTGGTTTAAGAACATGTAAATAGATTAAGCTGTGAGTGGATATAACAGCAAATCTCCCAAGTTATCTAAGCCTGTCATCCAACAGGAAATTATCTAAACTAAATGGATAAATGCATACATATATGCACATACATAAAATAATGATACCTATATGTTTTTTAGACATGTGACATTTTATTGTACTTGACAATAAAATTAGTTTTTACTTTTGGCTGTCTGTTAACAGTCAATCTTAGAATCTTTAGGGAGTAGTAGAGTTTGGAAAACAATGGAATAAGTATTATAATATTATATACAGTAAAAGAAAATGAAAATTTTCTGCTCTTTTGTGTCCAAGATTTTTAAATAGAAATGCAATTATGCATTTCTCCTTTTTGTTAACTTTAGTTTCTTATTTGGTCTTATTATAGCTTGGTTTTGGACTACATTGCACTGTGTTTGAGCCTTACTGTTGACTCTGTATTTGGGGATCATTCCTTGCAATGCTCCATGGACCAGAAAAGTAAAAAGCCATGTATCAAACCAATATTATCACATGAGACAAAGATACAACAGGCAGAGCTGCTACCAGTTCTTCCCATTGCACTCCCTGTACTCACCTACCACAGGGTTCGGGACTTCCTGCCTAAGCCCACCATCCCAATAGAGCCCGAGAGGAATCCACAGAACCCCTACAACATGCTGGTATCATTTTTATCATCTGGACTCCAAAGCACATCAGAGCTCCACCCAAAATAAAAAGCCAATCTCAAGCCCAGCTTTTCAGAGACCATACTACAAAGGAAAGTATTTCAAGCCCAGGTATGCTTGAACCACAGACACAGATATACCAGGCAGAGCTGCTACCAGCTCTCACCATTGTGCACGGCAGCAAAGTGGCTGTGGGATTGATATATAAATTACCAAGATTTTTCTACTCACCCTTCTCAGAAAGCCCGGCAAGCTACTAAGTATACCGCTCGAAAAGCAGAGACTGGCAAGCTGTCCAATGTGTATTTGATATGCCAAAACCAGTAAAAACAATATTTATGCCCCTGACCCTGAAGGAGCTCAAAATATGGCAGCATTAAGAAGAACAAGTAAGGAGAAGCTGATAAAATCTCAGTCTAGTTTAGACTGCCAAAACAGAGGACTAAAATGACTGTCTGTACTTCCAATGCCGTACACTTGCATCAGAACGGTGCAAGTGTAAAAGATCAAGTAGAACATCATTTGTCTGACTGAATCCTGAAGGCATCAATCGCATCATGCCATTTTTGACACCAGAGAACTGTTCCTCGGAACATGTGAAAAAAGAGGCATTGATGGTGTTGGTGTTCTTGTAAACACAAACCTGGCCATGATTCATTTGAGTGCCTAACAAACAGAATTGGATAATTACACTTGAAGAGATGTGGCTCACTGCTGGCAGTTTCTCTCTTCGTTTGTCTACACACCAACATTCACATGCAAGAAAGAAGAAATTGAGAAATTCTAATTGGAACTGGAGGAGCTTTTTAAATTAGAACCGAACTTCTTCAATATCATAGTCGGTGATTTTATGCCAAGATAGGACCAAGAAGATTGGCCCGAAGAACTCCACATTGGGAGCATGGCATAGAATGGAATGAACAGGGTGAGAGGCTGTCTGAATTCATCATTTTGACCAAGACCATTCATGGTAACTCATAGTTCCAAAAGGCTGAGTCTAAACGTTTGACATGGGAATCTCCTGCTGGACAGTTCCACAATGAAATTGACCACATCATAATCAATGGTTTTGCCTGACCAATGTAGCTGTTGTCCCAAAATTCCAAACATGATTGAACTACCATCTCCTTCATGAAAATTCTATTTCATGGAATGGGGAGAAATGGCTGCAAAGTTTAAGATGAGAACTCCCAAAATGACCACCAACTGGGAACTCTTTGGCACCATCGGGGCAACATGGGAAGATGCCATCATTGACGACATTGATGAAGAATACAACCCACTGCTTCAGCACCTCCACAATTGTGTGAAGAATGTTGAGAGAGAGAAAGCCACAAAAGGATGCTTATCTTCAAAAACTCTTGAACTTATTTGCCAACATGGCAAGCAATGATCCTCAGGTAACCTTATGGTAACTACCTACCAAGTTTGCAAAACGGTGCAGAGAAGTGATAAAGGAAGACCTCAAAGAGAGAAGAGCAGCAATACTGGCTAATGTAGCAGAATCCAGGAAAAGCATTTGCAATGCCCACCTGTCCTTTGCCAACTATCAGACCAGATGTCTGCCTTTTGATGTTCTGATAGATCTATCACATCATCCAGAAAGACAGTGGAGAAGATTAGCCATGACTTCTACTCAGATCTCTTTGATAGCCAAGTGCAACTACCCACATACCAAATTCCGCAGAATGGATATGTCATTCCCAATGTTCTCCCTTTTGAAATCGACATGGCATTTTGATGGTAAAGAAGCAAATAGTACCCGGCTCAAAGTTAGACCCAAATACCTGAAGAATCTGTCTTCTGTACTCATCAACAAACTGGCTCAGCTCTTCACACACTACCTGTCTGATTGCAAGGTTCCCTCCAAATGGAAAACCAGCAGAACTGTTCTACTGTTCAAGAAGGGAGACATCCATGACATTGGCAACTATTGCTCAATCAGCCTGTTGTGAGTCATCTACAAGCTGTTCACTCGAGTCATCCTGAAAAGAACTGGCAGAATTAGATGAAGGACAACCATGTGACCAAGCTGGGTTCTGAAAAGGATTCAGCACTATTGACTATATCCACATGGTGACCAAGCTCTTTGACGTTTGTAGGGAAATCAAGATGATACTCTCTCTAACATTCATTAATTTAAATAAAGCCTTTGAGTCTGTTGAGACTGACGTGGTCATTGAAGCCCTAGCCAAACAGGGCATTCAAACTCAATAAATCATGATCCTTCAAGAGCTGTATTATGGATTCACACCAGGATATCACCATTCTACGAAGAAGTGATTATTGATGTCAAAAGAGGGGTTTGGCAGGGTGATACCATTTTACTGACACTCTTCAGCACCATCATTGAGAACATCATGCAACAATTAGAATGGGAAGGAATGGGAGTGAAGATAGATGGTTGGCAACTGCACCACTTCTGTTTCATTGATGGCATCATTCAAATAACACCAAACATTAACCAAGTGGCACAGATGCTGGCTGACTTCGACCAGGAATGTGGAAAATTAGGTCTCCAGTTGAATCTCAACAAAACAGTGCTCATGAAAAATGAACTAGTTCCAGATGCTCCACACACTCTAAAGATAACAAACATTTTTGAATGCAGCTGTTATGTGTACGTTGTTCAAGAACTCAACATGACATGACCTTAAAACCTGAGCTGCACAGAAGGAAGACAGCAGTGTAGAATGCCTTTAAGAGTGTTGGAGAAACAGCTAAAAGGACAAAGAACTTCCTGCTCCAGGCACATCTCTTTGACTCCACCATCTCCCTGTATTAACATATGCCTCAGGGACCTTGGCCCTACAAAAGCAGGATGAGTATGCTATTCGGGTCTCCCAAAGAGGAATCAAAAGAGCTATGCTTGGAATATTACGCCTCACTCAAGTGAGAGAAGGAATCCAGAGTTCCATCCTCCATAAATGATTGAGAATCAGGACACTGTCTTATTTGCCAAGTCATCAATAGTCAGATGTGCTGGACAGGTAATGCAACTTGAGACCACAGCTGGACTAAAGCCGTTACCAACTGGATCCCACAGGATGTCAAATTATCACTTGGTTGCCCACCTACAAGATGTCAGACTTCTTTGTTCAGAACATTGCTTCATTTCTTGGAGCAAGCAGATGTCACTGGGCTACACTGGCACGTGACAGCAACAAATGGAATCATTACTGGCATCCGCTCTAGCAAATCGATGAATAACGGGATGTCATGTGATCATGGTTTGGTTTTGGAGTACGATGTGCTGTGTTCAGGGCATACTGTTGGCTCTGTACTTGGGGATCATTCCTGACTCAGGGACCAGAAAAGTGAAAAGCCATGTATGAAACCAGGATTATCATATGAGAGCCAAGTGCTCTGCCTCCTATACTATCTCTCCAGATCCTGTATTTGCCCTTTAGAACAATATATTAACATAGTTTAAAAAGTCACTTATCACTTATCGCTTCTCTTCCCATTTTTCATTTATTTGTAGAGTTGGTGCCAGTAACATTTGTCCCTATCAGGTATAAGTGTAGCCCAATGTCATCTGCTTGTTTCAGGAGCATGAAGAGCCTCAAACCGTTCATTCAGTTTTTTGAAGAAGAATTCTGACCATTTCATAAGTGGGCAGCCACACATTCTGTTGACATCCAGTAGAATCCACTCGGTAACAACTCTAATCCAGCAGTTGTCCCTAAATTGCATAATGTTTACAGTCCATCTGATTGTTAAAAATGCAAGAGAATTACTAAAATTTTCTACTGCCAGAAAGTGCATAAATATTGAAGAAAATACCAGGGCCACTTAGCAACACTCAATTCATAGTTTTCCAACCCTCATTTACTTCAGAATTCACTGATGAATTCTTCATGTTCTGAAACAGAAAAAAAAGATAATATAATTGCATAAATATATAGTTTTCTACTATTTCATTCAAGATTCTGTCCAGAACTTTATTTTCTAAAAATAAGGTTATTTCCATGGGCTAGTCAGATTCTGTATTTTCTGATTTCCAATAATAGCGGAAAGAAAAAAAATCTTGTAGAAAGAGTGATAAAGGAATAACACAGACCGATTTAAAGAAATTTGAATATTTTTCTTAAAATAATACTAATGATTTCTCCAGATAGAATAAATGTAAATTAATGCTACAAATAGAATTTTATGAGAAAGCCTAGATTCATGTGACTAAGTTCTAGGATCTCAAGCTTTCCTGTCAAAACTAATCAATAATAAGAGCAATATATAGCATAAAATATTAATAATGGAGCTTACTGTGGCCAGAGCGATTGCCCAGCGGGTAAGGCATTTGCCTTGCATGTGGCCGACGATGCCGGCCTGGGTTCCATCCCTGGCATCCCATATGATCACGCAAGTACCACAAAGAGTAATTCCTGAGTACAGAGCCAGGAGAAACCCATGAGCATTGCTGGGTGTTAACCCCCAAAAAATGGAACTTATTAACTTTAGTATTAACCACATACTTACATCATGTGCAGGATGTTAAAAGCAATTATATAATATGAAAAGAAATTTAACATTTCATTTAAAGCACAGAAGATTAATAATGAACATACTTGGAGAAATAGTAAAACCTATTAAGTGTTGTTTCAACAAAATTCATGTGAATGACTTCAGCAAAATAAAAAAAATTAATATGTATACCATATAAATAACATAAAGAAAGATGAAATATTTCACTGGTTGAAAAGTTAATTATTATATAAAATAAATATAATATATATGTATGAAGCAGGAATGTCATGTCAGGTTGGAGGCGCAGAGATGAGACACCAGGAGCACGACATATATCCACTAATATTTTTAATGATCACCAGCCGGAGGGGCAGCAGCTCTCATCTTGGCAGCTGACTGACTTGAGCTCACTGATTCACTTGAGCTGACTGACCTGAGCTGACTCCTTCCTTGAGCTGACTGACCTGAGCTGACTCCTTCCTTGAGCTGACTCACCTGAGCTGACTGACTTGAGCTGACTCACCTGAGCTGACTGACCACCTCCATAAGGACCCCAACTCTCTTATCCCCTAGTCTCAAAAAGCAATACAGCTTAAAGTTTGCATGGTTTACATTACAAAGACAGTTCACATTCATTGCATAGGACTCAGGAATAATATGAAGGAGACAACCAGGAACCAAAAACGTACAGGGGGTGCTATCTAGGTAAGATGAGATGAACAAAAGAACGCATTACAGTTGCTAATGCAGCCATCCTGACCAGCCACTGATGGCAAGGACATGTCAGACAGAAGAACAAGAAAAACCTGTTTCCTGCCTAACTTTAAGCATCGTCCATTAGACTCCATCTTGGGCTAGTTATAGCCAACAAGGAAATGTGCAGATAAATGACCTAGGATAGCCTTGTCTGTGTAACTGCAGCTTGATTAACAGTCTCACTAGGGGATTCTACATACTAACTCTATTGGGCTAGAAGTCCCTGTGTATCTGTTAACAGGAAGTATCCATCAGACCTCCCTTCTCATATCCTTAGATCTACCTTCTGCCAACATAAGTATATATGTATATACACATACATATATATGTATGTGTATATATGTATACATATATATACAAATATATATATACACATATTATATATATATATATATACAAACACACACAAACATATATATGTATACAAACACACATATATATACAAACACACACAAACATATATATGTGTGTGTATATTTATTATATATACACTCACACAAACATATATGTGTGTGTGTATATATACACTCAGGACTGGAGAGACAGCTCAATGCCTTGGGGAATGCTTCATTTATAGGAGGTCTGGGTTCCACATATACCTTTGAGCTCTGGTAGAAGTTGCTCTGTATCAGGAAGCAAGGTGTGGCCCACAGAATTGCCTTGTGTAGTCATAACAAATATGCAGACATAATGGATGACTAAAATAAAGCTCAAAAAATCAAATAGACAGAAATGGGGGGAAGGAGAAAAAAACTCAAAAAGCCAAAATAATTAGTTACATCTTATATTAGTCTTACATCTTTGAAGTAACACAACTAATCTTATAAATGTGGTCAGAAACTGTACAAGGCCCTATAATTTATATCATAATGTTATCAGTAAGTAGAAGAAAAAAAAATCCAATTGAAGCTCATTGTTCAGACCAACAGTTAAAACTGATTGGAGTACCAAGAAAAAGCAAAAAATAATAGGATAAAGAGAAATATCTTGTGAAATTAAAAGTAGAAAGATGAAATATAAGGAGAAAGAGCACCTGGCTAAAAACAACCAAAATAACAACAACAAAACATATTTCTTCTTAAATAGTAAAGACAAAGTGAAAACAGGAATGTTAGGCAGATTAGATAATGTCTGTGCTGGGGCCAGAGAGATAGCCCAGTGGGTAGAGTGTTTGCCTTGCACTTGGCTGGCCCATGCCGGCCTGGGTTCGATCCCGGCATCCTATATGGTCCCCAGAGCACCACCAGGAGTAATTCCTGAGTGCAGAGCCAGGAGAAACCCCTGAGCATTGCTGGTGTGACCCAAAAAGCAAAAAAAAAAAAAAGTCTGTGCTGTGTTCCAAAATCAGGAGGCTGTGGAGAGCTAGATCATGGAGGAAGGACATGACTCTCATTTCTATTTTACTATGTCTCTCTCAATAGCTTGACCACATACTTTGCATCCAAAAAATTGTAGACAAGTAAGAGATTTAAGATATGGCTGCTCTAGTTTATCTCACTTGTTAGAAATTAGCCAGGTCTTATTTCCCTTTTATTATATTTTTGCAAGGTAAAAAAAGCTAAGAAATAACATAGTTATGCTTTTGATGCAATTAGAAAAAAACTGATCAGGCAAAGCCAGGCTTCTGATTATTAGGAAGTCAGAAAAGGAAATTATAAGAATATCCAGGCAATTTATACTTTGTATAATAACATTAAAATTGTTTTAAAAATAATGCAGAAATAAATAAAAATATCCTATACTGGTGTTGTGAAATAATTAATATCACTAAGTCAAGCCATATTGGGTTAAGCATATCACATAGTGGCTAAACACATACCTCACACTAGATCAAAACCAAAGATTTTATATATGCACAGTGTTATAAAGAAAAGGGCAAATAAAAATCTGTTGACATCATATACCTAAAGCATCAATGGTTTCAATATAACCCCTACCATAATTCAATTCCTTTTTATCTGAAATAGAAGAAAGCAATCTTAAAATTCACATTTATGCTGACATGAAAATTGACACACAGAAAAATGGAGCAGAATAAAGAGTCTAGAAAAAATTCATGCATATCTGGCTAATTAAAATTTGATAAGAACACTAAGAACAAAAAAATGAAAAAATAAACTTCAATAAAATGTGACGGGAAGAGAGGAAACTGGGTTACCTGCTATTGAAGCAGCGTGGGGGTGGGTGGGAGGGGTGGGGTACATTGGTGGTGGAAATGGGGCACTGGTGGAGGAATGGGTGCTGGAATACTGTATTACCAAGAACCAATTATGAACACCTTTGTAATTGTATGCCTCATGGTGGTATAATAAAAATTTTAAAACAATGTGACGGGAAGCTAGATATACCTATACATAATGATAAGACTAGAGACCACTTTTACATCCCCCACAAAAATTCAAATTAAAGACTTAAAATAGTAACAGAAACTATAAAACTTCCTGAATAATTTACTAATTTGATTATTTATTTTACTTATTTATTGTTTTATTGGTGGGCCATACCTGACAGCATTCAGGGTTTTTTCCTGGCTCTGTACTCAGGGTTCACTCTTGGCCATTCTCAGGTGTCATATGCAGTGCCAGGGATGGAATGAGTCTTGGCAGTATACAAAGCATATAATAGCCCATAAAAATCCTAGAAGAAATTATAAATTAGTCTCTGCAACAGTTCATTTGTTTTCATTGTTTTAGTTAAGTTATCATGTACAATAGAGTTAACATTTATGGTTTCGATGAATAGTTACACTTCACTGCCGTCCAATGTGTTCATCCACCAATATCCTTAAGTTATTTAAGTTTTCATCATTCCTCCCAATCCACTGCTTTGATTATCAAATTTATAATCCAAGGTCAAAGGTTTTACGTCATTTGTTGCTATTATCTTTTTGTTTCTCTATCTACCCATAACATAGATGACTGAGATAACTTTGAATTTCCCTTCTCCCTCCATATTGCTTAACATGGTATCTCCAGCTTCATGCAAGTTGCAGCAAATGCAACATTTCATCTTTTATTATAGCTCTATAACATGTCTGTGTGTATAATAAAGATATATATGATTATATATTATGTATATGTGTATATATATATATGTCCACAGAGATGAATTAAGAAAATCATATATATGATTATATATATATATACATATATATATATATATATATACATATATGAACATTTGGGTTCTTTCCATATCCTGATTATTGATTGTACTATACATTGTAATGATACTGATACAGCCTGACTAAGGTGTAAAGTGCAATGTCACTTTAAATGTCCATCCATGAAGCAAGTAGCCAAACAGATGTAAAATGGGATGACTTATGGTGGGATTTGGCAGCAGATAAAAAGGAAGCCCCCACCCGTCTCTCCATCTCTCTCTCTCTCTCTCTCTGTTTCTCTCACACGTGTGCCTGCTCTTGCTCTCTCTCTCAGTGCATGCTCTCTGGACTCACTCTCCTGATCAGGTAGGGCAGCATGCCCAGACACAGGGCCCAGTACAGGTTTGACATGCAGGGCTAGCCAGAGGCAGGTACAAGTCGGGGTTGGATATCCAGGATATCTCAGGTACAGGTAGGGCTTTGAAGACCAGGTAGTGCCAAGGTACTGAGCACAGGATTCTCACCTATGGACACAGAACTGTGGCCAGACACTAATAACAGTAAGATAAGAACTGCTGTGACACAGTTGGGAGGCCCAGTGACAGGTACAGAGCACAGGGATCTCACCCACATGAATGCGGCTGTAGTCAGAGATTGGGAAAGTGACATGGGACAGAAAGAGAGCAGCTCAGTGACAGGATCTGGCTAATGTTCACAAGAGGAAAATAGACTCTGTGGGATATGACATGGAAACACTAACTGAATCTAGCAGCCTCCAGGACAGGACTGTGCCATCAATCATGGGTAAAATAGAGGCCTGGATATCTGTGGAGGATCCTGGAGCCATCTACCTTTTTCGTACACTGAATTAACTTTCAATCTTCTGAATTTTCTATGCAAATCTATCATGTATTTCTCAAGAACCCACCAGTATAGGAAAATCCACTTTTATGTTACAATATCAGTGTACATAAACCTTTTCAAATTAATGTTTCTTTGTATGTGAAGGAAAGAGCAAGAGATTGAATTTCTCAGTCAAATGAAAGATTTATCTATAACAAATTTGAATACCATTTTTCATTAAGGCTAAACCAGATAGTCTCTACCAACAATGAAAGACGTTTTTTTTTTAATAATTCAACATTGTTTTAGTAATTGCTTTTGATTTTTTTGCAATCTTTTCATATTTGCTACTCTCAATGTCACTGCAATGTAACATTTCATAGTCATTTTGATATACATTTTTCTGACAACAAGCTGAAGTTCATGAACACTTCCTCATAAAATTAATTCTCCCACTTAGGGAAGTGTCATTACCATTTCCACATATTTTGTTAGTGTTAATTTTGTTTTTAATTTTTGAGCTTAAAGAATGTTTTATGTATCTTCAATATTAGCCCTTTATAGCACTTCTTTTTGGGTATGCAGGACTTTGAGTAGTCTATAAAATATCTGCATGCAAAATTCTAGGTGTTTTGGGGGTTATAGTTCTTTCAGAACTATATGAAGCTAAAAAGCTTCTGCACCTCAAAAGAAACAGTGACTAAAATACAAAGATTGTCCACAGAATGGGAAAAAATACTCACCCAATACCCATCTGATAAGGGGGTTAATATCCAGGATATATCAGGACTGGTAGAACTTTACAAGATGAAAACACCAACCCCATCAAAAATAATAGGGAGAAGAAATGAACAGAAACTTCAGCAAGGAAGAAGTTTGAATGGCCAAAAGACATATGAAAAAATGTTCATCATCATTAATCATCAGAGAGATGCAAATCAAAACAACAAGAAATATCATTTCACAGCACAGAGACTAGCACATATCCAAAAGAGCAAGAACAACAAATGTTGGCATGGATGCGGAGAAAAGGGGACACTCATTCACTGTTGGTGGTAATGTCGACTGGTACAACCTTTTCGGAAAACAATATGGACATTCCTCCAAAGACTAGAAATTGAGCTCCCTTTTGACCTAGCAATACCACTCCTGGGTATATACCCTGGGAAGCCAAAAACACACAGCGGAAACACCATCCACACTTTTATTTTCAAAGCAGAACTATTCACAATAACCAGAACCTGGAATCAACCCATATGCCTGAGAACTGAAGCCTGGATAAAGAAACGTTGGTACATCTACGCAATGGAATTCTATGCAGCTGTTAGGAAAAATGAAGTTATGAAATTTGCCTATAAATGGATGGACATGGAAAGGATCATGTTGAGTAAAATTAGTCAGAAGGAAAGAGAGAGATATTGAATGATTGCATTTATTTGCATGACATAAATATAAATATACATATTATGACACCAAAATCCAATGTCAAGAGAAACATGGATCAGGAGGTCTTATCAAAAGTGGAAATTACCGCAAACGTGTGGGAGTCAGAGGTTAGGTAAGACAGAGAAGGGAACATGTGTGAATAAATGTCAAAAGGGCTAATACCAATCTAGAACTGAGCATTAAATACAGGCAAATAAATGCACATGATGGCCTCTAAGTGTATGTAGTGCAACCCACAATGTATAAGAGAAGGAAAATAGAGAGAGGGAGAGAGAAGAGAGATAAAGAACCTGCCATGGAGGCAGGCTATGGGGCAGAGGGGGAGGGAATTGGGGACGTTGTTGGTGGGAAATGGGCACTGGTGGAGGACGGGGTGCTGGAACACTATGTGACCGAAACCTCTAAACATGAGCAGCATTGTCATTGTATATCTCACGGTGGTATAATAAAATATTTAATCACTGTATCACTGTCTTCCCGTTTATCTTCGATTTACTCGAGTGGGCACCAGTAACATCTCCATATACCTGTCTCATGCAAGTAGAGCCCAAGGGAACCTACTTGCTCCAGGAACATAAAGAGCCTCAAACCATTCCATCAGGTCGTGGGAATGAGGTCTATAATTGTTACTGGTATCTGGCATATCAAATACGACACGGGTAGCTTGCCAGGCTCTGCCGCACGGGGTAGCATACTAAAAAATGTCAAAGGACATTTACCTTATTAACATTAGTATCACTAAAATATTTAATAAAAAAATTAAAAAAGAAGGTGATGTTAGATTCCCTGATATTCCAGGCCTTCCACTGGTTCCCTGCTCATTTGCCTGTACATTATTTTTGGTCTTCACTGGTCTCTAGTGTCATTCCTCAAAGTCCACACAGGTGTCTCACAATTCTGACTCAGTTTAGTGTCATTTCTCTCTTGGTTTGTTGCTGTGCTGTGCAGTCTATTGGAAATTTCTCAAAGTAACAAGCAGCTCCTTGGCCCTTTTGCTTTCCTTAATTCACCACTTTATTGTGAATGTTGGTGAAAAACTACTGCTTTCCAGCAGTGTGCCAGGACATAGACAAGGAGTCAAAGTTTTCTGCCATCAGCATGCAAGCACGAAGAAGATGTTACATGATCAGGACTCCCTAATTATCTTATATTTTCTACCTCAGGTCACTTCTACTGCCTCTTGGACTGGCTGCTTCTTCAAATGGCAATATTTTAAAAGATCAATAAAATTAACTTGATTTCCTGGTGGCCCTCCCTTTCCTGCTACTTCCATCATAACACAATATTTTTCCCCATGTGGTAAAAGTCATTTTTCATTTTAGCTGAATTTTTTATTATTTCTGCTTTGTAAAACTGTTTTAATTTGACACATTATCACTTGGTTACTTGTGTTGGGTTTTGGTTTTTTAGTGGAGTCAAATCATCACAAATATCTCTGAGGTCTATATCCTCTTGGCAATAGTTTTATGGAAACAGTAGCAAGCTCTAACAGTAAAAGGAAAAAAAAGTACAGAATTCTGAATTAAAAATCTGACTCACTGGTTAGGGTCTCCGATGAGCTGTGGGCTCTAGCCCTTGAAAATGGCTATGATTGTGGTACATGAAGTTCCTCTGGATTCTTCTATTGGGGCGGCAGGCCAGGATCAGAACCAGACCCCCTCTTGACATCTCATGATGAGTCTATTATGGGGAGAGCTGGTAGCAGGTCTGCTCTGTGTGTCTGTATCTCTGAATCATGGCGGACAGGGCCAGAAGCAGTTTGTGAGTTGGCCCATTGGGCCTTGTAGAAGGGACAGAGATTGGGGAAAGGACCCTAGCTCCATCTCCACAAAAAATAGAATTCATGTGACCCATCAATTCGTAATTTGGAGGTGATTACCTCTACTAAATCTATATCCAAATATAAAAAATCAATGTTTTATAATTATGTTAGAATCTCATATTTACTTTAGCAATACTCATAATAGAAAATACAAGGAAATAGTCAAAATATCAATAAACTTGTGGATAAAATTTGTGCTAGCTGCGACTAACCACTGAGTATAGGAAAAGCATATATTTTAAAGATAGTGGTTAGTTAGCCACCCCCCAAAACATCATGCAACAATTAGAATGGCAAGGAATGGGAGTGAAGATAGATGGCAGGCAACTGCACCACCTATGCTTCGCTGATAACATTGTTCTAATAACACCAAACATCAGCCAACTGGCATAAATGCTGGCTGACTTTGACCGAGAATGTGGAAATACAGGTCTACAGCTGAATCTCAACAAAACTATGTTCATGAGAAATGAACTAGTTCCAGAGTTCCCATTCACTCTCAATGGAACAAACATCTCTGAATGCAACAGCTATGTGTACCTAGTTCGAGAAGTCAACATGATGAACGACCTAAAACCTGAGCTGCGCAGGAGGAAAAGAGCGGCATGAACTGCCTTCAAAAACATCGAAACAATAGCCAAAAGAACAAAAAGCCTCCTCCTCTCTTTGACTCCACTGTTCTCTCTGCATTAACATATGCCTCAGAGACCTGGGCCTTATGAAAGCAGGATGAGCATACTATTTGGGTCTCCCAAAGAGGAATCAGAAAGAGCCATGTTTGGAATACCATGCCTCACTCAAGTGAGAGAAGGAATCCGGAGTTCCGACCCCCCATCACTATTCTAAAGTGAAGGACGCTGTCTCATCTGCCAGGACATCAGAAATCAGATGGACTGGTCATATAATATGATCTGGAGACAACCGTTGGACAGAGCCGTTACTGATTGGATCCCACTGGACTTCAAAAGATCGCATGGCTGCCCACCTGCAGGATGATCAGACTTCCTTATCAAGACCCTAAACAAACAATTTGAGGTTCTTAATTTCCCCGAAACAAAGATACCATTTGGCTACACTGGCAAGTGATAAGGTCAAATGGAAACATTACTGGCATCCTCTAGAGCAAATCGATGAATAACGGGATATCAAGTGACGTGATCATGTGATCAAGTGGTTGGTTTATTTTTTAAGAAACACACTGTGAGGGGCCGGAGCGTTAACCCAGTGGGTAGGCCGCTTGCCTTGCAAGCGGCTGGCCTGTGCCAGCCTGAGTTCGATCCCTGGTATCCCATATGGTCCCCCGAGCACTGCCAGGAGTAATTTCTGAATTTAGAGCCATGAGTAGCCCCCTGAGCATTGCCAGGTGTGACCCAAAAAAAAAGAAAGAAAAAGAAAGAAATTCTGAAATTCTTAGAAATGTGACTAGGTTCTTCTTTATTATTATAAATTGAATACCTAGAGCAGCATTTGATCAAAACAAGCATGATATTAGATAGAGGTCAGAGATAGTATAGCACATTAGGTGATTGCTTTAATGCTAATTATGGTCTCTTCCTTTCATTGCATACAGTTTCACAAGCACTGCTACAAGTAAGTCCCAATCACTCTGTGTTATTGCCCCCAAAGAAGCAAAAAACAAACTAAATTTTTTTAGAAAGAATAAAGTGGGAGAGATAAAACAGAAACACATATAGTGTTTCTATATGTTGCATTTGCATATGTTTCTGGATGCAAGTTATAACTTACTATATTTTAATTAATAAAATAACCACTATTTTATAGTTGCCTCTTTATTTATAGTTGAACTTTATTTTGTCTTCACTTTTTGGTAACTGTGTCATAATATTAGCATTAGTCTAAGTAGCATTGTTTCATAAATAACTATTGTTAATATTTCACCAAATAGGCTAATATTTATGTTCATGAAAGGATAAAGACAAATTAGTAAAGCATTTGTGTAGTTCAAATTATTTAGAACTTTAAAAATAAGTTAGATGGCTAGAACTTTTGACTAAATCTAGTGTTTTGTCTTAAAAATAAAATCATGTTTAAGCAGTTTTGAGTTAGTGAACTTCAATTTTCTAAAATTCCATTCTCAGAAAAAATCTAATCATGTTTATGAGACATATGTATATATGATATGAAGCAGGTGTCTTCTCAATATTTCCAGAGCTCCAAATGAAAATATCAAGAGAAGATTAAGTAAAAAATACTTTGAAAGTAATAATAATATAGTTTAAATTTATCACAATTTTGTAGAATGAAGCTGAGGCTTCCAACCACTGTCTTATATCTGTTAAAGAGTATTCTGGGAAAATATCCCCCACCCAGGTGTGTGCGTGACCCCTGCGCCTCCACGGACCCAAACTGCCCCAGGGAAGAGCAGAAACTCCATCAACGGGAACCAAGGCGAACTGCCTTGGTTTCACCACGGACCCTTGGGCGCTGCGATCCCGGGACCAGCTGAAAATCTCACCCCCAGGTGGGTGCGTGACCCCTGCGCCTCTGCGGACCCAAACTGCCCCAGGGAAGAGCGGAAACTCCATCAACGGGAACCAAGGCGAACTGCCTTGGTTTCACCAGGGGACACTTGGGCGCTGCGCTCCCGGGACCAGCTGAAAGTCTCCCCCCCAGGTGTGGTGCGGGACCCCTGCGTCTCCACGGACCCAAACTGCCCCAGGGAAGAGCGGAAACTCCATCAACGGGAACCAAGGCAAACTGCCTTGGTTTCACCAGCGACCCTTGGGCGCTGCGCCCCGGGACCAGCTGAAAATCTCCCCCCCCAGGTGTGTGCGCGTGACCCCTGCGCCTCCGCGGACCCAAACTGCCCCAGGGAAGAGCGGAAACTCCATCAACGGGAACCAAGGCGAACTGCCTTGGTTTCACCAGGGACCCTTGGGCGCCGCGCCCCGGGACCAGCTGAAAATCTCCCCCCCAGGTGTGTGCGTGACCCCCTGCGCCTCCGCGGACCCAAACTGCCCCAGGGAAGAGCGGAAACTCCATCAACGGGAACCAAGGCGAACTGCCTTGGTTTCACCGCAGACCCTTTGGGCGCCGCGCTCCGGGATCATCCCAAAACTCAAAACCGCACGGACGCTAGCGCATCCGGCGGGACCCTCTTACTACCTATCTTGCATGAGGTACCAGTGAAACTTGGTTCCTACATCCTTGCTACCCACCCAAACCCCGCAAACAGACCAGACACCTACTAACTGTACTATCTTGTCATCCAAGACCCCACATTTGCAACCTACAATAGTCATAATGGTAAGGCAACGCAAAGTTCCATCCAGCTCTGTGAGTGAAGTCACTAGTCCAGATGAGCCAAGCAATACCAATGAGTTGTATAACCTCTCTGATAAGGAATTTCGGAAAGAAATGTTAAGGAGTCATAAGGAATTCAAAGAAGCAATGGAATGCAAACTCAATAAAATACAAGAGGACATGTTAGAAGAAGTGAGGAAAATGCAAATGGAAATGACATATATTAAAAATGAGGTAAATGAAATGAAAAACACAGTGGAAAGCCATCATAGCAGAATAATAGCTACTGAAGAAAGAATTAGTGATCTCGAAGACGCGCTCCAAAGATTCTCTACACAACACCAGAAGATAGAAAAAAAGACTCACAATTACCGAACAGACAACAAGAGATAATCGGGATGAAGCCAGAAGAAACAACATACGGATCATTGGGGTCCCAGAAGGGCAAGAAGAAAACCCTGATGAAGAAGAAACTGTCAAAGCCATCATTGCTGAGAAGTTCCCGAACTAAAAAACACTTGCCTCAAGATCCAGGAGGCCCGGAGGATACCTGCTAAAAGAAACCCCAACAAGAATACTCCAAGACACATCTTAATTAAAATGACAAAAACTATAGATAGAGATAGAATACTGAAAGCAGCAAGATCAAAGAAGGAAATCACGCACAAAGGAACATCTCTAAGATTTACAGCAGACTTCTCTGATGAAACACTCCGAGCCCAAAAACAATGGTGGGATATTGTGAAAAGGCTAAATGAACTGCAGGCCTCACCAAGAATTCTTTACCCGGCCAGACTCACATTCAGATATGAAGGAAAGATACACAACTTCATGGATAAGCAACAACTCAGGAACTTCATGGACTCAAAACCAACTTTAAAAGAAGGACTGAAGGGTCTACTGTAATACGACCAAACCCATAAGCACAACAAGCAAAAACAGAAAGATGGCACAAAAATCCGATGACAATAATCTCTCTCAATGTCAATGGTCTAAATGCACCAATTAAGAGACACAGAGTAACAAAATGGATTAAAAAAATTGAACCCAACATTCTGCTGTCTACAAGAAACACATCTGAATAATCAGAACAAACACAGACTCAAAGTCAAAGGTTGGAAGACCATTCTCCATGCAAACAACTCCTCCAAAAAGGCTGGTGTGGCCATATTAGTATCAGATAATATAGACTTCAGGCTGAAAAAGGTTAGAAGGGACAACGAAGGCCATTTCTTATTACTTAAGGGGTATGTACACCAGGAAGAAATTACACTACTAAACATATATGCACCCAACGAGGGGCCAGCAAAATACATAAAACAACTGCTAAGAGACCTCAAAGAAGACATTGACAGTAGCACAATAATAGTTGGAGACTTCAACACTGCTCTATCAACGATGGATAGATCAACAAGACTGAAACTCACCAAGGAAATATTGGCCCTCAAGGAAGAAATGGAAGAAAGAGAGCTAGTAGATATATACAGGGCTTTTCATGCCAAAAAAAGCTGAATACACATTTTTCTCTAGTGCACATGGAACATTCTCCAAGATAGACCACATGCTGAGCCACAAAGCATACCCTCAATAAAATAAAAAAGATAGAAATTGTGTCAGCTATCTTTTCAGACCATGATGCACTGAAAATGGAAGTTAACCATACACAGAAACAGGGAGTCAAACCAAACACCTGGAAACTGAACAGCTCACTCCTGAACAACAAATGGGTCATAGAAGAAATCAAACAGGAAATCCAAAGATTTCTGGAAACAAATGAAAATGAAGACACCAACTATAAGAACTTGTGGGACACGGCAAAAGCCGTGTTAAGAGGGAAGTTTATAGCTCTGCAAGCATTCATCAGGAAACAAGAAAGGGCCCACATAAATAACCTGACTACACAGCTGAAGACATTAGAGAAAGACCAACAAAAGGAGCCCAACCCAGGCAGAAAAAAAAGGAAATAATAAAACTTAGAGAGGAAATCAATGAGTTGGAAACCAAAAAAAAACAATCCAAAAGATTAATGAAACCAAGAGCTGGTTTTTTTAAAAATAAACAAGATTGACAAACCATTGGCAAGACTTGTAAGGACAGGGAAAGAGAGAACCCAAATAAACAGAATCAGAAATAAAAAGGGTGACATCACAACAGAAACCACAGAAATCCAAAAGATCATCAGAGATTACTTTGAGAGCCTGTATGCCGTGAAACATGAGAATCTAGAAGAAATGGATCAATTCCTGAAGTCCTATAACCTCCCACGGCTGAAACAAGAAGACCTCCAATACCTGAATAAGCCCATCACCATCGAGGAAATAGAAACAGTAATTAAAAAGTCTTCCCAAACACAAAAGCCCAGGTCCAGACGGATTCCCTAGTGAATTCTACCAAACCTTTAAGGAGGACCTACTGCCTGTCCTGTTCAAGCTCTTCCAGGAAATAGAAGAAACAGAAACACTCCCAAACAGCTTTTACGAGGCACATATCACCCTGATACCCAAAGCAGGGAGAGACAACACAAAGAAAGAAAACTACAGACCAATATCCCTGATGAACACGGATGCTAAGATCTTCAACAAAATACTAGCCAACAGAATCCAAAGACTCATCAAGAAGATTATACATCATGACCAAGTAGGATTCATCCCGGGTATGCAAGGATGGTTCAACATTCGCAAGTCAATCAACATAATACATCATATCAATAAGAGAAAAAATAAAAACCATATGATCCTATCAATAGACGCAGAGAAAGCATTTGACAAGATCCAGCACCCGCTCATGATTAAAACCCTCCAGAAAATGGGAATTGAAGGGACTTTCCTCAAGATAGTTACAGCCATCTACCAAAAGCCCACAGCGAGCATCATTCTCAATGGGGGAAAAGTTGAAAGCCTTCCCCCTGAGATCAGGGACAAGACAAGGTTGCCCACTCTCACCTCTTTTATTCAATATAGTACTGGAAGTACTTGCCATAGCAATCAGAGAAGAAAAGGACATCAAGGGCATCCAGATAGGCAAGGAAGAAGTCAAGCTATCATTATTTGCAGATGACATGATATTATACCTAGAGAACCCTAAACTCTCTACCAAAAAACTCCTAGAAACAATAGACACATATAGTAGAGTGGCAGGATACAAAATCAACACGCAAAAGTCGGTGGCTTTCCTATATACAAATAACGAAAGAGAAGAAAGGGATATTAAGGAAACAATTCCATTCACAATTGTGCCACAGAAAATCAAATACCTAGGAATCAACTTACCCAAGTGTGTAAAGGACCTGTATAAAGAAAACTACAAGACACTGCTCCAAGAGATAAAAGAGGACACAAGGAAATGGAAACATATTCCCTGCTCATGGATGGGGAGAATCAACATTGTCAAAATGGTAATACTCCCTAGAGCTCTGTACAGATTCAATGCAATCCCTATAAGGATACCCATGACATTCTTCAAAGAAATTGACCAAACAATCCTGAAATTTGTATGGAACGATAAACCCCCCAAGGATAGCTAAAGCAATCCTCGGGAAAAAGAAGATGGGAGGCATCACCTTACCCAACTTCAAACTGTACTACAAGGCAGTAGTAATTAAAACAGCATGGTATTGGAATAAAAACAGACCCGTGGACCTATGGAATAGAATTGAGTATCCTGACACCCAACCTCAAACACATGATCATTTAATCTTTGATAAAGGTGCAACGAGTCTAAAATGGAGTAAGGAAAGCCTCTTCAATAAGTGGTGTTGGGAAAACTGGGCAGCGACATGTAAAAGAATGAATTTGGACCTGTGTCTAACACCATGCACAAAAAATCAGATCAAAATGGATTAAAGATCTCAATATCAGACTTGAATCCATAAAGTACATTGAAGAAAATATAGGAAAAACCCTCCATGACATTGAAGCTAAAGGCATCTTCAAAGATGAAACATCACTAACAAAGCAACTAGAAGAAAAGATAAACATATGGGACTACATGAAACTAAAAAAGCTTCTGCACCTCAAAAGAAACAGTGACTAAGATACAAAAAGCAGTCCACAGAATGGGAAAGAATATTCACCCAATACCCATCTGATAAGGGGTTAATATCCAGGATATATCAGGCACTGGTAGAACTTTACAAGAAGAAAACAAACAACCCCATCAAAAAATGGGGAGAAGAAATGAACAGAAACTTCAGCAAGGGAAGAAATTCGAATGGCAAAAAAACATATGAAAAAATGCTCATCATCACTAATCATCAGAGAGATGCAAATCAAAACAACAATGAGATACCACTTTACACCACAGAGACTGGCACATATTCAAAAGAACAAGAACAACAAGTGCTGGCGTGGGTGTGGGGGAAAAGGGGACACTCATCCATTGTTGGTGGGAATGCCGGGCTGGTACAGCCTTTCTGGAAAACAATATGGACTTTCCTCCAAAGACTAGAAATTGAACTCCCATTTGACCCAGCCATACCACTCCTGGGAATCTACTCTGGGAAGCCAAAAATACGCAGCGGAAACACCATCCCTACTTTTATGTTCATAGCAGCATTATTCACAATAGCCAGAATCTGGAAGCAACCAGAGTGCCCCGAAAATCGATGACTGGATAAAAAAGCTTTGGTACATCTACACAATGGAATACTATGCAGCTGTTAGGAAAAATGAAGTTATAAAATTTGCCTACAAATGGATGGACATGGAGAAGATTATGTTGGAGCGAAATTAGCCAGAAGGAGAGAGACAGATACAGAATGACTGCATTTATCTGCATAACATAAATATATAGGTACATATTATGATACCAATATCCAAGGTCAAGTGAAACATATATCAGGAGGTCCTGTCAAAGGTGGAAATTATCACAAACGTGTGGGATTCAGAGGCTAGGTAAGACAGAAAATGGAACAGTGTGCTAACAATTGTTGAGGGTACTAATGCCAACCTAGAACTGAGCATTAAATAGAGGCAAAAAGATACACATGACAACCCCTTTAATGTATGTTCTGTAATCCATAGTCTGGAGGGGAAGGAAAAGAGAAAAGAGAGAGAAATGGAAAGAAATAAAGAACCTGCCATGGAGCAGGGCTGGGGGAGGGGGAGGGAACCGGGACGTTGGTGGTGGGAGATGGGCACTGGTGGCGGGATGGGTGCTGCAACACTGTTTGACCAAAACCCAAATATGAACTTTTTAATTGTATATCTTTGTAATTTTAAAAATAAAAAAATTAAAAAAAAGAGTATTCTGTCTCCTTATCACTCTTACATTTAGTGACAAAAAGAACTTTCTTAATAATTCATTTAAACAGCATTCAGAGATGTTTGTTCAGCTGAGAGTGAATGGAACTGATGCTCTCATTCACTCTCAACC
>JAJIBD010021405.1:0-28920 GCA_021461705.1 Cryptotis parvus
GAAAGTTGAAAGCCTTCCCCTGAGATCAGGGACAAGACAAGGTTGCCCACTCTCACCTCTTTTATTCAACATAGTACTGGAAGTACTTGCCATAGCAATCAGAGAAGAAAAGGACATCAAGGGCATCCAGATAGGCAAGGAAGAAGTCAAGCTATCATTATTTGCAGATGACATGATATTATACCTAGAGAATCCCAAACTCTCTACCAAAAAACTCCTAGAAACAATAGACGCATATAGTAGAGTGGCAGGATACAAAATCAACACGCAAAAGTCGGTGGCTTTCCTATATACAAATAACGAAAGAGAAGAAAGGGATATTAAGGAAACAATTCCATTCACAATTGTGCCACAGAAAATCAAATACCTAGGAATCAACTTACCCAAGTGTGTAAAGGACCTGTACAAAGAAAACTACAAGACACTGCTCCAAGAGATAAAAAGAGGACACAAGGAAATGGAAACATATTCCCTGCTCATGGATGGGGAGAATCAACATTGTCAAAATGGTAATACTCCCTAGAGCTCTATACAGATTCAATGCAGTCCCTATGAGGATACCCATGACATTCTTCAAAGAAATTGACCAAACAATCCTGAAATTTGTATGGAACGATAAACCCCCAAGGATAGCTAAAGCAATCCTCGGGAAAAAGAAGATGGGAGGCATCACCTTACCCAACTTCAAACTGTACTACAAGGCAGTAGTAATTAAAACAGCATGGTATTGGAATAAAAACAGACCCGTGGACCTATGGAATAGAATTGAGTATCCTGACACCCAACCTCAAACACATGATCATTTAATCTTTGATAAAGGTGCAACGAGTCTACAATGGAGTAAGGAAAGCCTCTTCAATAAGTGGTGTTGGGAAAACTGGGCAGCGACATGTAAAAAATGAATTTGGACCTGTGTCTAACACCATGCACAAAAATCAGATTAAAGTGGATTAAAGATCTCAATATCAGACTTGAATCCATAAAGTACATTGAAGAAAATATAGGAAAAACCCTCCATGACATTGAACTAAAGGCATCTTCAAAGATGAAACATCTCTAACAAAGCAACTAGAAGAAAAGATAAATATATGGGACTACATGAAACTAAAAAGCTTCTGCACCTCAAAAGAAACAGTGACTAAGATACAAAAGCAGTCCACAGAATGGGAAAGAATATTCACCCAATACTCATCTGATAAGGGGTTAATATCCAGGATATATCAGGCACTGGTAGAACTTTACAAGAAGAAAACAAACAACCCCATCAAAAAATGGGGGAGAAGAAATGAACAGAAACTTCAGCAAAGAAGAAATTCGAATGGCAAAAAAACATATGAAAAATTGCTCATCATCACTAATCATCAGAGAGATGCAAATCAAAACAACAATGAGATACCACTTTACACCACAGAGACTGGCACATATTCAAAAGAACAAGAACAACAAGTGCTGGCGTGGGTGTGGGGAAAAGGGGACACTCATCCATTGTTGGTGGGAATGCCGGCTGGTACAGCCTTTCTGGAAA
The DNA here is from genome assembly GCA_021461705.1 of Cryptotis parvus. Classification (NCBI taxonomy): domain Eukaryota; kingdom Metazoa; phylum Chordata; class Mammalia; order Eulipotyphla; family Soricidae; genus Cryptotis; species Cryptotis parvus. The sequence goes on from JAJIBD010021405.1 coordinate 1,526, forward strand.
ACAATATGGACATTCCTCCAAAGACTAGAAATTGAACTCCCATTTGACCCAGCCATACCACTCCTGGGAATCTACTCTGGGAAACCAAAAATACACAGCGGAAACACCATCCCTACTTTTATGTTCATAGCAGCATTATTCACAATAGCCAGAATCTGGAAGCAACCCGAGTGCCCGAAAATCGATGACTGGATAAAAAAGCTTTGGTACATCTACACAATGGAATACTATGCAGCTGTTAGGAAAAATGAAGTTATAAAATTTGCCTACAAATGGATGGACATGGAGAAGATTATGTTGAGCGAAATTAGCCAGAAGGAGAGAGACAGTTACAGAATGACTGCATTTATCTGCATAACATAAATATATAGGTACATATTATGATACCAATATCCAAGGTCAAGTGAAACATACATCAGGAGTTCCTGTCAAAGGTGGAAATTATCACAAACTTGTGGGAGTCAGAGGCTAGGTAAGACAGAAAATGGAACAGTGTGGTAACAATTGTGAGAGGGTACTAATGCCAACCTAGAACTGAGCATTAAATAGAGGCAAAAAGATACACATGACAACCCTTTAATGTATGTTCTGTAATCTATAGTCTGGAGAGGAAGGAAAAGAGAAAGATAGAGAAATGAAAAGAAATAAAGAACCTGCCATGGAGGAGGGCTGGGGAGGGGGGGAGGGAACCAGGGACGTTGGTGGTGGGAGATGGGCACTGGTGGCGGGATGGGTGCTGCTACACTGTATGACCGAAACCCAAATATGAACTTTTTAATTGTATATCTTTGTAATTGCAAAAAATAAAAAAATTTAAAAAAAAAAAAAAAAAAAAATAAACTTCTATATTTAAAAAAAAAAAAAAAAAGATGTGTGTCCACCCAGCTGTTGCCACTCAGTATTCAAGGCTGTACCGAAGTGGTAGAACACCACAATGTGAAGGATAGGGGCAAGGTAGTGGATTCCACAGTTTAATAGGGGTCTTACTACTTGACCATATTCTCACATAACCAACAATAGAGAAGAAAATGGACTCATCAATAACATTGCCATGCATGTATGTGTCAATGAAATTGAAATAATAAGGAATAAAAAATAGTATTTTGTCACAAAAAAAAAAAGTAGAACCTGAGAAAAGGAATTTGAGATGATTTCTGGAAAGATCAATGAGGAAGTAAAATGAGGAAGGGAAGGAAGCCAATAAATAGAAAGGTATCAAGCTATACTCCACCATGAAAAAGTAGAGGTAAGATCACTGAGGTCTATGTTATAGGGGTATGTTCACTTTGGAGACATGTAAACTGGGGTGTTTATGTACTGGGCCCTGTCAGTCAGTGGTTAAATGCTGCTTTCATGGGTGTAAGTGATCTGGCTTTTCTTCCTGCTCTGGCAACCAGAGAAGCCCTAACAGGCAGAAACTGGGCTGGCAGGTACCTCCAAAGGAGTAAAGAAATTCATGAGGACTCTGTCTACCAGTTTGGTCAACAAATACGCCATCATCATCATCACACTATCATCACACCGAAGACAAATCAGATGAAGCCAAGCCCTTTGGCTGAAACTGGTAGAAGAGAGTGGGGATGATATGCCCAAGTTTGTTGCTGAGAACTAAGCTCCCTTAAGCCATGATCATATATACCTGTGTCACCACAACAGAATCTCAGGCTGCACAGAGCAATTAAAGGAGAACAGTTTATGGTGCCCACTACTTACTGGGAACGATTTAAAGAAGGTAAAAATCCACTTTCTGACTTCAAGGAACCTCTTACTTTCCATTACAGGCTAAATCATAGGACATGCAGTAAAGTATGCATCAAGGGAAATCAGGACATGCTAAATGCCCATGCATAGAGCTGAAGTGGTTTGCAAGGTAACCATATGATAATTTTTATAGGCAGATTACAATGATTGATCCCAAGAGTCCCCTTCAACCAGACACTGGCTGGTAATACTGAAGGCCTGTGAACTGACTACTGCGTAATACAACCCTTGATTAAACAGACTGCAAAACATTTTATGCTAGTAGTAATGCTGGTAGTAACAGCTTTATTCCCAAATCAACACTCCCAGAGGGGCATATATAACTTTCAGTCTTATTCACTGACCTACCATCTCAAACATAATCTCCCATAATGACATAAGAGGTAATCGCTACCAATAACCCTCTGGATTAGACATTTTGTCATCATTTTATTGGTGAGGAGATTTAGAGTAAGAGTAAAGTATTTTCCCAAAATTCTTTGCACTTAGTGTGTATAAATTCAAAATCAGTTATGTCTTTTGATGCCTCCGATTCAAACAAAGAGAAGAAAAATAATGGCTAATATCCTTAAGTTGGGAATAGGTTAGATAGATTGTCTCCCTCAGTATCAACATAGTTGTGGGTATTTCTAAGACTATGTCTTAGCAGCTGCTGAAAACTTTTGTTTTGTTTTTTGATTTTTAGGTCACACCAGGCAATGCTCAGGGGCTACTCCTGACTCTGTACTCAGGAATTACTCCTGTTGATGCTTCGGGACCATATAGGATTCTGGGAATCAAACCCTGGTTGACTGCAAGCAAGGCAAACACCCTACCCACTGTACTATTAGGTTGGCTGCGTGTAAGGCAAACGCCTATACTGTCACTTCAGCCCCAGCTGCTGAAAACTTTTGGAGAACATATTGAGAAGCACAAAAGAGAGTAGATAAAAATCTCTCTGAGAGACAGGAACTTATGTTGGTCAGCGGATAGTACTTTTGTGCCATTATTGGATCTCTAGGAATGGACATGTTTGTTGACTTCTGTGTTCTGGCCCCATTTCTACATCATGGCAAGACTTATTCAAGTAATACTTCATATTCCATCTGTTAACATTTAGTGGCCTTATGAAAGCAAACCAAGAAGCCAGAGCAATCATCCAGTGGAAAGGATGTTCATGTTGCATGAGGTTGACCGGCACTCCATATAGTCCCTGAACCTACCAGGAATGTAGAGTCAGGAGTAAACTCTCAGAACCTGAATGTAGAGCCAGGAGTAAACTCTCAGAACAGCCATGCATGGTCCCAACAACAACAACAACAACAACAACAACAACAACAACACAACAACACAACATATTTAAACAAATCAAGGTACTCGCTTCCTGAAGGTCTATTTTTCTGTAACCAATGTTTTAAATGCATTTTAATATGTAGATATCCATTCGTCCCTAGTAGGACAGAAAAACAGATTGTCAGATATTATCCTACATTTATGGGTAAGGAGAGTGAGATGATACATAATACCCTTTAATTCAGTCTTGATCTTTTTCAGACACCCCGTTCACACTACCCCAGTTAGAATTTCAGAAAAAAAGACAAGATTCTGGAGTAAATCACAGCAGGACTGATGCAGGCTATGCTGAGTGTTCTGTTTAAATCATGGCTTGTCAACCCCTGAGGCCAAAGGTCCTCTCTATTCTTTTCAGTCAAGAACTCCATGACCAGGCATGAAATATCCTTGTATAAAATCACACCATGATAAAAGAGAACAACTATGAAAAGAAGGCCATGAAGGACATTTCTTAAATACTTTAGGAGCCTTTAAGGATATTCTGGGCTCAGTGAGACATTGGTTCCTTGAGACCACCTGTGTCTGTGGACATGCCATTCCAAATTTAGTGCTGTGTGGAATAAGTAGGCACTTGGGAAGATAATGCTGAAAAATTAAGAGTAACTCCCCATGGGGTAGCAATTAGTCTTCACTGACTGGCAGAGACATTGTGTAGGTTTCGCTTAGAAGGATATACACAATGATCCTTCTCTAAACTTTTAATGAAGAATGATAATAACAGCAGCAGTAGTGGTGGTAGTAGGCTAATGTTTCCTGGCACATTAGAGCATTTTCTATGTATCAGATAACTAAATCTTATAATGACCCTATGCAACCAAGTATCAGTAATATCTTTCCGTGTCTTACAAATGAATTAAGTTAAGATAGAATTGAAGTTATTTGACCAAAATCACATAGTTGCTAAGCAGTGGGATTTTAATTTAGATAGTCTATATGAGTTATCTATTGCTGTGCAAACTAAGGTACCCCAAATGTCATGACTTAAAACAATATTTCTTTTTTTTAAGTACATTTACAGGTTTTTACTTTATCAGTAAAGACATATAATTTCCTTTTTATTAATATCTTATTATAATAGCATGAGATATACAATTACAAAGATGTTCATGTTTGAGTTTCAGCCATACCGTTCAGTGCTCCAGCACCCATCCCTCCACCAGTGCCCATTTAGCACTACCAATGTCCCTGATTCCCTCCCCTCCCATAAGCTACCTCTATGGCAGATTCTTTGTCTTTTCTCTCTCTCTTTCTCCCTTTCTCTCTCTTTCTCTCTTCCTTCTCTTACACATTGTGGATTGCAATACATACATTCACAGGTTATCATGTGTATCTTTTTCCCTATATTCAATGTTCGGTTCTAGGCTGTTATCATTTTCGACAATTATTAGCACACTGTTCCCTTCTCTGTCTTACCTAACCTCTGACTCCCACATGTTTCTGGTAGATTCCACCTATGACAAGACCTCCTGTCCATGTTTTTCCTGATCTTGGATATTGGTATCATATATATAATATATATATATATATTAAAAAAAGGCTATGAAGGACATTTCTTAAATGCTTTAGGAGCCTCTTGTAGTATGTATATATATATATATATACATATATATATGTATTTGATATGCCAAAAACAGTAACAATAATGGCCCCCCATTCCCAATGAATGGAGACGTTTCTGGCACCCACTTGAGCAAATCAATGAACAATGGGAAGACAAGCGATACAAGTGATACATATATATATATATATATCCATTATATATATAATATGCAAATAAATGCAATCATTCTATATCTTTTTCCTTCTTCTGGCTAATTTCACTCAACATGATCCTATCCATGTCCATCCATATAGGCAAATTTCATAACTTCATTTTTCCTAACAGCTGTGTAGTATTCCATTGTGTAGATGGACCACAATTTCGTTATCCAGTCATCAGTTTTTGGGCACTCTGGTTGTTTCCAGATTCTGGCTATTATGAATAGTGCTGCTATGAAAATAAAAGTGCAGATGGTGTTTCTGCTGTGTGTTTTTGACTTCCCAGGGTATAGTCCCAGGAGTGGTATGGCTGGACCAACGGGAGCTCAATTTCTAGTCTTTGGAGGAATGTCCATATTGTTTTCCAGAAAGGCTGTACCAGCCGGCATTCCCACCAACAATGGATGAGTGTCCCCTTTTCCCCACATCTACACCAGCACTTGTTGTTGTTGCTCTTTTGGATATGTGCCAGTCTCTGTGGTGTAAAATGATATCTCATTGTTGTTTTGATTTGCATCTCTCTGATGATTAGTGATGATGAGCATTTTTTGATATGTTTTTTTGTCCATTCAAATTTCTTCCTTGTTGAAGTTTCTGCTCATTTCTTCTCCCCATTTTTTGATGGGGTTGTTTGTTTTCTTCCTGTAAAGTTCTACCAGTGCCTGATATATCCTGGATATTAACCCCTTATCAGATGGGTGTTAGGTGAATATTCTTTCCCATTCTGTGGACTGTCTGGGTACCTGAGGCGGAAGCAGACCAGGGTGAGAGTTCAAAATGTCCAATTACTTCCAGTTCTGCTTGGACTTCTGGGGACTGTAGTTTCTACCTTCTGCCAGGACCTGGGGCTCTACCCCCTTCCTATAATTTTTTCTCTTTCCAGCAAATTTTTTTATTTTCATTTGGGTTGTTTTCCTCCAATATCCTCCCAGCTTACAAGCTGTCTCTTTCCTAACGTTATTTCAGAATCCATTTTCCTTATATTCTTACCCTTATTAGTCTCTTGGTTATTTTAAGTTAAATTTATAGAAAGTTTTTAGGAAGAGTGAAGTCAAACAAATTCAAAAGTTTGTGTGGTAGGTCAGGTTTGCATGTCTGTTTGGTTCAGGACAGAGTCCAGTTAATCAGATACAAATCCAGTATGTTTTATGAAGGTATTTTGCACATGTGATTGAGATCTATAGTTATTTAACTTCATGTAATGAAGATTATCCTGGATAATCTTAGAGAGCCTGATCCAAACATTTGAAACTGAAATTTCCTTACTGAGGAAGAAGTTTTGCCTATGGAACTGCTTTATTAGTGTGAATGTAGAAGTTTCAAGTTTTCTTATCTTGAGAGCATATCTTACAGGTTAAGAACTTGCCTACCCACTCTCAATTGTCTAAGTCAATTTTTTCAATAAATTTATATATATGTTTTATGTATTTGCATATGTATCTATATTCATGTATCTTTGTATACATATAAAAATATATATTATGTATATGTGGCTATACAAGTCCAGTCTCAATTAAGATGAAGCAACATTTGAGATATATAAATAAATATAGAACTTATAATTTCTTTGTCTCTGGTGCTATCCTGACACAGGTAGGAATGCTCAATAGTTTTCATAGTGGGTTTGCCAGTGGTTGGAGTGGGAAGTATGCACATATATTTTTCTTTAATATAAAGAAGCATTGAATAATAATAGTAAAATAAGCTTTTTATAAAGACTTTCCTCCCTTCCCCTGAATGAGAATTCTAGATGCTCTTCAAATGATTTCTTTTGGCATCCCCACTTTGGTCAGAACTAGTCCTTATTAGTAATCTCCATAGGTTTTTTTCAGGCACTCTACTCTGTCCCATTTAAACCTGCCATGCCCTTCCTCTCAGGGATCTGTTTACTAATAATATTTCTACTATCTTGTTATTCACATTTATATCTCTGCCTCTGTGTCTTACGGGGTTGTGTTATTTAATCCAGGTTTAAAGGATGACTATTAAATTTAAGTAGGAGCTGTGTAATTTATGGTGTACTTTTTTTTTAGGTAGAAGCAGTGTCATAACCCGAAGATAAACTAATAATCAGTTGCATTCCCAATGAGGGCCAGTGAAAGGGAAATGGTCTGGAGCAGGAACTTCTCTTCATGTTTTCAGGTGCTCCCACTGAAGTAGCCGCCTAATTGGCCACCCGTAGTTATTTGCCATTTTCCTCTGTACCAACAGGTGATCATGGACTGACGATAAAGCATGTAAGCAGCTTGCTCGTAAAGGTAACGAGTCTCAAGTGCAGTCTTTAGGACCCCTGCTGGACGTCAGACGCTTTCAAGGTGTCCGCTAGGGTTGTCCCTTACCAGTTACATTTCGGTGTATTTTATTTATATACTTTAAGCAACATAACATATCTCAACAAATTATAAATTAAGTAGCTGATAGGATAATCATGCTTTATTAAATCATCCATGAAATAGTTTGAGAAAAAAAAAGGTAAAACAATTCAATTTTGGAGGCGGCATTATGTACAGCACAGAATGCTCCATGCAATGAATTTTATTACTTCTTAAAATAATTCATATTTAAATTTTTTTTAATTTTTATGTTAGAAATAATTGTTGCAAAGCACATAACCAAATCTGTTTGTGTTCTCAATACATTTTTACTTTTATTTTGGGGTCACACCTGACAGTACTCAGGGCTTATACTTGGCAGTCTCAGGGGTTAATTTGGGGTGCCAAGATCAAACCCAGGTCAGGTCAGCTGCATGCAAGGCAATGTCTTACTTGCTATACTATTGTCCTGGCCCCTGTGTTATCAATCATTTATTTTCTTAATTGAATTACTGTGAGATACAAAGTTACAAAGATATTCATGATTGGGTTTCCAGTCATACAATGCTCCAACATCTATCCCTCCACCAGTGTACATTTCCTGCCACCAATATCTGCCCCTCAGCCTTCCTCTATGGCACTTCTCTCTCTCTCTCTCTCTCTCTCTCTCTCTCTCTCTCACTGCTTTTGGGAATTACGGTTTGCAATACAGATACTGGTACTTTACCCACTTTCAGCCCACAACTCCCATCCAGAGTACGCACTTCCAGCCATTATTGTCATAGTGGTCCCTTCTCTATGCCATCTGCCCTCTCCCCCAGAAGGGGAGGCTTCCAACCATGGACCAATCCTCCTGACCCTTGTTCCTACTGTCCTTGGGTATTAATCTCATACTAATTAGTCTCATACAATTTTTATATCCCACAAATGAGTGCAGTCATTCTGTCTTTCCTTCTCCCTCTGACTTATTTCACTCAGCATGATGATACTGTCCATGTCTATCCATTTATAAGCAAATTCCATGACTTTATTTTCCCTAACAGCAGCATAGTATTCCAATGTATAGAGTGGAAAGAGTCCTCAAAGCACAAAGCTTGAGAAACTGCTTCCATAGGTCATTGTTTATGTTTTTCTGCACCAGAAAGCAAAGCACACCCCCTAAGGCTAACTGGCCCCAGAAATCTGGAACAATTTGGAATGATAGGGAGCCTCCAGTTCTGTCTCTCTAGCAAAAGGCCAAATTCACATCAATAACCACAGAGCAGGTTTCTTCCTTCCTCAGTACCAGCAGGGCTGTGAGCATATAGGACATACTATAGACAATGCATTGATTGATCTTTGTTAATTTTCAGTCTTGCAAACCTTATTAGGGAAAATGTAAAGGAGTCTGTTCATAGATTTTATTGTCAACCTTAATGACAAAATCCTGAGTTTTGTCAGAGTTTCCAAACCCTCAGTTTCTAAACCCTGAACTTTGGAAAATTTATCTCCCTGAACAGGTAGCAGTTGTGTGAGTTTTTAGGCAGTTAATAAAGAGATTCCAGAAAGAGCGAGACAATTCTCGAGAAACTAAAACTGGTCTTTCAAAGACTCAACCTTTTTCTGTCCATGAGTCACAAAGAGTAGGACACTCTATAGGATCTTCTTTAGTCAGAGACTGGCAGAACATGGCACCAGACTTTAATCATGAAGTCTTGAATGAACTAGTATTATTATAAGTACTGACTCAAAGCTCTCATACTGACTGTGAGATACTGGCAAATTTCTTATGCTGCAAGTCTCAGTTCCCCTACCTTTAAAATATAAATAATAGTGATACCACCTGAAAAGACTCGGGTGAAATAAAATACTATTTACGCCAAGTGCTTAGCACAGATGCTGGCACAAAGTAAGACCTGAGCAGTAAACTACTACTGTGAAATTTATATATCTCATACTTTGAGGCAGAGTAGAGCATTTGGTAAATAAACTTTTTGTTCTTACTTGGTAGTTAATATTTAATATGCTAAACACCAGAATAACCATGCTTGCTGAAGCTAAAAATAATAAAAATAGATCCTGTGTTGCTTCTTTTGTCATTCTTATCAAATGCCCGGATTATGGGGGTGGGAGGGGGAAAGGAGGTAAGTGAAAAGGAAGGTGCCCATCATTTATTCATACACTTAATACAATGTGCTTCTTTGTGGAGCTTTTGCTGTGAGAGTGACAATCCAGCTTCATCCCAGGTCTGCTTGGATTGAAACAGGAGTTTCTCTTGGTGCTGGTGCATAAAGTACAAGGCATTTATCAAGCAGCATGCTTGTTTACCCTGGATCCTGGAACTGCTGTTGACATCTCAGGGCAGAGTTGCCTTGCAGACCCGAGCCAGGAAAACATACTCCTTAATGGCCACATATTTGCAGAATGACACCAGACTTGGAAGTCCTGCACACAGATCGCAGCGGCTGCCTGCATAGTTTCCCAGCAAGAGTGTCTTCATGTGATATTATTAGGGACGAATGTTGGGACTGATGCATGTTGAAGACAGCAGCCATCTGACTTCAAAGGCCTTTCCCCTCTGGGCCCTGCAAGCTGAGCCAGGACAATTGCTGGCCCCCAAAGATCTATCATCAAGGAGGGGAGTTTGAGAGCCCCACTGGTTGCATTTAAGAATCAAAGACTGATTTCTGTCACTGAGATATTGTTTGTCTGGAACTAGACTTGGGGACAGCTTTCCTGTTCTCCCACTAACAGCATAGAAAGCAGCATGACTTCAGATTGAGTCACTGGCTCTGGGGTGTGTTTGAATGGGAATCAAAGTGAACAAGTAAGCAACAGTGCCCTATTATGATACAGATGTTCTTTCCTCAGTACCACATGGGCTAAACTAAGGTCAGAATCTGGGCACGTTCTAAAAAGGAAACCAAGCCCATCACTTGTTTTAGAGGAGGGTGGATAATAATAGAAAAGGTTGAACATAAGAGTGCCATGTTTGAAAAGAAGGTCTGTGATTTTAGCAGAAGGGTAAAAGGTCAAGGAAAGACCATAACGAAACTCTTCATTTAACCAGTGTCCATTTTCCAATCTAAAAAAATTCTACTACTAGAAGACAAAGTAAAAGGAAGTGGGTTTTCAGTTAAGAATTGGGTTAGACCAGGTGAGGTCTCTGTGTTAGCAGTGGAGAGAAACCAGGAAGGTAATGAAGCTAATATTTCAAGGAAGCTTTTAAGCAGAAGGGAGGGGTCCCATTTTAAATTGTAGGTAGAGATCCAAATATTGTAACACAATTCTTTTCTACTGGTCTTTTAATCTAAAGAGACACATTGTTTTGAACAACAGATTGTTAGCAATGATTAAAAAAATAAAACCAGGACCAGACACTAGATCAATAGTAAAGAGAGTAGGATACTTGCCTTGCAGAAGTCGACTGGGTTGATTCTCAGCAACCTATGGTTGCAAGGCAAGCATCCTACTCTCTTTACTATTGTCTAGTGTCCTGAGTCACTCAGAAGTGATTCCTGAGAGCAGAACGAGGTATGAGCCCTGAGCACTGCTGGGTGTGACCCTTAACAAAAAACAACAACAAAAATAATAAAAACAACAGAAACAAACATAATAAGGTACTACAGTGCTGGAACACTGTATGCCTGAAGCTCTACTATTAATATAATTTTAAACATGGAAAATCAAAAACTGGGAAAAGAAATAAATGAATAAATGATAACTAAAATAAAAATTCACATGGCAAATAGTAAATACTACATGTCCTAAATAAATAAAGCTGTGTTATTAGAAGCAAGATGGGGAGATTTGGAAAAAATGAAAGATTGTGACATCTGTTGATTGATTTTAGTTTTCTTCTGTATCACTGTATCACTGTCTTCCCGTTCATCATCGATTTGCTCGAGCGGGCCCCAGTAACATCTCCATATGTCCTGTCTCATGCTAGTAGAGCCCAAGGCATCTGCTTGCTCCAGGAACATAAAGAGCCTCAATCCATTCCGGAATGAGGTCTATAATTGTTACTGGTATTTGGCATATATATCAAATACAACACGGGTAGCTTGCCAGGCTCTGCCATGCAGGTAGCATAACTTTTGTAGGCATCTCTAAGTCCAGCATTTATTGATGAACCGCGCGGCCGGCGAGCCGGGCGCTGATAGGCTGGTATGCTGGGTGGAGGTCTGACGAGAGAGAAGTCCGGATGTGGAAAATGGAGGCCCTCATGGAGTGGGTGGGGTCATCTGGCTTGTTGCGAGGCTCTGCTGGGATGGTGGGCCAGGGCTAGAACCCACCATCCCTCCCGGGCGCCTTGTGAGTGGCTGGTCACAGGGAGAGCCAGTAGCAGCTCTGCCCCATGTCTGCGAGTCTCTCTTTAGTTTTCTTAGTGTAAGTTTTTGTTTGTTTTCTAAAATTCAAACATTATAAATTAGCCAGAAGGAAAAAGTCAGATATAGAATGACTGCATTTATTTGCATGACATAAATATATATACATATTATGATGTTTATATACAGACCCAGACCCAACCACTTCAGACCCACAGCTGTGCTGCTAAACCCCATGTGGAGCAGTCCATTGAGTTTCAGAGAGTGATAAATGGCTCAGCCAGCCCCAGGCAAAGTCCAACATAGCTCCTAGGGTTCGCTCACACATGCTAGGGCTGGAGGGCCACGCTGGCTGGACTTGGAGTCTTGGATAATACTGGAAGTTAGGACCAGGTCCTTCCCAGGATCTTTAACATTTATACACTATATACTGTTCTAGGCAGGTTCTAGTTGAGGCCATCTTCCCAGTGAGACAAGGAAGAAGCCACAGGAACCCCCATACCAGGAGGTTAGTTATTCTCAACATACAGACTCTACATCTCTTCAGAGTTCCACCAAAGGGAAAAGTGGATCTCTCCCCAGTAAATGCATGGGAGAAAATGCATGAGATGAGAACCTACTACTAAGAGTGTACCCACATACACGGCAGAGCCTGGCAAGCTACCTGTGTTGCATTTGATATGCTAAAAACCAGTAACAATTATAGACCTCATTCCCATGACCTGAAGGAATGGTTTGAGGGTCTTCGTGTTCCTGGTGTGAGAGATGCCCTTGGGCTACACTTGCTCTCTACAGGACATATGGAGATGTTACGGTGCCCTCGAGAAAATCAATGAACAGCAGGAAGACAAGTGATACATATTATGATACCAATATCCAAGGTTAGGCAAAACATGGATCAGGAGGTTTTGTCAAAGGTGCAAATTACCACAAACCTGTGGGAGTCAGAGGTTAGGTAAGACAGAGAAGGGAACAGTGTGCTAATAATTGTCGAAAGTGATAACACCAACCTAGAACTGAGCATTGAATAAAGGCAAAAAGATACACATGATAACCTCTAAATGTATGTATTGCAATTCACAGTGAGAAGGAAGAGAGAAAAAGAGAGAGAGAAAAGAGATAAAGAACCTGCCATAGAGCAGGCTAGGGGAGGGAGAGAGAATTGGGGAAATTAGTGGTGGGAAATGGGCAATGGTGGAGGGATGGGTGCTGGTACACTGTATGACTGAAACCCAAACACGAACATCTTTGGAATTGAATATCTCACGGTGGTATAATAAAATATTTAAAAATAAAATAAAATTCACACATCAACATTTAGCGCATTCAGATCCTAACACACACTGATTCTCACAATCCATAATGAAGTTAGGGCGCCCTCTGGCGACAGGGAGCTTACAGAACGTTCAGCGTCTTCTGTGCTTACCCTCATATATGAGTTCAATGTTCTGTTTAACTTGTTTCCAAATGCACCAACTACAAATGCATACATTCTGAAGAATGGAGAAACAACAAATACATATCTAACTTTAGTTCTTTTTAACCTCTTCTAAAGAATTCAGAAAGAAATTTGGGTCTGAAGACCCAAAACAATAACCATTGCATTGTTAAGTCAGAAGCTGGGCACTAGTAGGTGTTTATTGTTATTCAGATTTATATAAAATGTCTGATTACTACATGTTTGCACTTAATGAGGAGGAAGGAATTAATATGATAAAGAGATAATTTCCTTCAGAAAAAAACCTTCATAAACCTATTTGAACTAGAGTCCAAAAGATTAAAAAAAATTAAAGACTTACTGAACACATCCAGGAGACAAGAAAAACATAAATTTTAATTGCTCAAGCAGCAAACTTTATCAACAACAGTCTGATACAGTCACTCTCTAACCATATTCTTGAATTTCTCTATGTGCCATGATAGGTTAAAATGCATTTCCTTTCTTACATTTCTAATGTTACTTGCCATCACTATCAAACAAATTAATATTAACCTACTATTAATACTCCCTAGAAAAGTTCAGTCAACATAGAGCTTTATGTCTAAGGTCTGTGTTGTGCATATACATCATAAAGTTGATTAGAAATAATGAGAAAGAAGGTTTTCTCTGTTTCTTTGAAAGACAATGGGAAATGTGGTAGATGAGAATATTCAAGTCGACATACTATGGGCACAGCTCCAGGGGAGAGTCTGAGTTTAGTCTCAACTTTTTTATTTTAGAGGAGGAGGATTCTAGCTTTTGTAAAGTACCTACCAAGAGAATGAATATAATGAAATTGGGGTCTAGAGAAGACAACTCAATAGAGTTTGCATGGGTAAACACATATCCACCTTTAAAAATAGAGGTATCTGACTTTGAGTTTTTTAATGATTTATTTTAAACATCGTGATTCACAAAGTACAAACTTTTTCACAATACAGTTGCTTGCAAGATTCATCACCCACCACCAGTGTGCCCCCACCACCACCAGAGACCTGCATTTCCCTCCCACCCTCCATCCCCTCCCGATGCCTGCTCACTTAGCCAGCATCAATTATGTTGATCCTTACAGCTCACATAAGGGAACAGTAATGATAAGGTCATGCCTTTTTTTTTCTAGGCAGATGTGTGGAAGTCTGGCTAGTTTCCGTTCTTGGATTCACTTTCTGGGTTTCCAGAACACAGTGGTTTTCCACTGACAATCCCAGACACACCATCACTATGGCTACTGACAACACTTATTTCACATTTATCTCAATGTCCACTTGAGCTTTTCCCATTCATACATTGAACAATCCATTTTATATTGGTTGTTGGAGCTAATTCTCTAAATATGGTCAATGAAAATGGTGTTAGATAAAAGTTAATGAAGATCCTAAAATCTCCATTTTGCCACCTGAGTCCGTTGTATAGGAAATTACTGAGGTGGTCCCCCAGACAATACCTCATACCCACACACTTCGTTTCTAGAAAATGTGATGGGATACCAGTTAGATGAATATGCTAGATGGATATACTAGTCTGGACCTTGAAAGTGGCTGCAGTTGTGATGCATGAGGTTTAAGGGCCTCTGAGGGTCTGACCGGGAGGCAGGGGGAGCCCAGCCCTGCCCCCTTCCAGGATCCCTCATCAGCCTAGCACAGGCTACAGCTCAGCCCTGTGCCTCTCACTGTTTCCCAGCCGGTTGCAGTTCTGGGCCTGAATTTAAGTCTTGATAAGCATCTGTTTATAATACTGCTTTTGCTGCTATTGTTGATTATAAAGAAGTAGATTGGGCTTTTAAAAGCACATTGAATTTTGGTAGCGTAAATAAAAGTATATTATTCAGTTAATGTACTATATCTAGCCTATACCACAAGGTTTGATAGCTCTTTAAAAGATTTTTTACAAAGAAAATGATAGAATAAAAAAAGAATTTCTTAGATAAATATTAAAAAACCTGAAACATAAATATCTGAAATAAAACTCCATGATTTGAAAAAGAAAAGGTAAGTTTTGATTGGAGGATTTAATATGGGAGCAGTATTCTTGATAAGGCACATTTTTACCAGGCTCTATTAGGCTTTACCCAATAGTTTTAGGTTTTCAGTATCTCTAAATTTATGTACTAGCTACTTTCTCTAGCATTGCATATAATCGACTGTTAGCTAATGTCCATTTTATCAGTTAAGGGAAATGTAGGGATTTCTCAACATCACAAAACACTCCAGGTAGAGCTCACATTGTTTTTGATCAAATTATTCATTCATTAATTTATACATCTGATACCTAGTAAAGCAAGTTTATATACTATGGTCATACTCTTTCTATGAATAGCAAAGTTAAATTATATAAACTATCGCTATTAAAGAAGGCTGCAGCTACAATAGGAAATCAGACCACTCTAAGTTAAATATAGAAAACAGACTTAAACGTGTGCTTTATACAGTCAGAGAATTACAGTTTCAGAAGCAAAAGGAATTTTGAAATTATACACTTTCTCTCAGAGTACATACAAACTCCATAGAATATCTAAAAGCATTCCTGGGAATTTACCCTGGGGCCCAAAAACACACAGCAAAAACACCATCTACACTTCCATGCTCATAGCAGCACTATTCACAATAGTCAGAATCTGGAAACAACCTGAGTTCTGGAGAACAGATGGCTGGCTAAAGAAACTATGGTATATCTACACAATGGAATACTACACAGCTCTTAGGGGAAAAAGTTATGAAATTTGCCTATAAATGGATGGACATAGAGAGTATGAAGAAAAGAAGAAGAGTGGAAGAGAAGGAAGAGGTAAAGGAAGAAGAGTGGAGGAGGATAAGGAAGGGGAAGAGGAAGAGAGGAAGAAGAAGAAAAGAAGAAAAAAGGAAGAGGAGGAAGAGGAGGAGGAAGATGAGGAGAAGGAAGATGAGGAAGAAGAAAAGGAGAAGGAGCAGAAGCAGTCAAAAAGATATCTGGATAGTCAGTAGGTCTACAAGGAGAGAAGAAGAAGAGAGAAGAAGAAGAAGAAGAAGAAGAAGAAGGAGGAGGAGGAGGGAGGAGGAGGAGGAGGAGAAGGAGAAGAAGGAGAAGAAGGAGAAGGAGAAGAAAAGAAGAAGAGAAGAAGGAGAAGAAGAAGGAGAAGAAGAAGAAGAAGAGAGGAGGAGGAAGAAGGAAGAGGAGGAGGAGGAGAAGAAGGAGAGAGAAGGAGAAGAAGGAGAAGGAGAAGAAGAGAAGAAGAAGAAGAAGAAGAAGAAGAAGAAGAAGAAGAAGAAGAAGGAGAAGGAGAAGGAGAAGGAGAAGGAGAAGGAGAAGAAGAAGAAGAAGAAGAAGAAGAAGAAGAAGAAGAAGAAGAAGAAGAAGAAGAAGAAGAAGAAGAAGAAGAAGGAGAAGGAGAAGGAGAAGGAGAAGGAAAAGGAGAAGGAGAAGAATACGATAACCTACCACAGAGGCCAGTCAGTGAAGGGGGAAGGGAAGTTGGAGATATTGGAAGGGTGGTGAAGATGGGTGCTGGAACACTGTGTGGCTGAGGTCTAATCATGAACAGCTTTGCAATTGTATATCTCATGGTGGTATAATAAAATTTACAAAAATAAATAAAAGTGCTAATAACTTAATTGTTATATATGTACATATATAGACTCTATAGACTCTAAAATGTTAATAACTTAACACTTTTTATGTCATATATGTAACAATTTGTTAGAGTTTAATATTTTAAAGATATAATTGTATATATTAATTATATATATTAACCACAAACTGCCATTTTGCATTTAACCAGTTTACTTTTTTAAATTTTCTACATGAGTCTTATTACTTTTGTTAACTAAAAAGAATGAGCAGTATTAAAAGTCACTAAATAAAGGAGTTATCTATGTACCAATAGATCTAGAAGTTTCTAAATTGTACTTCTATGCAATGCACTTACTAAAAGCAGAGAGAGGATGAGAGACATCACAGAATTCTATGTTTTGAAATAACTTACACATTTGAATACTTTTAGCTGAGAAGTTTCTCTTTAAATTTAGCATGAATTTTGCTTAATTCAATCCTTTCTTAGAAAGCTATGGTGTTTGGGGCTGTAGTGATAGCACAGTGGGTATGGCATTTGCCTTGCACGTGGCTGACTTGGGTTTGATACCCGGCATCCCATATGGTCCCCTCGAGCACTGCCAGGAGTAATTCCTGAGTGAAGAGCCAGAAACAACCCCTGAGCATCGCTGGTGTGACCCAAAAAAGAAAAAAAAAAAGAAAGAAAAGAAAGCTACGCTGTTTTTAAAACCCTACAATAGTTTCAAAAAACTATTGATTCTAATAGTAAACCCAGCTTCCCTAGATTGCCTGTTTTCCTGGAGAAAGCTTGAAAAAAAATTCTGCATTTTGATTTGCCTCCCTGGAAGAGAAGAATTTGTATTGTCCTTAAATAGAATGCCAAATTGGATCTGATCTATTTGTGCTACAATAGAACTGTTTTGTCTCGTGATATGTTATATTTCTACTAATAAGTTATACAAAAGTGTCAACTGCACAGTATATATGGCACATTGAGAGCTTGTATTATACTTGAAGTTAACTAAAGCCTCATATATGTTGCTTCAGTCATAATTCTGGACAGAAGTCTGGTATAGGCTGGACAGGGAAAGGCAGGAGGACAGCTGATGACAAGCATTCATATCTGTTCCGTCATGTTCCTGGGTCAGTCCCCATGATGTCACGACCTTAGATGGTCCAGTACTCACCCCTGTTCTACATGGAGAAGACAAATCATGTGAATGCAAAGAGAATAAGAAATTACACATATAAAAAAGAGTCACTTGTGACTCTGCAGTGCTGAATAGCACAGAATCAACTATTAGGAGTCAGCCTTTTCCTCTTTTCTGTTCTTGAGAAATTTAGAACCTAAGTAATTTATTGAAATTTTTATCAATTTTAATATTTATATGATCAGTTTTTCCCTTTCATTGTGGTTTTATAGCACTCTTCAATCACCAAAGCCCTATAGTAATTATTTCCTCTGCCACCGATCATTTGAGAATTTGATAAACATTCATTTTCTAACTTCTTTCTAGTCCTTGATTAAAAAAGTTGAATGGATTAATGCCAAATCCAGATACATCCAGTATTCTCTAGTGAGCTCATGCCAAATTGATATTGATCCAGCCATCATCAGTCTACACATATGGTTATTTAATTAGCTAGCACTGCAGTAATGAGCAATAGTGTGGCTACCCATAACCAAGAATGACAATTTAGGATGACTTGGGGAAATATTTGGATATAATAACACCCATATTATATTATTCACTGGGGATTGATGCAATCAATCCCATACTAAAGTGGAGGGTAGTCATACAAGACAGACCCTCATTTACTGGGGTGGGGCTTTGTTCTAACATGTAACCAGTCATATCCAGGAATTATGGTAACAAGTAACAAATAAGTGGTCAGTCAACTAAGGAAGGTTGAGGGTGAAGACCGCAGGATGTAATGTAATGTAATTCCAAAAGTTAAGTGAAGCAGAGAAAAATAATAGACACATGGGAATTTGTATATCTATGAGTAGATACTCAAACATTTTAACAGAAAAACTTAATTTTTATCAAAAAGAAAATTTGATACGAATTAATATTTCCCCCAAATATTTCACCAAAACATATTTTGTTTCAGAGATTTCAGATCCTGAGCATAGAGTCAGGAGTAAACCCTGGGCATAGCTGAGTGTGGCTAAAAACACTCTCTGTCCCCAAAGTTCAAGATTCTTAGAGCTTCAAAAGATTTTTTTTCCCTGTAGATCCAAAATAATGTCAAATACAAGTGAAAAGAAAGAAGGAAACACCAAATGAAGTAATGGAGCAGAGTGACTGCCTAGAGCCTCTCCTGAGGCCAGTGTAACTGTCCACGTTAGGGTAAGCAGTGCGGTGGTGGCAAGCTAGATGGAGAAGGAGGAGCACTCAAAAGGCAAATATGGGATTAAATAGGTACCAATGTTGTACTAAGTGGGAAATGGTAATGTCAGACTAGAATTCACCATTGAATATATACAAAGAGACTTAACTGATAAACTCTAAATATCTGCAGGGCTAGCCACAATGTGTAAAAGAAGAGGGAGAGAGATGCAGAGACACACAGAGAGAGACAGAGACAGAGACAGAGACAGAGAGGAAGAGGAAATGGGGGCACCTGCTATTGAGGCAGCCTGGGGGTGGGTGGGAGGGGGTGTGGTACATTGGTGGTGGAAATGGGGCACTGGTGGAGGGATGGGTGCTGGAATACTATATTACCAAGAACCAATTATGACCACCTTTGTAATTGTATGTCTCATGGTGGTATAATAAATAATTAAAAAAATTAAAAATTAAAAAGGCAAATATGCCCACCTTTGGCAAATTATAGATAAGAAACAGGGACACAAGAAACTTGAAGTTTTCACCTCAAGGTGACAGAAATGTAGCACTGCCCTCACAGCTGAAAACATATCTTAATGTTCATGGAGGAGAGGCATACTGAGATTTACAAATAAAAACTATCATTTCAGCAAAGAGGTGTTTTAGAAAAAGATGAAATGAGCCTAGAATCACTGATCACTTAATAGGTAAGCTGAACAGTTTGTTGTTATTGTTGTTGTTAAAGTGTCCAATTAAGTTTAATTGTGATCCAGCTGGTAAATTTTTATTTGTGCAACCAGTCAGGCAGGAAAGAATTGCATCAATCCCCAGTGAAGATAAGAGTTCTGAAAGTTGAAGGTATAAAAGCGAACTGCAAGATAGGTTTTCTGAAGCGAGTAGGCTGTGGGTCAAGCTGACCATTACCCTGGGGCCCCAGCTCCATCCCTAAAGCAGGGCTTCCCCCCAGTTCTATGTATTCCTTCTTCAATTTATGTAGATAGTCCCAGAAAAGAGAAGCCTCTTTGGTCCAGAATTTGCTGGTGCCCCCCACTTTTTTTTTTTTTTTTTTGCTTTTTGGGTCACACCAGGAATGCTCAGGGGGTTACTTCTGGCTCTGCACTCGGAATTACTCCTGGCGGTGCTTAGGAGACCATATGGGATGCCAAGAACTGAAACCTGGTCTGCCGCTCATACAAGACAAATGCCCTTCCCACTGTGCTATCACTCAGGTCCCTACTGGTACCCTTTTGCCTTCATCTTCATATTTGGAAATATTAAGCTTCCATCCTCTTTGCTTTTCTTTAAAATTCTCAACTTTCCTCATCTGTTAATTCTGGATGGGGGTTTCTGAGCAGCAGCATTTTTTGCTTCCTGTCTTATCTTTGGTCAGAACTACGTGTGCCAGGTAAAATCTGCTCTTTCAGCCTGCTTCAGGCAAACACCATCCCTACATACAATGAGACAAGCTTATTCAAGCCCAACCAAACTCAAGAAAGCCACAGAAAGCACAGAAACCTGATAGAAAAGCAGGAGCTGTTTGTTACACAGCATAATTACCACTCATAAAAAGACCAGTAACTTTTCAATATATCACCTCTTTGATTTGCAGCACTCCATTCATTCCTGGCATCAGATGTTTATAATAAATTCTTTGGAACTAAACGTGGGATTTTCTAACTCAAACTCTCTTGCCACCCCCTGAGGACCATGTGATTTTTGATCTTCCAGCTACAACTCTGACATACTTTGGTAATTTTATCCCCCTTAAGATTTTAACAAGCATCTAGAACAGGAAATAGATGTTAAGTGTGTGGAAGTATTCAGAAGACAAAGTTCACATTGTGGAGATTTTGTTATCTAGAAAATTTTACTATTTAAAGTACAACCTAAAAAGATGCAAAAAAATAGATCTTAATAGTGAAAATCATATATGATCCTCAAATTTACGCCAAGAGAAGGAATGAATTACAGAGAAGAGAGTACTCAAAAACTTTAGATTTTTAGGGGCCAGAGTGATAGCACAGCTGGTGGGGCATTTACCTTGCACATGGCCGACCTAGGTTTGATCCCCCAGCATCCCATATGGTTCCCCAAGCACCTCCAGGAGTAATTCCTGAGAGCAGAGCCAGTAGTAACCCCTGAGCATTGCCAGGTGTGACCCAAAAAGAAAAAAAAAACTATATATTTCTATATAATATGTACACTTTTAAAAAAACATATTCATTTGGTTTTTAAGTTCATATCTAATAATAGAAAGAGTAGCGCGGAGTTGGCTGAAAAAGGGCATGCAATATTTTAACAAGAGAGAAGAAAAATATCGACTCCATTTGGCCACAAGAAAGACAAACAGAAAGTCCATTGTAAGTATCCCTATATACACAGACGTTTCTATGGCATAGCACATCAAAGTTATTTCTGATAATTTTTATTATGGTAGGACTTAGTTATCTAAATATAATAGTTTATGAATAAAATGCTCAAGTTTGTGATATCTAAATGTCAATGTACAAATAATTTAACAGATAATGCCACTAGTAAAACATAAGAAATGAAATTGTTTGAATGGCAAATAACTTCATCTAAATGCCTGGACTTTAAATGGGTTGGGCCAGAAGCAGACAGAGCCAAACTGCTGTAAAAACTAATGTAGATCCCCATTGTTTAGTTAAATAATACTGAGTTACTACCATTCACTTTCGTTGTTTGCATGTGCTTTTCCTTCACTGTAACATCCATGCCTCCAACGCTGTATTCATCTCTGGCCAACTCCTTCCTATCCTTCCATGCTCACTTAAGAAACCATCTTTGGTTAAATGTTTGGCAGTTTTGGGATTATAAGGACAAACTTGTAGGCTGGTCACAAACTTCACCTGAGATTTTCTAAGGTGCTATTCTCACTCATGTTTCTGGTTACAAAAGGACTAGCTGTCTAAATGGTCTAAAATTTAGTACTGGGAGCCCAGATAACACTGGACTGGAAGAAAGAGGGATGAACATGATGCAGTGGGCAGAAAATGACTGAATATATGCTTACAAACACTGCTTATTGCAATTGAGTGCCTCCAGTTTTGTATAAAAGAGATTTGTTGGGGCATTATGATTTTCATAATATTAATGTTTCGTGCACACAATAATATTTTACTACACTACCAGTTCAGAAAATTTAAGATGTCAGGTGTAATTGTTCATTGAATTAGAATTAAGAAGCCCACATTGGGTTTGCTTTTGCAATCTCCAATAACTTCTGTGCTTGTTTAACAAAAGTGATCGAGTCAGGCTAGTTCTGAGTGTCTCTTCCACAAGCCAGGGAAGGAAGCAGGATAGACTCTTCCCTGCAACTCTCCCAGTGGCACCTTACTCCATAGGATGCTCATTATAAACACTTGGAGTCAATAAAAAAAAGAACCAAACACTGACTTTAAATTAAAAAAGTAATGAACTGGGGAAATGTTTAATTGGAGAAAGTGAGTTTTTTTAATACCACTGTGAGATATACAATTACAAAGATGTTCATAATTGGGTCTCAGTCATACAATGTTCCAGCACCCTTCTCTCCACCAGTGCCCCATTCCCACTACCAATGTCCCCACATTCCGTCCCACCTACCCCAGCCTGCCTCTATAGTAGGTACATTTCCTTTTCATCTCTCTCTCTCTTGCTCTTGATCTTTCTCTCTTTTTCTCTCTCTCTGAGAAAGTGATTTTTAAAGTGATATGTGTGCATAGAGAACATTTTCGAGCATAAAGTAGTCAAAGCAGATTACTACCTGTGGTGACATTGGAATTGCTATTTATTTTGGCTGTGTTTTGTGTTTTATCATTTTTCAGTAAATTAGTTTCCATATTGTTAAGTGGAAAAAAATAATTTTTGTGAATGGCATCTTATGACCATTGAATATATGTGCTTTCTAATGGAGCTAGTATTTTATATTTATACATGTGGAATTGAAAGGAGAGTTAACTTTCAATGACAAGACTGGAGCTTTATGTAAATTAAGCTATGTAAATAGCTTTACTCTACAGAAATAAATTGCGAATTTTTTCCAATCAGACTCCAAATTATTAAAGTTGATTTACTAGACTGAGGTAAACCCTACCAAGTCTGTGGCTTCAAACACTGCAGATATATAACATTGCTCTTGCTCTCTCTCTTCTTCTGATCTGATCTCTGTGGTCTTCATTTATATACAAAGGCAACATCTTCTCTGTTCATTGTCTGAGTCTTTGCATTCTGATAAATATTTAATGATCAGTGTGACAGTTCATTCTTATCATCTCCAGCATCTGCCAAATTGGTAAAGTCAACACCTAAAAACTAAATTAGACAAGGGCAAATGAAGTAAAGAAGAGACAGTCTTGTGTTGTGAATTCTGCCAAATAGGACACTCTTTGAGCACAATTATCTTCAAAAGTTAGGTTCAAATTAGCCCCCACAGAAATTACTCTTACTTTATAAAACTTTATAGTATTACGAGCCAGGGGTAAGTCATGTTTTATCATTATTGCTGCATCACATGCCCGAGTGCAACTTCAGAGATTCCCAAATCTGTGACAAAGTGTGAGATCTCTGGATCAAATACAAAAGAAGTATGAATTATCCACAGCCAGAGGTGTGAACACTGCAACGCAAATGTACTCAAATGTGCAAGTGCACAGCCAATTGTTTGGCCTCTGCTTATCACAACAAAGGTAGCAAAAGGTAGGGAGGGAAGGAGACTTTTTTCAATGTCCTTGCTAAAGTAAAGTAATATGCAAAAAAAATTAAAATATGAATATATTGAGAAAAAGGATAGGTGAAAAAGTATGTCAAGATGGGCTCAGCATCACCTTTTCCCAGAACTGAAAGTGTCTCATAGTGAATGATATGATGTTATGAGCTTGCAGAGGTTTGGAAACTCTTACCAAGAATAGACTCATGACTTCAAGGGATAGGATGAGATTAATCACTCGTTTCTGGCACCTTCAAATTGAAAATAGGAGGTGGCTATCTGTTGATCCCTTATAACACATATTTGTTGAAGGTAATTCATATAATTTCATTTTTAGTAATCTCATCACCTTGGCAATATTTGGCTATGCTTAAGCTGATAACAAAATTCTGAATTGGTAGAATTCAGAAATCTTGGGCCACACCAGAAGACATTGTCTTGCCTCCCGGGATATTGCTGTGTCTGCGCATGCCTCTTGGCATCACCTCGGCTGTTGCTCACCAGTCTGAGAGCTCAGAATGAACCCAGAGAGCAAATCAGAGATGGTTCAAAACCAGAACTCAGAACCATTATTGAGTCACTGAACCAAATTAAAAGCGTCTAGATTTCCCATTACCAAAAAAATGCATTTTTCTTGCCTATTCATGAGTTGTTGGGGAAGAGTAAGAGGTGTAGGAGCAGTTTTATGAAATGAGAAGAATGTCCCCAGAGCCTAATCCTGAAGCAAAGACAGATGGTTGTGCTCGTGGCCAGGACAGTAGCCTAGGCAGAGTCGGTCATCTTTCTGACTAAGCAATATTTGCAGTCAAAGCAAAAAAAAAAAAAGTAATCCTTTGGGAGATAACATATATTTATAGAGCTGATGTAGCAGAATTAGTGTATACTCATATGTACCTGCCCCCAATACTAGTTACTAGAAAATCATGCAAATTAATTCCCTGAAAACTTGAAAGTTTTCTGCAATCTCCTGTTAGTTAAGTAATAAAATTATTTCAAGTTTCCTTTCCTGGTGGGGCTGGTATAAATGTTGCATTTCAAATGATAGGGATTCAGATCCCAGGTCAAATCTCAGTCTTCCAGGGTGTTGGTGTAGACTTCTGCTCCTTCCTTAAAGGAGATGTGAGGCATCTTACTGAGTCCCTGTAGTGAATGTCTTCTGTTACTGTCTCTCTGACCCCAATTCTCTGCTGTAAGTCCCTTACAGCAGGCAAGGCTCTCATGTGGCTGACCCAGGTTCAATCCCCAGCACCATCTGTCTCTGAGTCAGCCAGGAATGATTTCTGAGTTCAGAGCCAGGAGTAAACCCTGAGCGCAGCTAGGTGTGGCCCCCAAAACCAAAACAAATAAATAAAATGCAGTTTTATTTATTGCTGGTCTGCACTCGTACCATGCCATCCTGTCTGCACCCTTCACTGGCCATGTGGTGTAGGTGAACCTATAAGGCCCTCTCCAGTCAGGTCTTGGTACTTCCCCTTAGCACACACCCCTGCAGCTGTGTGAATCCAGCACCTGTCCCTCCACAACCCCCTTCTACCAGGAGCTTCATCAGCCTCCCTACCTCTCCCAACAACTCCTATCTCTTCAGCTGGGCAGTTGGGATCTCTGCAGGCAAGAGGAGGCCAGCAGAGTTAGAAGCACAGCCCCACATCACTGGGCTGCCCTGCTGGACAGGAACAAAGTTAGAAGGCTAAAGATTGTCAAAAACCAGCCTGCTGCTGGTAACCTCCAAGGGAAGAAGCTCTGAGCCCAAGGATAATATATATGTCTCAGTATCCATCTGAATGGTTCCATCTCTTCCCCTTTTCTCAAGATTTGGACTGCGAAGAGGATAAAAAAATTTCTCCCTTTTCACAGACCTGAAAGTGCCCAAAACCTCAGACCTGTCATGTCGCCTTCTTATCTCACACTCCCCTCTTTACCAGAGACTCTCAGAGCAAGTCCACTGTTGGGTGACGCCTTTACTTAGCTTCCAGCTACATTTAGCTTGCAGGCCCTCCCAGATCTGCCAGGGGGCTTTGAATCAGCTCTTGGTGCTTGTAAATGCCAGAAGGCCACCTGAAGTGCTGCATTTCTTTTTTATTTTTTTTTATTTTTAAAATTACAAAGATATACAATTAAAAGTTCATATTTGGGTTTTGGTCAAACAGTGTTGCAGCACCCATCCCGCCACCAGTGCCCATCTCCCACCACCAACGCCCCCGGTTCCTCTCCCCTCCCCCAGCCCCTGCTCCATGGCAGGTTCTTTATTTCTTTCCATTTCTCTCTCTCTTTCTCTTTTCCTTCCCCTCCAGACCATGGATTACAGAACATACATTAAAGGGGTTGTCATGTGTATCTTTTTGCCTCTATTTAATGCTCAGTTCTAGGTTGGCATTAGTACCCTCAACAATTGTTAGCACACTGTTCCATTTCTGTCTTACCTAGCCTCTGAATCCCACACGTTTGTGATAATTTCCACCTTTGACAGGACCTCCTGATATATGTTTCACTTGACCTTGGATATTGGTATCATAATATGTACCTATATATTTATGTTATGCAGATAAATGCAGTCATTCTGTATCTGTCTCTCTCCTTCTGGCTAATTTCGCTCAACATAATCTTCTCCATGTCCATCCATTTGTAGGCAAATTTTATAACCTCATTTTTCCTAACCGCTGCATAGTATTCCATTGTGTAGATGTACCAAAGCCTTTTTATCCAGTCATCGATTTTCGGGCACTCTGGTTGCTTCCAGATTCTGGCTATTGTGAATAATGCTGCTATGAACATAAAAAGTAGGGGATGGTGTTTCCGCTGCGTTTTTTGGCTTCCCAGAGTAGATTCCCAGGGAGTGGTATGGCTCGGTCAAATGGGAGTTCAATTTCTAGTCTTTGGAGGAAAGTCCATATTGTTTTCCGAGAAAGGCTGTACCAGCCGGCATTCCCACCAACAATGGATGAGTGTCCCCTTTTCCCCACACCCACGCCAGCACTTGTTGTTCTTGTTCTTTTGAATATGTGCCAGTCTCTGTGGTGTAAAGTGGTATCTCATTGTTGTTTTGATTTGCATCTCTCTGATGATTAGTGATGATGAGCATTTTTTCATATTTTTTTTGCCATTCGAATTTCTTCCTTGCTGAAGTTTCTGTTCATTTCTTCTCCCCCCCATTTTTTGATGGGGTTGTTTGTTTTCTTCTTGTAAAGTTCTACCAGTGCCTGATATATCCTGGATATTAACCCCCTTATCAGATGGGTATTGGGTGAATATTCTTTCCCATTCTGTGGACTGCTTTTGTATCTTAGTCACTGTTTCTTTTGAGGTGCAGAAGCTTTTTAGTTTCATGTAGTCCCATATGTTTATCTTTTCTTCTAGTTGCTTTGTTAGTGATGTTTCATCTTTGAAGATGCCTTTAGCTTCAATGTCATGGAGGGGGTTTTCCTATATTTTCTTCAATGTACTTTATGGATTCAAGTCTGATATTGAGATCTTTAATCCATTTTGATCTGATTTTTGTGCATGGTGTTAGACACAGGTCCAAATTCATTCTTTTACATGTCGCTGCCCAGTTTTCCCAACACCACTTATTGAAGAGGCTTTCCTTACTCCATTTTAGACTCGTTGCACCTTTATCAAAGATTAAATGATCATGTGTTTGAGGTTGGGTGTCAGGATACTCAATTCTATTCCATAGGTCCACGGGTCTGTTTTTATTCCAATACCATGCTGTTTTAATTACTACTGCCTTGTAGTACAGTTTGGGAAGTTGGGAAGGTGATGCCTCCCCATCTTTTCCCGAGAGATTGCTTTTAGCTATCCTTGGGGGTTTATCGCTCCATACAAATTTCAGGATTGTTTGGTCAATTTCTTTGAAGAATGTCATGGGTATCCTTATAGGGA